>CM042475.1:81769827-82134827 GCA_023621385.1 Quercus gilva
TCTTCACCGTCATACTCATAGATACATGCTAAGAAATCAGCGTTAAATTGAGGCTCAGTTTTTAGTAAATGACCCAAGTGTTTCTCAGCATTCTGCCACATATGCCAACTACATAATGCATGATATGTCTTAGGCATGACTACTTTTATTGCAGCTGACATTGTTGTATCTTGATATGTGAAAATAGTGATTGGCTTCTTTTCAGACATTGCTTCTAAGAAGGTCTCAAATAACCATACAAAAGATTCAATCGTTTCATCACATAAGAGTGCACCTCTAAATACAACAGTTTCTCTATGGTGATTGAGACCCAAAAATACTCCAAGTGGCCTTGCATCTCTATTTGTACTATACGTTGTATAAAACGTTATTACATCACCGAAGTGGCTATAGTCAATGATCATTCTTGCATCGGCCCAGATATTAGTAATCAACTCTTCACAATCCAATTGAGTAGCGAAATAATATGAAGGATTTTCCTTAAGTTGACGACTGAAATATCTTCCCAAGCTAGCAGCCGCCCCATGCTCCATGTCTCTCTGTCGCTTAGTACGTAAGTAGTTTTTATGATCTTGCTTGGTAAAACCAAGATTATCATATCCACCAACTTGCTTACTAAGAAGCTCATAAGATTGCTTTAATCTTAATCCCGATTCATGTGCCAAATCAATTTCAATAGCATGAGTTGCATCTACTTTCCGTTGTGATGGCATCATGTGCACAGTTGATGGAAGGTGGAGATAGTGGTTATGCTCAGCAATAAATTCACTCACCACATATTTTTTACTATCTCGATTAAGTATGATAACCAAACGTGCTTCACAGCCACATCTTGTTTCTGCTCGTGGATTCTTTACATTCTGATCTCTCTTGTCTTTGCCTCGAACTCCCTCCTTTGCGCACACAAATCTTTTTGAAGTAACCACTCCAGTCTTTTTACATTTATTTACATACTCTTTTCTAATACTAAAACCAGCCTTTCTGCCATATTCATTATAAAAACCATATGCAATCTCATCCGCTTCAAACTCCATCCTTTTAAATGGGGTAGATTCCATGGGCACATTAGAAGGAACATGTATTCCCATCATTATCCCTAGAAAAAATTGAACATAAATTTATTATAACTTTCACCTATCATTTGTTTTCAAAATAGAGATGATGTAAAAAAAAAAAAAGAGGATGTAACGAATGATCAACATACTAATAAGGATGTACCTCATATGAGAGAAATGTTATATATCTTTGTTACTAAACATAAAAATTCAAGATGACTAAGCATAATTTCAACTCAACTCACTCAAAGGCCAGTCAATTTAAACATGACAGTAATAAACATGTTCTTTAAAATTTTGCATCCATAATATGCCATCAAAAATCATTATAAAGGAATCTTCTTATTATGATTAAAGAACTTATTTATTATGAGATTTTTTTTTTCAAAAGAGAAATTTATTAATTTAAATATCTAAACCTTGTGATCAACACCACAATAGTATCCTTTTGATCACCTCTTTATATATGTCCATAATCCACATTAAGCGTACAAGTAATCATTTTTTAATCTCACATAAACTCATCATTGATACTATTTTCTTATGAACCGATTATAGTTAGTTTGTGCATCATTGAAATATATATATATATATATATATTTTAAATTGTGCCACTAAACTTATTGATTACACTATGAATTAGGATCATGTGTGTAAGGATTTTAGTGTTGATCCATTCCATAACATTTTATGGTAATAAATTCAAATTTATTGATGTAATTTTATCCGTTTGAAAATCTAGTTAGTTTTTTAGTTTATACTTTCCTAATCTACTTTCCGAAGTGGTTTCTCCATTAAAGATATTATTTTTTTATTTTCCACTTCGTCACCAAATGTTATGTCATGCTTAATTGTGCTTTTTATATTACTTATTGATTTGTTAATTGCTTAACTATAGTGAAAAATTAATTGTTTGGGTGGATCACTTCACCAATATAATTTGATAATTTTTCTCATTAATTCACATTGGGGTCTAAACAGAAATTTCAATGTTCAATCTTATTTAATTATATGAAATTTTGTAAGAAGACTCTAACTTTCGTCCAGCCATCAAAACAACAATATAAACTTGTGAGCTTGTTTCTCTGTGTGTAGCTTTTATTGGTGGCCATCAAAACAACAATATGTTCAAGAAATTTTCAATGTTCATTTTCTTATGTTAGGCCCACGTAAGCTTGTTTCTCTGTGTGTACTAATAAAGATTCAATCTTTATCTCAAAAAAAAAAAAAAAGATTCAATCTTTATCTCAAAAAATTAAAAATACTCCTAGAATCATCTAGCCATTATAAAAATTCAATCATTATCTCAAAAAATTAAAAATAAAAATTCAGATAAACTCTACCTTGCATCCAACCACCAAAACAACCGTATAAACTCACCAAGACAACACTATAAATGCAGAAAAATTATCAAACATCAAATAAGATAAGCATAAACAAGTTTTACTGATATACTTCTATTTGGTAAGATAGAAATAGAGATGTCTTCTCTGAACCTTTTATGAAGTTTTTTTTTTTTTGGTTAAAATCTATGAAGCTTTGAACGTGGGCTACCTCTATTTCACTTTTCTCTCTAAAAGATTTTTTTGTTTTTGTTTTCCAATGCACGGATATACTTCTGTGAGGATCCGGTGAAGCTTTTTTTTTGGTTGAAATCTGTGAAGCTTTGAACCACACTAACTCTGTTTCAGTTTTACCTCTAAAATGTTTTTTTTTTTTTTTTTTTCCAGTGCAACTAACGTATCTACCTCTGTTTCTCCATTTCCAGTTCACGGATATACTTTTGTGAGGATCCGGTGAAGCTTTTTTTGTTTTTTTTGGTTAAAATCTGTGAAACTGTGAATCGTGGGCTCTATTTCAGTTTTCCCTCTAAAATGTTTTTTTTTTTTTTTGTTTTCCAGTGCAACTGATGTATCTGCCTTTGTTTCTCCATTTCCCTCCAAAAAGGTTTTTTTTGTCCGGTTGAGTTAAACCTGAGTTAAGCTCCCTAAACTATGGTTTAAGTGTTGGTTTAAATTTTAAATGGCGTGGATGATTTTTGAGCGTGGATCTGTTTGGTTTAAATCTCCACCGTGAAATGGAGCCTCTCCATTTCAAATGGAAATGGAGAGGATCCGTTTCCATAAAAAGCGGGCCTTGTTGCAAGCGCATACCTAAGGGTTTTTTTTTGAGGGTTTAGTGTCATATCTTTTATTCATCCGAGGTTTACGTGTATATCTGATAATATTATGATTTGCAAATGCGATTAGCTTTAAAAAATAAATACCAAAATAGCATTGAAATCATATATTGGGTGGACGGGTTTATTTTTGGGGCCAATGTCACGACACTATTAGTTATATAAAATATATATATATATATATATATATGTTAATTAGAAGGAAACTCAGAAAGTTCACGATGACAAAGAGGAACAAAATTTGTGACTGCAGATACAGGTCATGTCACTCACTCTTACAGCAAGATGTTTGCCTTCAATATCATGATGATCAAATTAAAACAAAACCATTGTACATAATTATATATAGCATATGTAACCTATTAATATGTATAATGTATGCAATACAGCTACATGCATAATACTACATGACGGCGGCTTGATGCATTTGAGAGCTTAAGACTTGGGCGAAAACTGAATTGAGGCCTTATATATATATATATATATATATAACTTTTTAAATAAAAAATTAAATATTACTTAAACTCTATTCTCTTGTTTTAGATGTAAAATTACTAATTAACCACGTAGAATTTTTTTTTTTTTGAAAAAGTCTATAGACACAAAAAATTTGACAAAACTTGTCACATCTAGTAATGTGGTAGATTGATAGTAGTAAATAAAAATGTGATATTAGTGTTAGAACTAGATGAAAACTAATAAAATTTTGCCAATTTAACTATTGTGAAAAATGTTGTAAAATTTTTTATGTATTGCATTTTTTTTTAGAAGTGCTATATTCATAATATTTTTATAATAAATTCTAGGTGTTAAGTTGTTACTGGTTCTAATTTGAACCCACCACTTAAATTACTTTTTGTTCACTAATAACAACCAATAACAACCTGTCACTTAGAATTTATTATGAAAAATGTTGTGAATCTAGGATTTTTTTTTTCTTGTTTTTCATTTGATAAAAAATATTATTTTATTTTTTGGCTAATATTTGGGCTCAATCAATACCATTTTAATGAAAGAAATATCCTAATTGGTTAAAATTGGTCTTTGCTACTTGAGGGCCTTAGGTGACTACCTCGTTTGCCTATATTATAGAAATGGCCTTGATTGTGGGGTGCACCAGCCGGCGTATGTGATGGCATTGGGTATGTATAAAAGTGCAAGTGTATGTGCAACACCTTACGACCGTCCTCAATGCAAGATACCCTTGACCTCAAAAAGTTTAAAGGCACAATTTTGTAATTACTAATACACATGTAAAATGGTGATTGAATTAATTTGCACAAGTACCTGCGTAAATAATATAATTCAATCACAAATGTACGAGTTGTGTTAAAGTACGTAGCAAAATGTGTGTCTATGGAAGAACTCCTTGACCCTAGTAGACTTTTGGCTTTTGCCCAACCAATGTCTTGGTCTTGGTCTTGGTCACGGCAAGCCCAGAGGAGAAAGATGGAATGCCATAAAAAGCTCTCCCTCTCTAAGTGAACCCACCAATAGTTCTTTGTATTTCACATCCTCTTCCCTGTTGTTTTTTGTTTTTTCCAATCTCTAAAATGAATCCTAACAAGTCCAACACCAAATCAACTCCACCTGAGGGGCAATGGTCCACCGGTATATGTGGTTGTTTTGAAGATGTGACCAACTGTAAGGGAATCCTCAATCCTCTATATATATATATATTTTTTTTATTAAAAAAAAAAAAAAAAAAAAAAAAAAAACCTTTAAACAGAAATATTTAGTGTGATCTTGTTTGAACTTCTAACGGTGCAACATGCATAAATAGCAAATTCTATATTGAATTGTTTTGAACATATATGCTGAAATGGAAGTATATAAATAAGTTATAGAGTGTAAGATTTTTGTTTTGAACGTCATTTGGTACATATATCTCTTACTACAACAAAAATTGTATCAAAGAAAACTACCTGCAAACTAACAAATTCTATTGTTTTTTCTCTCTCTCTCTCTCTCTTCAAAGGCTGTGTTACCTGCTGGTGTCCCTGCATTACCTTTGGCCGCACTGCTGAGATGGTTGACCAGGGACGAATATGTTAGTAATTAAGCAAATTATACTAAAAAGAATATTTGGAGCAATTATATATATATATATATATATGTATGCTTGTGCTTATAGATTTAGTTTCTTTAATTTGTCTGTTTGATTTTTGGCTACACGCAGCTTGTTTTAACGCGGCCCGAAACTGTTTCATGCTTGCCTATGTTTTTGGAATTGGCGCATGTATATACTCATGCACATACCGAGCCAAACTGAGATCCCTCTATTCCTTGCCACCAGAGCCGTGCGGGGATTGCTGTGTCCATCACTTCTGCTTTTTTTGCGCTCTTTGTCAAGAGTACCGCGAGCTCAAAAACCGTGGATTAGACCCTGAAGGAGGTACCTAATATCAATATCAATATTTTATTTAATTTTTTTTTTTAAAAGCATAACCTCAAATGCCATGTTGATCTAAGTTTATGCCATGTGATGTTTCTAAGAGCATATAGTTCGGGCATAGTTGATCTAAGAGCTTAATGGGCTAAATGTGTTTATTTTCACTTTTTAATTATATGTTGTGCACAAGTTATTTGTAGGTTGAACAAATTTTAAAAGTTATTTTTCCAAAATTTAGATGAAAATTTATTGATTAAGAATATGGTATTCTTGCTTGAGTTTAATAATGGAAACAGAATCAAGTAAAAGGATGACTTATAATATAATTATTTTAGTCCAAGAAGATGATTTCGTACCATACCAGTTATAGTATGAATCGTACCGATATATACACAAAGTACAAAATTACCGATTGTGGGTTCCAGTTAGCTCAACTGGTAAAGTCTCTGATGGTTGTATAAGAGATCTGGGGTTCAATCCCCGCCTACACCAAAAACTGATTGGTGTCTTGGTCTGATAATAAAGAGCAATTATCAGGAGCGGACGCCATAGGTTGAAACTCTCTAAAAAAAAAAAAGTACAAAATTACCGATGTTTCATTCCAATTTAAATATTGGCCTTACTGGTCATATACCAAACAAACATACGGGAAAATAAATTGGATTTCAGTAGAAAAATAAAAATTAGTCCGTAAAAAAAATGAATGAAAAAGGCGAAGTAGCAGTAGTAAAAATATATTACGGTAAACCCAACCATTTTCCATTAGGACCCATTCCTTCCACCTCATAATTTGGTCTTCGTCTTCTTTCGCCCAAACGTCCTTTTCAAGACTCTGAGGCTTTTAGGTTTTAAGTCATGATAATGAGTACTCACAATTTAGCTTTTTGTTGAGTGGGCAGTGTGCCTTGACAGCCACCCACTTGAGAGTTGAGATAAGGTTAGTTGGACAAATTCAAATTGGAAAAATCAAGCAATAGATTTATAATTAATGATCTGTCAATTCTAGTTTGTGTGATCTTCCATAGGCCATCAAACTCCTTGTCCGTTTCATATTACTACTGAGCACATATAAACAAATATATCTATTTATTTATATAAATCAATATATTAAATAATAAATTATTTTAAAATGGTACGCCAATATTAACTAATATTGGAATATTTCGTTTCTTAATAACAAAACTAAAATGACATCTAATAAGGTATTGACTCCCTTGATTTAGTTATTTGAGAAATATCTTTATATTTTTTATTGTAATAATAATAATTATTATTTATATTTCCTTTCTTTATAATGACTTGTAATATAATTAGAACTATTTTCTTAAATATTATAACATGTAAGGAGTATTATACATGATTCTTATATATAGCTTTTTTATTAAATTTGTAAAATTAACTTATAGGATATATACGCTGGATATCGACTATAGTTATTACAATGATCCACCAAGAATAAACATGATCTATTATTCATTATTTTAATTATTTTAATTTGTTCCTTTTTTTTCTTGGTGATGGATGTGATAAAAGGTTGGGCAGCAGCCAATGCTAAGAAATTGAAGGGCAGAACCACAACACCTCCAGTTCCTTCAACAGGCATGACTCGTTAGGGCTTGCTTTCATGGCTGTTTTTCATTCGCACTAGTGTTTAGTTTGTAATTTGTTCCTTTAATGATACCTCAAGACCTAGTGCATTTTCTTTTTTTCTCAGTTTCTTTAGGTTTAAAACATCTTCTGCATGTGTTGTACCCGAAATTCACTTGTGTTTGGTTTTGTGTGCTCTAAAATAAGGAAATTAAAACAACTATGTATGGTAAACTAAATGGAATGAGTGGTGATGTGTTAAATTAATTTAGTTTGTTTGTTTTGTTTTGTTTTGTTTTTTTTAAAGGGCACTCACCAATTTGAGCTGGCTTATGATACTTATTTTTTTAATTGTCAAATATAAAATATTGTAAAAGTAAATAAACAAATATAGGAAAATAGGAATATATATATATATATATATAATTAAGATATTAATACAATCTATTTAAAATGTAGAAAATCAAAGTACTTCACCTTTCATACCCAAAGTATTTAGTAAGCACGTTGATGTTTGATACAAGCCCTGAACATGATATAATCAAGACAGTAAGACGTAAATAAGATACGTTATTTTTTTTTTTCCAAGTTATTATTTAGCAAAAATGGATTCATGTTAAAGTGGATCTCACTTTGACTCGATTAATAAATAACTCAATTTTGTGTTGACCTCTAAACCCACAATCAACTTAAAGTCCATTTTTGGGTGCAAGTTCACGACATTCCAATTCCTTATCTGAGCTAGACCTTAATGGTGATGCAACAATTAATTGTCGTATCTAGAAGGATATAATTACATCATTATCTTAAAAATTAAATCAATGAAATTTTGACATATAATTAGTTTTAATTATTTCAATTATGGACCAATCAAAATTAATTAATCATACTCGTATAGTTTAAGTCATAGTATGCAAGAATGCACGTCAACAGTTAAAACTTGATATGGTGTTGGTAGACACACCATTGTTTGAAATTTGGAATTGAAGCCTCATTAGGTGAAATTTTTAGTTGGGATATGGAGCCCGCAAATTCTAGCTGAAATTCCAACTTGAAATTTGAAAATTCTATCTCTTACGCGGTCAAACCAAGAATTTTCCCTAACAAAATTTTAAATCTTATGTGACGATCGAAATCTACCTAGTAATGCTTTACCTGAACACATGATGATTATTCTCTTACCTTATGTTCAGATGGAAGGGAATAGAGTAAATTAGAGGGAACAGGAGGTGAGTGTTTAACGAACCTTATTTGGAAGTCTTTTTATGCTAACCTTGTTGTGTTGTTATACTATTCTTTCTCATAGGAGCGGCAAATTGTGTTTGCTTGTCACGTTTGTGTCATGTTAATTTATGAGTATTTGATTATATGCAACAACATGAACACAACACATTTATTAAACAAAAACTGAGATTCTTCAATCCTAACACGACCCATTTATTAACTAAGTTGGTTTTTATCAAATTTTATCGAAGCGAAAAAAAAATACAAATTTGAGTATTAACCTGGACGATGTAAAATAAATAAAAAAAAAAGAAAAAAAGAAAAAAGAAAAAAAGTGAAGTGATGTGACATTAAGATCTAAGAGTTATAGGCCAGCCATAAGGAGAAATTATAGAGTCCTTTGGTGGATCACGTCATTTGTCTACCATTCTACTAAAAAACTTCTTGTTGTTTAAAATTGCTGAGTTAGTAATTAATTTCTATTTTAAAAAATTTTCTAACTAACAATTTTAAACATGTGAAAGTTTTTTAATGGAATGGTAGACCACATCACTTGCCCACCATGTGGATCTTATAATTTCTCAGCCATAAGGCTTGGGAGAATGAAACTAGGAAAGGAAATAAGTTTTATTCCTAAAATTTTGAAAGATATATTAATAAAAAGATATTTAATTAAATTGGTCAAATTAGTTAAACAGATTTTATAAGTTCAACACAGACACAATTGATGATGCTGAGATCGTCAGTCGAGATGTTCGTCCAGATCAAGATCATCCTCTGCTTACTTTGGTCCTGGAATACAACAATGAAAGAGAATCACCGGTGGGGATGCTGCCCACAACGCCTCCGATGATTAAGTCAAAGAAGCTAATCAAGATACAAACGGATAAAAACTAAAATGGGAATAGAGTTATATGAATATTTTTCGTACCCCTCTCGGATCTTGCTTATGGGTATATATAGGTTGTCTCAATACCTTTCTAGCCGTTGGTTCTGCCATTATGGGAGCGTTATTGCCTGAGTTCGTAACGCTTGTGCCAGGTGTTGATTCGACCAGCATGCCTTCAACGGTATTGTTATTTATTGCTGCTAGTTGTAACGGCTGGTCTTGGTTGGGTTTGCTCGGGCAGCCTCCTTCGTCTCGTGCTGGCAATGGGATCGTCATAGTCATTCGTCCATTCTCTAAGGAAGGACGACGTTACTCATTTCTTGGCCCATCAGTTGCCCCCTCATTCCAAGGTCGTCCGTACAATAGGATGACCTTGGGAATATTCTTTTATATATATACATACATTTTTTTTTTTTTTTGGGATGTGTTCCCCGCATTAACTGCTTCGTGGCGGTGTGGCATACTTTGTGGCCACGTGTCAAGCCCTGACCGGTGGGGAGGCATTGTTTCCGGCGAGCGTCTTTTCGTTGTCCCGCGATTTCCAAGGCAGATTTTAACTTCTATTTTTCTTAACCTCTTCATTTTTTTTGGATCATTTTGGTCTTTCTATCTCCTCAGTGTTTGAGTCTTTTTGCTGCCGCCGCTTTGCCTTTCAGATTCTTCTTTCTCTCTTTTTAAGGTGCGTATCCCTTCTTTTCTGCTTATTTCCTTTTACTATACATTTCTTTTGTTTACTTTCCTTTTTCGAACTGTACCTGTCCCTTCTTAATGTTAGATTATACTAATTTTGAGCGTATTTCTCCCTCTATTACTTTTTTCTTTGCTCGCTTGGGGGGGGCTTTTAGAACTTTCCGGCGACCGTTGTCCACAACCTAGTGATTTTGCAGTAGGGGGGAGTGGTTTAGAATTAGTTTTGAGAGACTTGTACCCATTGTTGCAGCAGTCGTTTTCTTGGTTTAAATCTACCTGTAGGGATTTTAGGAGGGAAAAAATGGGTTCCGTTGTAAGGTCCAGTGGTCCTGAGGGGGGTTCGTCCCCTGGTGCGGCTGCGGACGGGGCCGCGATGGACACGGCTACCTCCGTGCCTCCTCCTTCGTCAAAACCCTCTACTTCCGTTGTCCCTTCTCATCCCTTCCATGCCCTCAAGGAAAAGTGCCATTTGGGTGTTGATGTTTTCAGCAAATTTAGGGATAGGTTTCAATTCCCTGTAGAAACCAAGATTCGTCTTCCCAGGAAGGGCGAAAAGGCTTGCGCCTTTGCCCATGGTGAGGTTTGTTTTTATGAGGCGGCCTTCTTGAGCGGTTTGAGATTTCCCGTCCATCCATTCATCGTGGAGCTTCTGAACCACCTACAGATTGCCCCAGGTCAACTTATGCCCAATTCTTGGAGAATAGTTATAAGCTGTATGGTGATCTGGACGATCATAGCGGATGGAGAAATGGTAACCGTGAACGAGTTCACCTATCTTTACCGTTTGAAAGAGTCTAGGGAATTTGGGTATTATGAACTTGTTCCCTGGGATAGGAGATCCCGTCTAATAGTTGACCTTCCGTCGTCGTTCCGTTATTGGAAGTCGAGGTACTTCTTCGTGTCAGGAGAAGGTTGGGAGACATTGTCAGATGATTTTTGGGGGAATATCCCCAGGCTGCTGCGACGGTGGGAGACCCCTCGTCTCGGTGCGTTCGTCTTTTATGCTTCCCTTCTTCCATCCTCATGGATATTTTATTTGTTCGTCCTTACAACTTTAAATAATCTCCTTTTTGTGCAGTGAAAGAGCGTCTTGATTTGGAGGGTCAATTCGAGGAGAGGGTTCAAGAGGCAATTAAATACGCGAAGACGATCGACGACTTTGGTGAGCTCGTTGATCCACGGACTCTAGCTCGTCATTGTTTGGGACCTGAGCCCTCACTCTACGTCCTTCAAGTGATTGACCGAGAGCAACGAAAGCGTAAGTAACTCCTCAGTCTACGTCCTTCAGGATCGCCCTTATTTTCTTCATTACTCTAACTCTTCATTTTTGGTGCAGAGATGACGAGCAAATTTAATAAGGATATGTACGCGAAGATCAAGGGGAAAAAGAATGAACCCCTTTCGAGCATTGGATAGAAGACCCTGAGGTTCACCGACAAAGAAAGAGAGAAGGAGAAAGAGAAAGAGAAAGGGACGATGGAGAGGGGTTTGTCTACACCGGCACTAGACGAGGCAGGGACAGCTTCCCCGGCAATTTCCCTCGAGGAGGTCCCTCCTCCCAAGAGGCAGAAGACCGGGAAAAAGGGCAAGGAAAAGGTAGGCTTCTCTGTCTGGGAGGATGCTGACATTGCTGTTGCCAGGGCAAACGAGCTTTTTACTGTAGAGGAAAAGAGGGAAATTTCACTCGTGCCTACACATCAACTGGTGAACTAGAACTTGCACAAGCTTGTCCAGGTGCTTTTATAGCTCTCTTCGTCATTCTCCAAAGTACTATCATTTTTTTTTTTTTTTTTAAGTTTTTATTCACAGGTGCTGGGAGAGAGCATGCAGCTTACTTCACAATTCTTGGCGAGTGAGGAGAAGGCCGTCATGGCTACCTCGAAGGTGGAGGCTCTGGAGGTCGAGGCATCAGTTTTGCGGAAAGATTTGATTGCTGCGATGGACGCTCACAACACCTCCGTGGAGCAGGTCAAGGTCCTGACCGGACAGCTTGAAGCTGAAAAATCTCAAGTGAAGCAGAAGGATGAGCTTCTTGCTGTTGCAGGCCAAAAGATGAAAGCAGCTGTGGCCAAGGCCGTCCTTGCCTTCCAATCGACCGACGAGTACAACACCATCCTGTTTTAGTGGTACTTTAAAGGTTTCGAGTTGTTGAGGAGGTACATGGTCAAGCACGGGCCGGGGGTTGATCTGGACGATCTAGATTTTGAAGCAGTTGATAAGGAGATTTAAGCGGACGAGGCTGCTTCGACTGCTCAGGCTTCAATGGCTTCGGGTGAAGACCCCCCGGTGGTCGATGAAGGTGGAAATGATGCTCCTGCTCAATGATTTATGTAGTGTACTTCTTTTTTATGAGCCCTGTGTATCTTGGGCCATTATTATCAGAACATTTTTCTTGGTCCCCGTATGTTTTGGGGTTTCTCTTTTCTCTTGAACAATCTTCACTTTTGGTTGTGTATATATATATTTGTGTTATGTTTGCTGTTCTTTTTCACATCTTTTGCGAATTTAGACATGGAAGACTTGGAATCATATCTTCGTCTCTCGAAGATTTAACTTCGTCCCTTTGTGGACTTAGGTGATTTTTGTGGTGATTTATTTGAGCTCCTCAATTTTTGTTGTTGTTGATCTAGACGATGTTAGCACCCCTTCAGGGATTTCATCGTCTTTTCGATCCAGACAATGTGCCTTCTTCGAAGGTGTTTTGGAGTCTTTCGATCTGGACGATGTTTATACCCCTTTAGGGGCTTCATCGTCTTTTCGATCTAGACGGTGTACCTTCTTCGAAGGTGTTTTGAAGTGTTTTTGATCTGGACGATGTTCATACCGCTTCAGGTACAGCATCGTCTTTTCGATCTAGACGGTGTACCTCTTTTGAAGGTACTTTTGAGAATACAATTAGTGAACATAACTATTGCACAACGTTATTGTAATGCTGAACAATCACTTATGAAGAATCTGAATAATTGCTTATACGATTTCGCATGAATATAAATAATTTGAAGTACAAAGCATGGGATCAAGTTGTACGAATGAACATTATGGTATTAAGGTATCAAAGAAAATGTCTTACAATCATGCACTGTCCTTCTCTTCATAGTACCTTTTTAAATGCTCGACGTTCCAAGGACGAGGCAGTTTTCTTCCTTCAAGGTCTTCCAGGTGGTAGCTTCCTCGTCTCGAATAATGGACGATCCTGTAAGGTCCCTCCCAGGTTGGGCCAAGTTTGCCGTGTGTAGGATCCTTCGTAGCAGGTGTTATTTTCCGAAGGACGAGGTCACCGATGTTGAATTTTTTCACCCTCACCCTCTGATTGTAGTATTCTGCCATTTTCTGCTGGTACTTTGCCGTCCTTTGGGAGGCTTGGTCTCTAACTTCGTCCAGACAATCCAGGTTCATCCTCAACTGGCCTTCATTGCTTTTTTTGTCAAAAAACTCCCTTCTGGTGCTGGTAAGGCCTACTTCAACCGGGATAACTGCCTCTGTGCCGTATGTTAGGTTGAAGGGAGTTTCTCCTGTTGGTGTCCTCGTCGTCGTTCTGTAAGCCCATAAGATGCCTGGTAGTTCTTCGGGCCATGCTCCTTTTGCCCCCACTAACCGGGACTTGATGATTTTGAGTAAGGTTCGGTTAGTTACTTCCGTCTGTCCATTGGCCTGAGGATGTCCAGGTGAAGAGTACTTATTCTTGATACCTAGGCCTGAGCAAAATGATCTGAACCCTTGGCAATCGAACTGACGACCGTTGTCTGAGATGATCGTCCTTGGAATCCCGAACCTGCAAATAATATTTTTCCAAACAAAATTTTGTACCTGAGCCTCTGTGATTGTTGCAAGAGCTTCTGCCTCGACCCATTTAGTAAAATAATCAATTGCCACCAGCGGGAACTTCACTTGTCTTTTTCCTTGTGGTAAGGGGCCCATGATATCAATTCCCCACTGCGCGAATGGCCAGGGTGAGGAAATAGTCGTCATTCTTTCTCTTGAGACTCGCTAAACATTTCCATATCTTTGACAGCTGTCACACCTCTTCACGAAATTTGATGCGTCAAGCTGCATCGTCGGCCAGAAATAACCTGCTTGCATGATCTTCCTGACTAGGGATCTTGCCCCCATGTGGTCTCCACAAATTCCTCCGTGCACCTCCTCGAGGACGTACCTGGCCTCATCTTCCTCCAGGCATCTCAGGTAGGGCTGAGAGAAACCTCTTCTATAGAGTTGATCATTCAATATGGTGAATCGGGCGGCTCGTTTGCGGACTTTCCTGGCCTCTTCAGGGTCTGATGGTAAGCGTCCATCCCTGAGGAAGGACAGGATCGGGCCCGTCCATCCACTGCTGGTGTGTATGGAGAAACTCTGCATTTCTTTAATGCTGGGGAGGTTCTGCTTTTCTAATTTCCACCTGCTCGTCAAGTCCGGGACATTTGTTGAGGCGCTTCGTGCAACTTCGTCGGCTTCTATATTCTGTTCTCGTGGGATCTGTAAAAACTCCACACGATTAAAGTTGCTCACCAGCTGATTCGTCAACTTGAGATACTTTTGCATCCTTGCTTCCTTTGCTTCGAACTCTCCCCTGGCCTGCCTAATGATGAGTTGCGAATCACTCTTGATCACAATATTTTTAGCTCCCAGTGCCTGAGCTAATCTGAGTCCCGTCAACAGAGCTTCGTACTCTGCTTCGTTATTGGTTACGGGGAACTTCAGTTGAACCCCATATTTGAGAACATCTTCCTGGGGGGAAACAATAACGACACCTGCTCCTCCTTTTTGTGTGGACGACCCATCTGTATTAATCGTCCAGATATCCTCTCGTCCATCTTCTTGTTCATTGATGGTGAATTCTGCTATAAAATCCGCTAACACCTGAGCTTTTATAGCTGTTCGCGGACAGTACTCGACATCAAACTGGCTAAGCTCAATCGCCCACTGTACCATTCGTCCGGCCGCCTCGGCTTGTTCATTGCCTTCTTGATGGGTTGGTCCGCATTACTTTGATCGGGTTGGCCTGGAAATAGGGGCGAAGTTTTCTCGAAGCCATTATTAGGGCGAAGGTGATCTTTTCTATTCGTGGATAACGAGCCTCAGCTCCCTGGAAGGCCTGACTGACATAGTACACAGGGAGTTGTCTCTTATCTTCTTCTCTAATTAAGGCCGCACTTACTGCTGTAGCAGACACTGCCAGGTATAAGAATAGATCTTCGCCCTCTTTGGACGGGCTTAACAGTGGGGGGCTGCTCAAGTATCGCTTCAAGTCTTGGAACGCCACTTCGCATTCCTCCGTCCAGACAAACGCCTTCTTCAGCATTTTGAAGAATGGGAGGCACTTATCCGTCGCCCTCAAGACGAACCTGTTGAGGGCTGCCACTCGACCTGTGAGGGATTGCACTTCTTTAGTCGTCCTTGGTGAGGACATCTCGAGAATAGCTTTTACTTTTTCCGGATTCGCTTCAATTCCTCTTCGCGAAACCATAAACCCAAGGAACTTCCCTGAAGACACTCTGAAAGCGCATTTGGAGGGGTTCAGTTTCATGTTGTATTGCCTGAGCGTATTGAATGTTTCCTTGAGGTCGTCTATGTGAATATCCTCCTCTTTGCTCTTGACGAGCATATCATCAACGTACACTTCTACATTTCTTCCAATTTGTTTCCTGAACATTTGGTTTACCAACCTTTGGTACGTGGCTCCTGCATTCTTTAAGCCAAACGGCATGACTTTGTAGCAATAGAGCCCCTGACTGGTGACAAATGCAGTTTTTTCTTGATCCTCCTCAGCCATCTGTATCTGGTTGTACCCTGAAAATGCGTCCATGAATGTCAATAACTTGTGCCCGGCAGTAGAGTCAACCAACTGATCAATTCTGGGCAAGGGGAAACTATCTTTTGGGCAGGCTCGGTTTAGGTCGGTGAAATCCACGCACATCCTCCACTTTCCACTTGCCTTCTTGACCATGACGACGTTGGCCAACCATTCTGGGTAATAAACTTCTCTGATGAAGTTTGCAGCAAGTACCTTGCTTACTTCGTTCGTCATTGCCTTGTTTCGTTCAGGAGCAAAAACCCTTCGTTTCTGTTGGACGGGCTTCTTTTTCGGGTCTACATTTAGGCGGTGTTGGATGATATTTGCAGGAATCCCTGGCATATCTTCGTGACTCCATGTGAATATATCGAGGTTGTCTCTCAAGAAACGAATGATTAATTCCTTCGTCCTTGGACTTAGATCCGTCCTCACTTGAGTCGTCTTTGATGGATTTTCTTCGACCAGCTCTACTTCTTCTAGCTTCTCCATGACCTCAGGTGATTTATCCTCGATCGTCCACGTGTGGTTCTCTCTAGATGCCAGGACCGCCTGATAACACTCCCTTGCCAACACTTGATCACCTTTTATTTCTCCCACTCCCTGTTCTATTGGGAACTTTACCTTCAGGTAGTATGTGGAAGTAGCGGCTTTCCAACGGTTAAGGGTAGGTCGTCCAATGATTACATTGTAAGACGAAGGGGAATCCACGACCAAAAAATTGTGTTTGTTGGTTACTTGCAAGGGATACGAACCGGCGGTTACGGTCAACGTCACAATACCCCGTGGGTACACCTTATCCCCGCTAAAGCTGACGAGGGGTGATTCAAAGGAACGAAGTCTCTTTGGGTCTACTTTCAACTACTGGAAGGCAGACAGGTAAATGATATCAGCTGAACTCTCATTGTCTACCAGAACTCTCCTTGTATTGAAGCCTTCGATCATGATCATAATGACCAATGGATTGTCATGAGGTTGCTTTATCCCCCTGGCGTCTTCCTCCGAAAAATACATATCTTGATTCGTCCGTCGTTGCTTCAATGGTGGTAAGCTATGAACATTGTTTACCTGCCTTTGGTATGATTTCTTGAGGGATCTGAACGATCCTCCTGTGGATGGTCCCCCTGCAATGGTCTTTATTTCTCCTCTTGCGTTCTGTGGACGAGGTGGTTGACCTTCGCTTCTTTGGAAATCCCCTTGTTCCTTTTTGCCATATCTGCTGGCTTCTCCCCTCTTCACATATTTTTGGAGTTTCCCTTTCTGGATGAGCTCTTCTATCTGCTCTTTCAGGTCTCAGCAATCCTCTGTGTAATGCCCGTGATTTTTGTGAAAACGACAATACTTTCTCTTGTCACGTACACTAGGTGGCGACTGAAGTGGCCTAGGCCATCTAAGGCTCTAATCGTCCCTGATTTCCGCCAGAATCTGGTCAACCGGCATTATCAGCGGTGTGAACTTCGTCTGTCGAGGGTTTTTATCGTCCCTCCGCCTATTCCTATCGTCATTACGTCGATCTGTTCGATCTCTTTTCTGCCCCCTTCTGTCGTCACCTTTTTCTTTCTTCTTGTCCTTCTCCTTCGTCACTTCAGTCTCATCTATGGCTGCTAGAGCATCCTCAGCATTCATGTATTTCTGTGCTTTTAATAGTGCCTCCGCCATTGTCTTGGGGGGGTTCTTTGCCAAAGAAACCATAAAGTCCCTAGATTTTAACCCGGCTTTAAAGGTCGTGAGTTGTACCTTGTCATCTGACTCATCCACTTCTAGCATTCCTCGTGTAAAGCGCGTCACATAGGACCTCAAAGTTTCCTTTTCTCCTTGTTTGATTGTGAGCAAGTGATCTGCTGTCCTTTTTGGACGTTGTCCACCCACAAAGTGACGAACAAAAGAACTGCTGAGCTGCTCGAAATTGTCAATGGACGACGTTGGTAGTTTGGTGAACCACTTCCGGGCTGCCCCTTTTAGGGTAGTTGGAAAAGATCAGCATAGAATCTCGTCAGGGGGTTATTGGAGACCGAACGTAGTCTTGAATGTATTCAAATGGTCCAACGGATCTTTCAATCCGTCAAAAGGTTCAAGTTGTGGTAAGCAAAACTTGGAAGGTACCGGGCATTCTTGGACTGCTGTTGTGAAGGGAGAGTCGGTTTTCCTGACGATTCTCTCCAGCCCTTGATCTGTCTTCCCTTTAATAGCGTTTCTTAACTCGTCCATTTCTTTCCTCATCTCCTTGAGGAAACTAGAGTTCACTTCTTCTGGAGTGTTGGCCCTCTTCCTATGGCTGTCTTCATCTTTGTCTCTGTTGACCTCTGTATGGTTATTTCCCTGTTGCAGCTGTTGTTTCATTTCTTGGTTCTGTTTAGTGAGTTCTTCCACTGTGGCTGCAAGTGCTTGAATTTGCAGGGCCAAAGCAGCAGGGTCCGGGTTTGAACTGGATTCCATCTCGTTAGGATAGGAGAATGTTAAGTTCCCACAGACAGCGCCAAACTGATGATGCTGAGATCGTCAATCGAGATGTTCGTCCAGATCAAGATTGTCCTCTGCTTACTTCGGTCCTGGAATACAACAATGAAAGAGAATCACCGGTGGGGATGCTGCCCACAACGCCTCCGATGATTAAGTCAGAGAAGCTAATCAAGATACAAACGGATAAAAACTAAAATGGGAATAGAGTTATATGAATATTTTTCATACCCCTCTCGGATCTTGCTTATGGGTATATATAGGTTGTCTCAATACCTTTCTAGTCATTGGTTCTACCATTATGGGAGAGTTATTGCCTGAGTTTGTAACGCTTGTGCCAGGTGTTGATTCGACTAGCATGCCTTCAACGGTATTGTTATTTATTGCTGCTAGTCGTAACGGCTGGTCTTGGTTGGGTTTGCTTGGGCAGCCTCCTTCGTCTCGTGTTGGCAATGGGATCGTCATAGTCATTCGTCCATTCTCTAAGGAAGGACGACGTTACTCATTTCTTGGCCCATCAACAATATTTTTATTAAACAGACATTATGTCAGATTTTGCAACCCTTACTTTCTCTTCTCAAGTGATTTTGATCTACTAGATTCCAAAAAGAAATGTCTCTCTTACTTAAACATGTGTCCCTCAGAAAGGGTTTTTCAACTGGCCCACACGTTTCACCAAAATTGACTTCGTTAATGCAGAATATGCTCTTTCGTAGTAGTAACTAGTAACCAAACACCACCGACAATTGTACGTATCATCATTAATTATGATAATGATTTTGCGATTTGACATGTTTTTAGAATTATTCGCAATAATTCTCTTCTACCCATCTCTCTTTTTATTTTTTATTTTTAATTTGTTGAAGGTGTTGGGGGGGAAAAAATGATAATGTCTTTTTTCTTTGCATAAATAGTTAAATACCCTATATGAGGCTTAGCCTTACTTAAAATTTGGAGGTTATAGCAAAGATCCATATCTACAGTCATATTCTAACAAATTAGTTAAATTACAATTAAAGACTCATCGTAATTTTTTAGGCTTTGTTTTGTAGAGTGATTTAATAATATGTTTTTAGTTTTTAAATAATATTACACGTATTTTCACACATTTTTTCATCCACACGTATTTTAAAAAAATATATATAATGTTACTAAAATAACGTTACTAAACGAACCCTTATAAACTCAAGATCTACTTAATAAACACTTGATATGAGACTCAACACACTCCTGCACAACACATTCTCAACAAACAAATTAATCAAATCAAATTCGTACAATTTGGGCTATCATGTTTTCCTAAACTCGAATGAGTATATATTACAAAATTAATTAATAATATTCACAAAATGTCCTAAAATGAAAATAATTAATGATTTTTTTTTGATAAATCAAAATATGATATATATATAATTCTTGTGCACGTAAAGAAAACAATGAAAAAATTAACATTCAGTAAAAAATTGGAAAATTATTTTTGTTAAAAAGCTCTCTCTCTTTTATTTTAGGTGCTACCTAAGCCTTTTTTTAGAACCACTGAATCACTCATTCAGCAAGCTTCTTCTTGGGGGACTATCATTGAATTAGCTCAATTTTTGTTTAGGCCCTAATCAAATATGGAAAATTATTGTGTACTCTCGGAATATCATAAATGCGTATTCCCTTATCTCACATGAATGGTGGGTCCCACTAATTAAATTCATGGTAGGACTTACCATTCATATGAGAGGGAGAATATATATTTATAGTATTTCGAGAGTACCTAATAATTTCCCATCAAATATAATGTCCAGCGGTAGCTCTTGTTTCCTTAAAAGTCCTCTTCACTTACTCCTTTTTTTTTTTTTTTTGAGAAACAAAAGTCCTCTTCACTTAATTAGGCATCTTTATCAATCATATTCGAATCATCATCAATATTCTAGACTTTGGGTAAAGCTTTTGTGGAGTTTTGTGTTAGTGATATATATGCATCCAGCGAGGAAGTTTCAAGGTAGTGATACTCATGATTCATGAAATTTCAAGGTAGGACCTAATTTCTTTTCAAAACTTTTTTTTTTTTTTTTTTTTTTTTGAGGCTTTTAGGTTTTAAGTCACGATAATGAGTACTCATTATATATTTTTCACCACTATTTCAAACCCTTTGTCTTTTTGTTGAGTGGGCAGTGTGCCTTGGCAGCCACCCACTTAAAATAAAGTCTTGACAAATTCAAACCCCCTTTTGTTAATTGGAAAAATCAAGCAATATAGTCGTGTTTATTATACACATTCTTTTACATATATTAATTTTAGTTTGTGTAATCTGCCATATGCCATCAAACTTCTTGTGTTTAATAATAATAATAATAATAATAATAATAACATTTAAACTAGAGGTTAACCTATTAAATGAGATATGGATTTATAATTATTTTAACAAATTATATAAAATTTGACTACTAAACAAATTATATCTATTTATTTATATAAATCAATAAATTAAATTAAAAGTAATCTCAAAATGGTAACTTATAGGGGTACTATATACGGGGGGATATCGACTAGTTATTACAATGATCCACTAGGAATAAAAATGATCTATTATTCATTATTTTAATTTGTTCCTTTTTTTTCTTGGTGATGGATGTGATAAATGTTGGGCAACACCGCAGCAGTCAATGTTACTGCTAAGAAATTGAAGGGCAGAACCGCAGCACCTCCAGTTCCTTCCTCATGCATGACTTGTTAGGGCTTGCTTTCATGGCTGTTCTTCATTCGTCCTAGTGTTTAGTTTGTAATTTGTTCCTTTGATAAACGTACCTCAAGACCTAGTGCATTTTCTTTTTTTCTCAATTTCTTTAGGTTTGAAACATCTTATATGTTGTACCCGAAATTCACTTGTGTTTGGTTTTGTGTGCTTTAAAATAAGGAAAAACAACAATGTACATACGGTAAACTAAATGGAATGAGTGGTGATGTGTTAAATTAATTTTGTTTGTTTGTTTGTTTTGTTTTGTGTTTTTCAAGGACACTCACCAATTTGAGCTGGCTTATGATACTTATTTTAAAAAGCTTAAAAGCTAGTCCAAAATACATGCACACTAAAAAAATAAATAAAGAGTCACGCAGCTACAAAAGTTGCCAACACTGCAACACATAACTACAACACCATAACACTACATTACACTAGTAAATCTGCAACTCGATTATTACTCGTTAGAAGACATTGTAGGAATGTCTGATACAACACTAAATTAAACAGCAGAAAGGATAATCTACTTTCCTATATAAAATTTGGGGTGGGCTTGCATTATTACCTAGATATAACCCTTTAATTAGCTAGCTAGATCCCTATACTTTCTTGACCAGACTCAGCTTCAGTCTTCATATCCATGTCTTCATATTCATGCTCATCAGCATTCGGGTCATCAGTGCACGGGTCATGGTCATGATCAGCAGACAGGCCATGATTAGCAGCGGTTAGATGGTCATGATCAGCAGAATTAGGGCCATCATGATCAGCAGCAGTTGGCCGGTCATGATCAACAGCGGTTGGCCAGTCATGATTAGCAGACTAGTCCTGATCAGTAGTATGAGGATCACGGTGAGCAGCAGACGGGTCAACAGTAGCACCAGAATGATTGTCATCAAGCGGATTAGCAACATGCACACTGGCAGTGTCTTGAACATCTGATCCATCAGTTGAGCCGACTTGAGCGCCCAGCCTTTGCTGCACTGCAAGGAGTAGCGGATTTGGTCTAGCGTTGATCTGAGTTTGAGGCCTCGAGTTCACGTTTGGTGGAGGCCGTGAATCCCAAGAAAATATGCACGTGCACACACACAAATAGGGCTCTACAATGTCTTCTTATTCATGGATGAATAGTTTTCCTCGTACATAATAAGATTCACCTCTTACCCCATATCCAATGATGAACATATCCATAGGAGATAACTGTTTCCACAAGCCACTAGCCATTGCAGAAAGAAATGTTATTACTAGACAATAAGATTGGACAGAAAATTCTAAAAAATAGGTGTACCCTTGAGTTTCTAAGAGACTCACCTGATTGCAAAGGCATTGTAATGAAAGAGATGTGTCATTAGCTCCATTAGGAGAAGACTGAATACCCAACGCAAACCATACCAAGTCACATCTCTGACTGAATAATTATTCTGAGGTACATCTAGCTGCAAAAAATTTGCATTAGAGTAGTAGACTACTCAATGAGTTTTCTGAGAACATTATAGAAAGGACTACTCTCTTCAACAGTTTAAATAAAAGAAATCTAGTTGAGTTGATAATGCACTAGTACAAATGGTTTTTGCTATAGCTTGGAAAATTAGAAAGAGGAGCTAGCAACAAGGAGGGCTTCGAGAAAGTTGGGTTAGCTTAACAGTTCACAAGAAGGATCTGACTACGTTTAAAACTTAGCTATTGCTGCTAAATCCAGTAAAAGTTCAACCATAGAGGATAGCTTCATCGTAAATTAAAACCTTTCTTCTATTGATAACTCAAAGCAAAAACAACTAGTGTGGTTTACTTATTAATTGAATCAAGAATCAGAATAAAAGCATAATTTTGGAGATAATACCCCAACAAATGAAGATGTAAGGAAATACCACAGTTAAAGCAAATATGCCATCTAAAGGTGCCTCTGGAAGTTGTCTAAGTAAGCCCATTGTTGCCTAGGCACAATATACAAACGGAACTGTGTTGAGTAGAAGTCACATAATATCTTGCACTTAAGATATATTCAAAAGTACATGAGTATTTAATAAGCAAGCTAATAGAACTTACCCTATCATGGAGAATGAATATCCTTCATAAACACGATTGCATATAAGAAAAAAGATATTAAAGCTCCAGAGTACAAGTAAGAAGTACTTCTTTCGTGCAAATATCTGCAGAAATATAAGTCTAGTAAAATACAAGCAGAATTAGAAACATCAGTCGACAACAATTACAATGAAAGCTAGAGTAATAACCAATTGAAAGGAAGAGATCACTAATCTAATATAACACAGCATGCGAGTTAAAAAAGGAGGGAACAAAAAAAAGACACATTTGTCACTCTTATAACGATGAACTTAACTAAGTCCTAAAATTCTGCAAAATCAAATGGAAAAGAAAAACAAGCATAAGTAGAAACCCTAAATTTAGAGTTAGTTTTTACAACTATGACACCTATTCAAGTTGAGAAATATTAAGTCAGCAACATTTTCAGAACAATTAGGTGTTAAGTTGTTATTGGTTTTGATTTGAACCCACCACTTAAACTAATTTTCTTGCCCACCAGTAACAATCTGCTGCTTATAAATTATTGTGAAATGTTGTGGTCTCATTAAAGTCACATAATTGGTGAAATTTAAAATGTTAGAATGACATAACAATCAGAAAGCAAGTTTATGAAAATGGGCAAAGACATGAACTTTGAAAGTAAAAAAGAGCAAAAAATCAGATGTCCACATCTTGTAGCCTAACAACAGGAAAATGGAGGTGAAGGCTGAAGAAAACGCACCTTAACTAGAAGATAATTAAGCAAAGCGATTGCTAAGATGAACACAATGCTGCCAAAATAAGAAAGAAAGAAAGAAAGAATGATAAAAACAGAGAGAGAGAGAGAGACAGAGTTGAAGAAATGGGGGAAAAAGGCAGGCAGGCAGGCATACCAAGCTCCGTGCAAATAAGTGAGGTAAATGAAAGAAAGGAAAAGCCAGGCTGAGGCTGAGGCTGAGCGTAAGCCGTAGAGTTGGGAGTGATAATCTGTAATTTAATTTAAAGAATGAGGAAAGAAATAGAGAAATTAGGAAGGAAGGAAGGAGAGAATAGGTAGAGAATAGGTATCAAAGAAAATAATTATGTTTGCAAAGTGAATTTATAAAATACATTATATTTTTTTAAGAGCAAAAATTAATATAGAGTATATTTTGAATGTGCTTTGCAAATATCTTATTCACTTAAAGTAAATAGAATAGTATATATGAGTCTCTGTATAATAAGATAAATGGACTCCGGCGGAGAACAAGATGTTCGAAAATGCGCTGGCCGTGTACGACAAGGAGTCCCCGGATCGATGGCACAAAGTGGCGGCCATGATCCCCGGAAAGACTATTGGGGATGTGATGAGGCAATACAGAGACTTGGAAGTTGATGTTAATAATATAGAGGCAGGGCTTATACCAATTCCTGGTTACACTACCTCCACTTCACCATTCACATTGGATTGGAATAGCCATGCCCTTGCCTATGATGGGTTTAGACAATCTTATAGCATCGCTGGAAAGCGATCTTCCTCGGCTCGCCCAACTGAGCAGGAGAGAAAGAAAGGGGTTCCATGGACAGAGGAGGAGCATAAGTAAGTCTTTATTATTATTAAGTTTTGCATTTTTGTTTCATTTTCTTGCTTCTGCTTGTTTTTTACGTAATGCTAGAGTTTTAAATGTGATATCTGATACGGCACAAAACTTTAGTACATAGTTCAGAACCTGAACTAGGATTGGTTTGGTTTGAGATCAATAAAAATCTACTTTTTTGGATATGATATGATATTATAAGTCATAACAACAAAGCATAAATTCTTGGAATTGTCTTTTGGGGGATATATAATTTATGAAGTTTATGGCATTTTATGCATGTTCAATCCATATTACCTTTATATCTATGGGGGAATAGTGTTTTAACTGCAGTTTTCTTGATTAACAGAATCCCTATTTCACCATTGTCTCACAAAACACCTTATGAAGTCCTTTTTAGTCATGAGCCAACCTATGATCACTTAAGAGTGTTTGGTTGCCTATGTTATGCATTTACTCTTTCTCATACTAGATCTAAATTTGACCCTAGAGCCAAAAAATGTGTATTTTTGGGGTATCCTTTTGGGGTAAAAGGTTATAAGGTCTATGATCTTTCTAGTAAGTCAGTTTTCATCTCCAGGGATGTAATTTTTCATGAGAATATTTTTCCTTTTGCTGGTACACATGCTACTCTTGTTGATCCTTTTCTTTCAGATTTTGCCTTTCCAGGTACTACTCCTTCCAACATAGGTACCGATTCTTTTGTTACTCCTGTCTTTATACCAGATTCACTTTCTGATTGTTCTGATTCTTCAGTTTCACCTTCTGCCCCTAATTTTGTTAATCATTCTATTGAAACTTCTAACACCTTACTTACTGATGCACCTATTGCTGATTGTCTCATTTCTCAGTTTCCTTTAGTTCCTTCAGCTGCCTTACCAGATCAGACATGTGCATCAACACTAGAAGTACCACCTGCACCTATCAGAAAGTCAGCTAGGACTTCAAAACCTCCAGCTTACTTGCAAGATTACTCTTGTGCTTTAGCTTGCTTTCCTGCTTTTGGTGGTCCTTATGATATTGGTCATAGTCTTACCTATGCACATCTTATTCCCAGCTATCAATCTTATGTCTTGGCAGTTAGTTCTACTCCTCAAGAGCCTCAAAGCTTCTTCCAAGCAGTCAAAGATCCACTTTGGAGAGAAGCTATGAATAAGGAAATCCAAACTCTTGAACAAAATCATACTTGGGATCTCACTACCTTGCCTCCAAGTAAAACCCCTATTGGCTGTAAATGGGTATATAGAATTAAATTGAAGTCAGATGGGACTATTGATAGATACAAGGCAAGACTAGTTGCCAAGGGTTATACTTAAAGGGAAGGTCTAGATTTCATTGAAACCTTCTCCCCTGTAGCTAAAACTGTTTCTGTCAGGGTGGTTTTTGCTTTGGCAGCAGCTAAATCTTGGCCCCCTCATCAATTAGACATTAACAATGCTTTCTTACATGGTGATTTGCTTTAAGAAGTATACATGTCATTGCCTCCTGGTTTTCACAGTAAGGGGGGGTGTTCAACTTCAAATTTTCATTCTCCATCTGCATCTACATTTACTGCACCTATTGTTTGCAGGCTTGTTAAGTCACTTTATGGGTTAAAACAGGCCTCTAGACAATGGTACACTAAGCCGTCTTCAATCATTTAGCAACTTGGTTTTGTTCAATCCTAAGCTGATCACTCATTATTTGTGTTTGCCAAGGGTCCTTTGTTTACTTTGTTTACTGCACTGCTTGTGTATGTGGATGACATGGTGATTACAGGAAATGATCCAAATTGTGTGGCACTTTTAAAGTCAGTTCTGGATGCTAAGTTTGGAATAAAGAACTTAGGGTCACTCAAGTATTTCTTGGGACTTGAGATTGCAAGGAGTGATAAGGGAATTAGTTTGAATCAAAGGAAGTTTGCACTTGAGATTCTAAAAGAAACAGGAATGATGGGTTGTAAGCCTTTGAAGTCACCCATTGAGCAGCAACTTAAGCTATCAAAGGGTAATGGAGAGCTTCTAAAAGATTCAAGTCAATATAGAAGGCTTATAGGGAAGTTGATGTATTTGACTTTGAGTAGGCTTGACATTATCTATGCTGTAAATAGGTTAAGTCAGTTTCTAGCTCAGCCTAGAGTTCCTCACATGCAGGCTGCTAATAGGATATTACAATATATAAAAGGAACTCCAGGCCAAGGGCTATTTTTTCCTTGTGATTTAGACTTGCAACTGAAAGCATACTGTGATACTGATTGGGCTGGATGTCCAAACACCAGAAAGTCTCTTACAGGGTATTGTGTCTTCCTTGGGGACACATTAATATCATGGAGATCAAAAAAACAGTCAATGGTTTCAAGATCTTCAGTCGAGGCAGAGTATAGATCCATGGCAACTACAACATGTGAAGTGACATGGTTGTTGTTTCTATTGAAAGATTTACATGTGAAGCATGACAAACCAGTTTTATTATACTGTGACAACCAGGCAGCACTGCATATAGCTGCAAATCCAGTACTCCATGAGAGATTAAAGCATATAGAAGCTAATTGCCACATTGTTAGAAACAGGATTCTAGATGGAACAATTAAAACCTTTCATGTGGCTTCTAAAAATCAGCTAGCTGATGTTTTCACCAAGGCTTTAGGTGTAGACAACTATCTAAGATTGATTAAGAAGTTGGGTTTGATTAATATCTTTGCTGCTAGTGTTGAATTTCTAGAACCAGTGTCAGAAACACAAACTGCAAAAGCCTTGCTTTGGGTGGGGGGGAGGGGGTGTTAAAACCGATACAATTTGCTCAAGGCTTAAGGAATTATCTGCTAGGACTAGTGCAGGGCAGCAATCCAATGGTGGAGCAGGTCAACAAAGCAAAGAGATAGTTGGTAGCTATACTGATGCAAGTACAAGCACAGTAGCATCATCACTAGCAGACAAGGACAGCCACAACAATAAACAATTGTGGAGCAAAGGTGTAGCAGAAGCATCAGATACAGAGCACCAGTGGGATGTGCTAGAAACCATTGAGACAATACCTTATCATGAAGTCTTCATACATAGCTTTGGAGACTATGATACACGTGGCTTGTAATAATTAGGCTGTCATGTATATAATGAAAATACTATTGTACAGTTAGCATTGTAAGTAACTGATTTACTGATTTAAAGGGACTTAGTCTTTGACGTGTATATATAGAATAGCCTTACTGTATGGGGCTCAGTTGCTTGTATCAATTCATTTTTCTGATTCAATAAAACTCTGATCTTCTATTTAGAAAGAGAGTTCCAGATTTTATAGATACAATATATACAACACAGATATATAGAGATACAGATTAAGGCACTTTCAATATAATTCTCATAGGATGGAGCACGTTCCGCCATCATTGTAAGGATAGGTAGTGAAAATGAGCTGACACTCTCTACAGGATGGAGGGCAAGGACGACATTCACGAAACTTGAACTCTTCGCAATATTCAGGAGGCTTTGGCGGTCCAACACTGATGATCTCCGGTACCTTTCCAATCTTCTTGAGATTCCTTACAGCCAACACTGGATCAACATCTCCTACAATAGTTAACGTTCCCTTCTCTCCATCCACGGATACTTTATCTATACCCGTTCAACCACATAATAAATATACTACTGATCAATTCTTAGCAGAAAATTTATTTTTTGCCAATATATATATTACTCAAATATCAGCTATGTTCTTTACCTGTAAGCTTGGTAACAGCTTTCAATACTTCGGTCTTGCAAATCTGACAGTTAATGTTGACTTTTATCACGATTTTCTGTGGCAAGAAATGAAAACAAATTAAGAAACTTGAATAAAAATGCACGCAGAAGCTAGCTTAATTGGCCAAATCTAATTGAGATGAAAGTTGAAATAGGAACATTGATTACTTGACACATTACCTTCATGGTGGCAAAGCAAAGGCCTGAATTCAACTACTTATATTCATTTTTTCCTCCCATGCATGTAGGATTCTGAAGGAACCAATTTATAGGAAATACTCAATAGACACAATGCAAGTGTGCTTTTGATATTATGTCATCTGGCCGGGATACGAGTATAACGTTGAATATTGATCTCTCTTGTCATGTTTGATGTGGGCCTACTAGCTACCTTACATTATTTAATTAACGTGGCACAATGTAATATTTCCTCAACTTGATCTCCATTGAGGTCAATAGCGGCTCCAGAAATTTTTTTCAGGGTGTTCCTTAAAAAGTATAAATTACACAATCTAATAAAAAGAAAATTTTATATATTGATAATAATAACAACAACAGCAATAAAAAAATATGCAAATACATAAGGTTTTACAATATAAAGTTTGTGGAGTTTAGTTGTGGTTATTGTTAGTGTTGTTGATTAGGAATGGACGGCGATGGCTGGGGAGAGTAAGTGAGTTTCTTATTTCTTTTTAGCCTTTAGGTTTGATTTAGTTTTAGTTTAAATTGTTTAATGACTTGTGAATCTGCGAGGCACTGAGGATTTTTTTTTTTTTTTTTTTATAAATATTTGTTGAATTAAAAACGTAATCGTGTTGGTGTTGGAGTAGTGATAGTCTTAGTTTGGGATGAGATTGATCTTGTACTGGGCTTTTCTATTGGCATTTGGTTTGGGCCTTGTTAGTGGTTTTTCCAGATTTTCGTTCAAAAATATTTTTTTTTTTGGCTTTTTTTCCATGATTTTATAAACCAGTATAGCAAAAGAACTGAAAAAGGGACTGGTTACTAGTTTTTTGGTCGGACTGAGATTTGACCAACGGTCAAACTGGTGACGTCATAAATAATATAAATAATAAAATTTTAAATTATATAAATAAAAATATAATAAGTTTATTACTAATAATATGATAGCAAAATGTAAAAACATAATATTTAGTGACACTTTTCATGTAAATTTAATTAAATTTCCTTAGAATGGACAATCACATGTTTAATTATAATCATAAAAATAAAAAAAATTATATATATATATATATATAATGAAATAATTGATGTTATATAAAAATTAAGTAACTTTTTAAGTTTATTCACTTAATTAACTATAACTACTATTTTTTCTAATCAAAATTATCGGAAAAAGAAAAAAGAAAAGTAGTTGTACAATGAAAAAAGCTAAATTTACGTGACTTTGACCAATTAGTTGTATAATATATATTATAATGTTTTTGAGGAAAAGCAGTCGTACAATGACAGTGTGTCAGGTAAAGCAAAAACTAAAAGTATAAGCTTAAAAGAATATAAAAGTATGTGGTTTTTTTTTGTATGAAGGACCCTAATATATCATTAAGTTGCTCAAATTATGGACCAAAATTTAATTTTATTGGCATAAATAAAATTCAGGATGTTCCCAAAATTTTTTTTAAAGGTAGATAAATATAAAATTTTAAATTATTATGTATATATATATATATATATATATTTTTTTTTCCCAGGTCGGGACCACCCTAGAGGTGGCGCAGCCCCTGATTGAGATATGATGAAGATGTCAAGGCAGGTGGAAGGTCCATATGATTATATTCTAGGTCATGATAGGGAATATTTAATGTAAAAATGATCCCCATAATTAATTAATTAGAAGAGTTCAAATTTTCACCAAATCCAGGGTATGTAGATATAGTACTGGAGTTACACGAGTAAACTCTTCCCCAAGATATGAGCTTTAGAGACAAGAATATAACAAACGTATGTGGAGAGAGATTCAGCAATATTTTATGTCCTTTTCAGAATCCTCAAGAGTAGTTAAACAAGCAACAAGATCTTAGCATCTTTAGTATTGAATGTGAAAGACCAGTATCCATAAACAAACATGGCACATATTTGTTTGAAGTATTCAATGTATTTTCTTTAATCTGAGCTGTTACTCAAAGCTTAGTTACTTTAAGAACTAAAACTTTAGGCGCTTGAATTTCTCTCTCTCTCTCTCTCTCTCTCTCTCTCTCTCTCAACCATACCATCGTCCACCACGCCACGTTGCATCCACCGTGCAACGCCGGTGACCTCCCACATGTTCTGGAGGACATATATGCTAAGAGTTTTTGGTATTCCGGACTCACACATTCGGATCTATCTCAATGAACCTCCCATTTCTTTTTCTTTTTTTTTGGTTGTTGTTGTTGTTGTTGGTGGTGGTGGTGGTGGTGGTTTTGGGTTGATTTTGATGGATTATGGTGAGCCAATTTTGGTGGGGTGCGGTGGCTATGACCTCATTTTGGTGGTTGTGGTATGGAGGAGGGTGGTCGTTGGGTTGATTTTGGATTTTAGTTGCAATGGCTAGCAGTGGTTGGATGATTTTGGGGTTAGGTTATGATGGTTGGTGGTGATATTGATTTTGGGTGGTGGTGGGGTTCCAATCTGATGGGGGTGGGTGGTGACAATGGTTGTGGTTGGTTTTGTATTTATTTATTTTTATTGTAGGAGTTTTTAAAGGTTATTTTAATGTGTTGTATGGAAGAATAGAATATATGATTTAGGTGAATTGTAAAATGATGTGTTAAAATAGATAAATCAACTTTTTGATGTGTCAAAATGATATTTTTTTAGCACAATTGATGCTGATGCTGATGCTCTAAGGGTTGTTGTTATCTTGTGCTGGTAACCATGGTTCCATACCCTTGATTAAATCGATTTAAGTTGTAAGTTCGAGCATCTAAGAGTATGGTTGAAGATGTATTTTAAAATACAAGAAATTAACTCAAAAAACTAAAAAAAGTGAGTTTTTTCTGCCTTAATTGTAGCTCGATTGAAAAACTACTCAATGTTTATAATAGATTTGACATTGAAAACATTTATATCTGATAAATGATTTTTATCAAGTTGACAAGTAATGACATTATTATTTTCATCTAAATATAGTAAATATGATATAACTATAGCCAGGGGTGGAGCTAGGAATTTTGGTTTGAGGAGGCTGATGTCAAACTATCTCGTAACGAGTAACAATTCAAAAAAAAAAAAAAAAAAAAACTCAAAATGCTACATATATGTTTTGTGCATTGGTATAATCAATATAATTTTTATTAGCACTTAACAAAACTAAATGACCAATTAAGAATCTAAAGTTCATTTTCCCTTCTAAGTTTCTCTTTGTCCTTTTAACAACCATAAGTTCAAACCATTCAAGAAATTATAAATATAATATCTACATCTACAAGAAGATATAATATTTTTAGAAATTGAAAATAACAAAATCATTATAAGCCAATAAGAAATTATATATAAAAATACAAGATGACTTTCACATTTGGTTGTTTGAGTAGAATTGAAGCCAAAACTGAAATTTTGAATAAAGCTTATCAATTGGTTTGATAAAAAAAGGAGAAAAATACTCTATTACCTCTCAAGATTTTAAAGTAATTTTTGCTAGTTTCAAATAAGCTTAGCACTTTTTTTTGAGAAAAAATTATAAATTTTATGCAAAGAAAAGAAAGAATACAAAGCCAAAAGAATGGCCATAGCAAATTAGAGCAGAAAGAACAGAATAGGAGAAACAGCAACATATACATTTAGTAACAGATCAATATTAGCAACATATGCGGACAACAATATCAGCTTACAACAGAGAGCAATAGAACAACAATAAAGAGCAATATTAGCTTACACTAAATCAGAAAAATATATTGAAGAATGAATTGAAAAAGTAAAACTTCTAATCAAGCCAATGGTCTTAAATGTGAAGGAATTTCAATAGTAAAGAATAATAATAAATGAGTGAAAATATTAAAAGGTGAAAAGTAAGTTTGGAAGGAACACTAAACGTGGACAAATGAGGGGTCAAATAATTTTTATAATGAAGACTTAGTGAATGGATTGGTTGGGTTCAGTTAAAAAATTAAACTAAATAGGTTGCTATTCGTCCGTCTCATATCTTTTTTTTATCAAGTCTATGGACCTGATCATGTTGGACTATGTAATTGTAAAAGCTTTTCTTTATTTATTTTTATTTTTTTGGATGTTTATGAGGAAATTTAAATTTATTATAGTTTTATGCAAGCTTGTCTTTGAATCGGTAAATTAATACTTTTAAAGATGTGCACGCAATACTAGTATACTACATGCATGGCCACCATAACAACTTAATTAAAACAAAAATGATAAATGATAGCTTCATCATGAGCATATATGGTCGAATGGTAATTGGGATTTAAATCAAACAAATTTTAATTAATTAAGGACCGTCAAATTTGGAAAAGTAAAGAAGTAAATAAATAGAGATGACCACCTTCTCAAAAAATAAAAATAAATAAATAGAGATGACCAAAATCACACATCTAAATTCTTAATTAAGGGCTATAAATGTGAGGACAAACCAGAAGCCTCCCTCAAATAATGGAGCAAAGTCAGGAATTAACTTCTGGAGTTGAGGAAGCTTTGATGGTCCAACAGTACTAGGATAGTATCAACTACATTTCAATCTTCCTTAATTACTTGATTTACAACGAACACGTACTTCTGGCTCTCAACCAATAATTAAAGGAAGATCGACTTCAGTTCAAACCTGTATGTAATATGTAAAGTCTTGTCTTCCAGTGGCAATTGAATCCACTATTGGGTGCTCTTATATATGAATTAACCTAGCTCCGTCATATCATTGATTAATGTTATACTTATAACCATTTTAATACTTTGGTGTTTATGAAATCCTTTCTACTGTATCTCATTCACTTTTTATTTGGGGAAAATTTATAATTTTCGTACCCTGTTTAGTTGGTTTTAATCACAATAAATTCATCTCATAAACTTTCAATTGTTACATTTGAACCCCTTAAAGTTTAGACTAAAATGAAATTGTGAAGTTCTATCAAAAAACAATCAACCATTTTATTTTAATCAAATTTTAGGAAGTCAAGATGTAACAATTAGAAAGTATTCACATAACTAAATTGTGATACAAATATATAAGTTATAACTAAGGGCTTATCCACAAAATACAAAATCTACTAACTTAGATGAAACTATAACGACTTCATTTTATAGTCCAAATTCAAAGAGAGAGAGAGGAAAAAGTGGAGTCTGGATGCTGAACATCTGAATTCCCTTAAGGAGAAATGAAAATTTATAAAATTTGGATTTGAATGTTCAACGTTTTAATTTGCTTTTACAAAAGAAAAAAATAAAATAAAATTGGGATTCAGATTATCAAAATCCCATTACAACCCCAAATGCATGTATAATTAATTTGACCAATAGTATTTGCCTATTGCCTTAAATTATTAAGATCAAATCACAATTAAGGGTCAGTTTCCTTTCCCTTCCATTGTCAAAGAGACCACTGTAATACTTGAACAACATAATATATATCATTGAAAATTAGCACTAAATGTACACTACCTTAGCTATTTAATTAAGTAGAGAATGTCTTCAACCATACGTACTTAGGCTGATAGGTTGAGATCATACCCTTAGCCAGAAGCAACGCACACAAAGGGAGAAGGAAAATAAAACATCTATCCTGCCTTGCATTTTTTGAAACAGTCAATTAATATTACTTTAATATCTAACAACTTGAGAAGAGGATATTCCACCTAGAAACTATTTTAAACAATTTAACCATTAATAATCAAAGACCAAACTCTTACAAAGTCTTCTGGAGAGAGAAGGAAAAAGCCTCTCACAAAGTCAAGGGCAACCTATGGAGCTTTGCAGTATAAGAAGTGAACTCACCATTGGGTACTATTGTGCAATGCTGATATCTTATCTTTCCATCTCTAAAATGTGTCCCAATAATAAGAACTCCAAACCAGCTCCATACACTTCTCCACCTGAGGGGAAATGGTCCACCGGTCTTTGTGGTTACTTTGAAGATCCCTCCAATTGTAAGGAAATTCTCTATTTGTTTTATTTCAAATGGGGAAAAAAAAATGTATCAAAATAGTGTTTTTAATATTTGGGGTGCAACATGCATAATTTGCAAATTTCCATGCTGGAGTGTTTTTAATAACTTATAATGGCGCATAACATGTAACCAAAATTTAGTAAATATTATATGAAGTGTGCCATATTGTTTTTGTTTGTTTTTAGACCCCCTAAAAATACAACCAAATTAACCTAGTTAATTAGCCAAGTGATTACTTAGTCAAATTAAACAGATCTAGGTTAACACAAATATATCATATCATTGTAAAGTGCGAAAAATAAAGAACACAACAATATGATAACCTAGGAAAACCAAACCGGTAAAAAACTTGGGGAGGATTTAACTTAGCTATCTTTAAGGTAAAACAAATCCACTATGAAAGAATTGAAGTTTACACAATACTGACTTAAACCACTAACATCCTATTGCTACCTCAAGTAGGAAATTTACTACCATGATCACGTGACAGCTTCGAGTCCATGAACTACTTCTTTCTTGGATTCCTAGCAAGCACAAGCACTCTTGCTTGTATATCTTTAAGCTCTTGAATCTGCAACTGAAACGATCATTAAGTTTTTGACATAGTCTTGATCCTTGATAACCCTAAATGTATGTGAAGGCAAACACCTTTAGATCTTACAAAAGATTCACACACACAGCATAAAGAGTAACCCTAAAACGTGGCTAGAGTTTTCCCTTTTATACTTAAGGCAAAACATAAAATCCTACACGTCAAACAGGCTTGGGCTGAGTTGGAAAATTCTACAGAAAAACAATCTGTACGAGTTTCGATTGATTGAGTCTAATTTTTGATCGATCGAGCTAGACAGGTTTACACAGTAAATCTTGCAGTGCACTCAATTCCAACTTTACACTTTAAACATACTTTGAGCAAGTCTAAAATAAGACTAAACATTTTGATCATGGTTTACTAACATTACAAGTTGAAGTTTTAATACATTTAAACCTAAAGTCTTAGAACCCAACAATTTTTGAACATTAATATTAATTTGGTACATCTTACTCCGACAAACTAATCAAAGAAAAAACTAGATGCAAATATTTATTAAGAAATTCTATTGTTTTCTTTCCCCTCAAGGTTGGGTTACCTGTTGCTGTCCCGTCATCACCTTTGGCCATATTGCAGAGATAGTGGACCAGGGACGAACATGTAATTAAGCAAATTCTTCTTATTGTTTTGTGATATACAACTTGAAGTAACAAATTAAAGAACATTTGTGCTTCAAGTTAAAAGTTCAAGCTCATGGAGTAATTAATATTATATGCTGTTGTATCTTGTGTGTGCATGGCAGCTTGTTTTAGCGCAACTCGAAACTATATGATGCTTTGCCCATGTTTTTGGCGCACGTTTATATGCATGCACTTACCGAGCCAAACTGGGAGGCCTCTATTCCTTGCAACAAGAACCCTGCGGGGATTGCTGTGTCCATCACTTCTGCTTTTGTTGTGCTCTTTGTCAAGAGTACCGCGAGCTCAAAAACCGTGGACTCGACCCTTCCTTAGGTATGTACAAATACAATTACCTCCATTTACAACTATAACAATGAATAATCCATCATCTTTTTTTCATTATTTTAATCTTTTTCGTTCTTTTTTTTGGGTGATAAAGGTTGGATAGTCAATGCTCAGAAAATGAAAAGCGGAACCACAGCACCTTCGGTTCCTCCACCAGGCATGACTCGTTAGGGTTTGCTTTCATCTCTGTTCTTCATTTTGTTGGGCTTTGTGGAGCCTAGTTATATTTGATCCAGTTGACGACCCAACCCGACCCGAACAATTTTGCATGGTGAGATTTTCTGAAGCTTAGTCTATGGAGCGGAGGCTTGAGCCGACAGGCCCAAGTCGGAGCACTTTGTAGCCCATTGTGAATCTTGGGCACAGGATATAGAAACCATTTTTGGGCGATTAGGGTTTTGTCTTGTTGTTTTTGAGAAAGTGAAAACACTGTAGCCGCACTCTGTATTTTTCCCTGAGAATAGTGAAATCCCTGCAATTTCGTGAATATAAGCAAATTGCTGAATCATGTAAATATTGTCTTGTGCGTATAATTGTTTTCTTTGGCGTGTGTTTTCTCTATTTGTTTTGTTTCTCACAGGTTGGGAATTTCGAGTTGAATTCCCTACACATTCATCCTAGTGTTCCGTTTGTTCTTTGTTCCCTTTGATGTACCTCAACAACTAGTGGGTTCTCTCTCTCTCTCTCTCTCTCTCTCTCTCTCTCTCTCTCTCTCTCTCTCTCTCTCTCTCTCTCTCTCTCTCTCTAGTTGTTAATTGTAAAACATGCACCTTCTAGGTTGTATGGTCTAAACTAAAATAGCTATGTATGGCAAAATAAATGTGGTGATTGGTTTTGTTATTTCAAATTCAAAATCATATACTATAAGTAAAAATTATGCGATGCTAATTAATTATATTACAAATTTTACAATATAAGTGTTATAAATTGGTATTTCTCAAAAAAAAAAAAAAAAAGTCTTATCAATTGGTGTGTCACCAATCATAAAAAATAATTTAAAATTTACAACATAAGTCTTTCTATTTGCATTAAATGCAATAAGACAATTAGGGTTATAAATGAAGCAAGCTAATTATAAACAACTTAAACTCGACCCATGAAAAGGCTTATTCATATTTGTTTGTTTGACAAATAAGCTAAGCTACATAATATGTGTTCGTGAACAAGCTAGTGAAAATGACTCGACTTAATTATTATATCTTTATATGTATACTTGTCTAAAAATATACCTATATAGATTTGTTATGGGATTGTATAAGTTGGTAAATAGGTTTATATGATATCAAATTATTATTTTTAGTTTATTGATAAAATAAACAGTCTATTTGTAGTTGTACGTTTTTAGAACCCTTAAACAAAACTAGATTAACTTAGTTAATTAGCCAAGTGATTAACTTAGTCAAATTAAACAGATCTAGGTTAACACAAATATATCATATCAATATAAAGCGCGGAAAATAAAGAACACGAAAATATGATGACCTAGGAAAACCAAACCTGTAAAAAACCTAGGGATGATTTAACCTAGCTATCCTCAAGGTAAAACTGAATTCACTATGAAAGAATTGAAGTTTACACAATAACGACTTAGATCACTGACATCCTATTGCTACCTTAAGTAGGAAACTTACTATCACGACCACGTAACAGCTCCGAGTCCACGGACTGCTTCTTTTCTTGGATTCCTAGCAAGTACAAACACTCCCGCTTGTTTATCTTTAAGCTCTTGACATCAATCTTGAATTTGGAAACCCTAAGTATGTGTGAAGGCAAACACCTCTAAATCTCACAAAAGATTCACACACACAGCATAAAGAGCAACCTTAGAGAGCTTTTAGGTACAAAACCCTAGATCTATAAAAGAGGCACAAGATGTACTTTAATCTCTCTAAAAATCACTTAAAAACATTTTAGGGTTTCCTTCATATACTAGGATTGTTTTACTTGAAACCCAATACGTTTAGTAGAGTTTGGGCTGAATTGAAATTCTACAGAAAAATAAATCTGCACATGGTTTAATCGATCGAATCTAATTTTCGATTTGATCGAGCTTTGTAGATTTAATTTAATAAATTCTGTAAGCACTCGATTTCAATTTTACAAATAAACATACTTTGAGCAAGCCTAAACTTAGACTCAATGTTTTGATCATGGTTTGCCAACATAATACAAATTGAAATTCTAATACATTAGTTTCTAAAGTCTTAGAACCTAATAGTAGTAAAAATTCATAAATTTGTGAAGGAATAAAAAGTTTTAGTTATGGTTTCACTAGATGTGGCAAAACGGGCGGGTCAGGTCAGGTCAATTGGGTCGCTGGTCAAAACGGGCCATTTTTAAACGGGTCAAACGGGTTGCGGGTCAAATGGGTCGCGGGACAGGTCAAATTGACTCGTATTTTTCAAACAAGTTTTTTTTTTTTTTTTTTTTTTTGAAATAGATGCAATTTGTCAATTGTTTCTAAGTTCCTTAATTGTGATTAGATTATCATTAGTAATACTGTTATCACTTACCATTTACCATTAAATACTTGATACATAAATTTGGTGCAACTCTTGTTCCAACTTTCTAGAAGCTAATTTTGGTATAATCTTTGATCTGTTTAAAGTAAGAAGAGAAAATGAAGGTGGCAAGTAAAGAATGACAAACTATAATGGAATACATAACATATTAAGTGAAGAAGAATAAGTAAATATTTTATAAGAATTACACCTCAATCTCAATCTATTCAATGTTGGTAGACATGGCAAAACGGGCGGGTCGAGTCGGGTTCGGGTCGGGTCAATCAGGTTGCGGGTCAAAACGGGTTACGGGTCAAAGCAAGTAATTTTTAAACGGGTTAAACGGGTTGCGAGTCAAACGGGTTGGATCAGAAAATTCTGATCCGTTTTGCCATGTCTAGGTTTCACTACATATATATGGGAAAAAATAAGTTAATAAAGTAGCTTATGAATAATTAAGCTTACTCAACAAGAAAGTGAACCAAGCTTAAACATGTGATCTTATTCAATGAAAAGCTCAATCTTAGCTAATTTCCAATTTTAATGATAGTGATCGTCATTGATGCCTAGGGATCCACACACATAAATTGAAATGATTACTAGTATTGCTTATCATTCAAGAGTCCCTCCTCGTCTCTCTCTCTCTCTCTCTCTCTCTCTCTCATAATGGATTAGGAAAGCTAAAAAATAAAGATTGAAATGAGTACGTCTTGTCATTCCCAAGTCCCTCCTTTTTTTTTTGATAAGATAAAATATACGTCAAATGAATATCAAGCTAGCTAGAATGTAATAAGTTTCTTGTCTAACATGGGGGAAAAAATGAGAGGACAGTATCACAATGAGAAATAAATAACTGTGTTCAATTAATTAGTTGATTGTAATTAGAGATGACCAAAGTCACACATCTAAATTCTTAAGGGCTATAAATGTGAGGACAAACAGAAGCGTCCCTCAAATAATGGAGCAAAGTTAGTCAACTAGTTACACGGAGCAAAGCTGACGTTTATCTACCATTGTTGGGACTTCTGGAGTTCAGGAAGCTTTGATGGTCTAACATGGTACTGACAGTATCAACTACATTTCAATATTCCTTAATTACTTGATTAACAACCAACAATACTGGCTCAAACTATTGACTTGTTCTGATCATACCATGTAATATGTAAGTCTTGACTTCCAGTGGCAAGCTCACTACTCATGTATGTATAGATAGACATGCCCCAGCCCTTTAAGAACTGAATCTACTTGGGTTCTCTTATATATGAACCTAGCTCCATGATATCATTGATTAATGTAATAACCATTTTAATTAATTACTTTGGTGTTGATGAAATCCTTTCTAGTACTGTACCTCATTCATTTTTTGTTAAGGGAAAATTTATAATTTCCATACCCAATTTAGTTGGTTTTAATCACAATTAATTCAATCCATTACCCATACATTTTCAATTGCTACATTTGAATTCCTTAATGTTTAGACTAAAATGAAATTGTGAAGTTCCATCCAAAAACAAATTAACCATTTTATTTTAATCAAATTTTAGGAGGTCAAGATGTAACAATTAGAAAGTTTACATAACTAAATTGTGAACTAAGAGCTTATCCACAAAATACAAAAATTACTAACTTAAATTAAACTATAACGGTTTTATTTTAGTCCAAATTTTGTGAGAGAGAGAGAGAGAGAAAAGATGAGGTGAGAGGAAAAAAGTGGAGTTTGGACATTAAACATCCAAATTCCCTTTAGGAGAAAAGAAAATTTATAAATTTTTGATTTGAATGTTCAACATTTTGATTTACTTTTACAAAAAAAAAAAAAAAAAAAAAAAAAAGGATCACTACAAAACGCGGGGGCTTCGGGCCACATTTATAAAAACGCAGCCATAGAAGGGCTACAGCCCCATTTTTATAAAACGGGGCTTAAAGACCTGACCTGAAGCCCCGTTTTGAAAGCGGGGCCATATATGTTTCCTTCAGCCGCATTTTATTGGGCTTGGGCCACATTTAAAACGCGGCCAACTATGGCCCCATTTCAAAACCGCAGTCAGCTATGGCCCTGTTTCAAAACCGCGGCCAGCTATGGCCCCGTTTCAAAACCGTGGCTCTAGGCCATTCCACAATTTATTTTTTTTGCAAACATATATATTTTAAAAGTGCCTTAGGCCGTGTTTTAAAAGTGCGGCCATAGGTCGAGTCTTAGGCCGCGTTTAAAACGCGGCCATAGGTCCTACCCTTAGGCTGCGTTTTAAAAATGCGGTCATAGACCCCTCAGGCCTATAGTCATGGATTTTAAGTCACATTTAAAAACGCAGCCTAAAAAAACGTAGTTATAGACCAAATTGGGCTATAGCCACGTTTTTTTGACCTATAGTTGCGTTGTAAAAATGCGGCCACTGGACCTTTTTTTTTTTGTAGTGGATTCAGATTATCAAAATCCCATTACAACCCCAAATGCATAATTAATTTGACTAATAGTATTTATTTGCCTATTGCCTCAAATTATGGATAAGATCAAATCACAAGGCCTGCAGGGTCCGTTACCTTTAATTTAAACTTCCATATATTCTCAAAGAGACTGTAATACTTGACCAGCTAGCATAATATGATTGAATATTAGCACTAAACGAATGTACACTACCTTACCAATTTAAGTAGAGAATGTATTCAATCATATGTACTTCAGTACTTGGGCTGATAGGTTGAGATCATACCCACATGCAACTCACACATAGGGAGAGGGAAAATAAAACATCTATCCAGCCTTGCATATTTGGAAACAGTCAATTAATATTACTTTAATCTAACAACTTGAGAAGAGAATATTCCATCTAGAAAACTATTTTAAACAATTTAACCATTAATAATCAAAGACCAAACTTTCACACAAGTCTTCTAGCCAAAGAAAGAAAGAGAGAGAGAAGTAAAAACCTCTAACAAATTCAAGGGCAACCTATGGAGCTTTGCACTATAAGATGGAATACCATAAAAATTAAGCTGTCTCTCTCTCTCTCTCTCTCTCTAAATATATCTTGCATAGTACAAGAATGCCTAATTATAAAAGACCAAAATTGTAAAAGTAAAAGGTCCTAATTATAAAAAATATATATTGGAATTACACGCAACTACCTACAACAATCTAAAATACTAGGTTCAAAAAAAAAATTCCCAAAGTCAAAGTCGTGTGGGCTGGGCGGGCAAAAGTAGCGTTATAAATGAACCCGCCAAGAGTGCTCTGTATTTCACATCCTCTTCCCTGTTGTTTTTTTTGTCTTTGTTTTTTCCAATCTCTAAAATGAATCCTAACGAGTCCAACACCAAATCAACCCCTCAAGCACCAGCTTCCGACACTTCTCCACCTGAGGGGCAATGGTCCACCGGTATATGTGGTTGTTTTGAAGATGTGACCAGCTGTAAGGGGATCCTCTTTTTTTTTTTTTGAAAAAAAAAAGGAACTTTATACAGAAATATATAGTATGATCTTGTTTGAACTTCTAACGGTGCAACATGCATAAATTGCAAATTCTATATTGAATTGTTTTGAACATATATGCTGAAATGGAAGTATATAAATAAGTTATAAAGTGTAAGATTTTTGTTTTGAACGTCGTTTGGTACGTATATCTCTTACTACAACAAAAATTGTATCAAAGAAAACTAGTTTACCTGCAAACTTAACATATTCTATTGTTTTCTCTCTTTCTCCCTCTCTCTCTTCAAAGGCTGTGTTACCTGCTGGTGTCCCTGCATTACCTTTGGCCGCACTGCTGAGATAGTTGAACAGGGACAAATATGTTAGTAAGCAAATTCTACTAAAAAGAATATTTGGAGTAGTTATATATATATGTATACTTGTGCTTATAGATTTAGTTTCTTTAATTTGTCTGTTTGATTTTTGGCTACATGCAGCTTGTTTTAGAGCGACCGTAAACTGTTTCACGATTGCCCATCTTTTTGGAATTATTGGAGCATCTATATATACATGCACCTACCGAGCCAAACTGAGAGCCCACTATTCCTTGCCACCAAAGCCGGGGCCTGATATCTGTGTTCATTGCTGCTGCTTTTTTTGCGCTCTTTGTCAAGAGTATCGTGAGCTCAAAAACCGTGGATTAGACCCTGAAGGAGGTACCTAATATCAATATCAATATTAATATTAAATTTTATATATATTAACAAGCATAACCTCAAATGCCATGTTGGTCTGAGTTTATGCCATGTTATGTTTCTAGAAACTGATAAAATTAAAATAAATAAAAAATTATGAAATATGATACGTTTCTTGAGACCCTCTTTGTTCAAAGCTTTCACCTTGACAAAATTTGCATTTATATAATTTATTAAATTTATCAATGGAGTAGATGTTTATATTAATTTTTATAAGTGAGCATTAATTATTTATATAAGAAGAATTTATATAGTTATTTTTATAAATTTTTTTTTAAAGAGTTTCAACCTATGTCATCTGTTTTTGATGATAACTCTATCATCAGACCAAGACACCAATTAGTTTTTGGTGTAGGTTAAAATTGAATTTCAAATATTTTATTCAACTATCAAATACTTTACCATTTGACCTAATTGGAATCCACTTTTATAAATTTGATATAAGAAATTATTTTTTTAGTAGTCTAAATATCTTTTATATCACTAAGAAGAGTTTAATGGGCCAAAATGTACTTATTTTTACTTTTTAAATTATATGTGGTGCACAAGTTATTCAAATTTATTTTTCCAAAATTTATATGAAAATGTATTGATTAAGAATATGGTTTTCTTGCTTGAATTTAATTACTTTGACAATAATGGCATGGAAACAGAATCAACTAAGAGGATGACTTATAATATAATTATTTAGTCCAAGAAGATGATTTCGTACAAAGTATTTATCGTACCAATATGTACGCAAGTACAAAAATATTGATGTTCCATTCTGATTTAAGTACTGGCCTTACTGGTCATGTACCAAACATATGGGAAAATAAATCGGATTTCAATGGAAAAATAAAAACTAGTCCGTTAAAAAAAAAAAAAAAAAAAAAAAAAGAAGAATTAAAAAGGCGAAGTAAGCAGCAATAAAAATACGGTAAACGCAACCATTTTCCATTAGGACCCATTCCACCTCATAATTTCTTTTTCTTCTCTTTCTTTCGTTTTAATTTCGTTTCAAGAGTCTAAGGTTTTTGGGTTTTAAATTTATGATACCTAGCATGTAACTCCATACAAAGCATGAATATATTTAAAATTAAATGAAATTTTTATTATAAAAATATAAATAATTAGTCAAATTAATATTTTTTAAAGCATGTAACACATGCAGTTATGCATACATATGGATATATTTAAAATTAAATACAATTTTTATCATAAAATATAGATAATTAGTCAATTTTTTTAAGTAAACGTAATTAGTCACATATTAAAATTCTTATTTAAATTTAATACTATTTATAACTTTTTTTTTTTCTAATTTTAAATAAGATAGAACGTGTGATGATTTTTATTTTATTTATTTTTTGAGAAACATATATGTGGTAATTTTTATTGAGTATATGTGGATTTTTTTTTTTAATTTTATAGTTTATTAATATTAGATTCTTAGTATTTTGTACTCATTAACTCACTTGAAACAAAGATTAAAAAACTTAAGGAGACACATGACACAAATTTAAGTGGATAATTGTGTTGTAGTTCCCACATAAATTTAGACACATATAGCACAAAATTGGATTATAATTTCAAATTCTAATTCAATTTTCTCTAAACTTGTTTCTCAAAAAAAAAAAAAAAAAAAAAAAATCTCTAAACTTTACCTATTAATATATATAGATATGACTTATAAATTTGAATTGTTTTTAGTTATATGATTATGTTTATATATATATATATATATAGATGACTTATAAATTTGAATTGCTTTTAGTTATATGATTATGTTTTTTATGGTTTATTATATTGGACTCATCGTTTTCTACACTAAATTAACTAATTTGTTACAAAAATTTAAAAATTTAAATTAGATAGGATACATGGCACAAAATTAAACTATAATTGAAATTCAATTTTTATACTAAATTAACTCACTTGGCACAAAATTCTAAAATTTAAATTAAATGAGACACATGACGTGAAATTAGACTCTAATTAAATTCCAATTTGAAACTTAATTGAATTTTCTCTCTATTTTACCTATTATTATATGTATATAGATGAGTCCTCATTTTATATTTTTCAAACCCTTTAGCTTTTTTTTGAGTGGGCAGTGTGCCTTGACAGCCACCCACTTGAAATAATGTTGGTTGGACAAATTCAAACCACCCTTTGTTAATTGGAAAAATCAAGCAATAGATTAATAATTAATGATCTGTCAATTCTAGTTTGTGTGATCTGCCATATGCCATCAAACTTCTTGTGTTTCATCATATTATTATTATTATTATTATTATTATTATTATTATTATATTAATGAGATAGATAACATTTAAACTAGAGGTAACCTATTAAGAGCATTCCCATCAAAGTTTTTAAAATGCTAAAATGTTATATTTTAGCAACACAAACCACAAAAGCATATACATCAATGATGTTAAATCTTAAAATTTTAACATCCAAGCTACAGTGAGCTGTCATATTTTGCAACTCACCGTAGCAAGAATCTTAAAAAAAAAATTAAATTAAATTTTTATTCTATTCTCTCTCTTATCCTATTAAATAATATTTGTATCTCTTTCTTCTTAAATTTCTCTATTTCCTATCTTCTTCTCTGTCCACCACACCAAAGTGAAACAAAATACTTCATAAACTGGAAAGCCAAAACCCCACCATATTATCCAAACTGAAATCTCAAATCACCTCTAAAAGGTTATATCTCACCATTGACGACTCTATTGTGTGCTTTCCCACGAAAATTTTCAGACTTTGATTGTCATATTTCACATCTCCCTCTCTACTGAAATTTGTCATCGTTAGATTTGCATGCGTCCTCTGGCTCAAACTCTCTCAAAAAAATATGTGGTGGTGTTAAATGGTTTTGGGTCGTGGTTTGCTGTGCTATGGTGTTGGTAGTTGATTTTGGGTCATGGGTTTGGTGTGTTGTGGTGGTGGTAGATTTTGGGCCACAGTGGTAATGGTGGCAACAATAGTTTTTATTTTTTAGTTTTTATTTTTTATTTTTTTTATTTTTTTATTTTTTTATTTTTTTTTTATTTTTATTTTTTTGCGATGGGTTGTGATTCCCACAGTGGTGGAGGTGAAAGTGGCTAGTAGTGAAAGTGGCTAGTGGTGGTGAAAGTGGCTGGCGGTTGTTGTGGGTGGTGGTGGTTGGTTGCTATGAATTTTTTGTTAGGAAGTTTTTTTTTATTTTAATAAGTTGTTTATATTATTTTAATGAGAAGAATCTAAAAGTAGAAGCTTTAGAGCATCCAAATTAGTGGATGCAAACTTTTCATTTATTTTGCACAAAAAACCTACTTTTTTCTATTTTACACACCCATTTTTACAAAACACCCATATCAATCTATCTATTCTACACATTTATTCAATAAAATATTCATTTTTTTTTTACACTATCATCTCTCTCATAGACCCAACACAACCCACCCAGCCACCATCATTAATCCACCAAGCCTCCCTGCCTCTATCATCAAGCAACTAGCCTCCATCATCAACCCACACCAATACCCATTCAACCTAGCCAGTGTGCAACAAAATCGACGCCTCCTATTCAACCAAATACCCAGCTCTGATTGACGCTAATCGACGCCATATCGGGTTCTTAACTTCACCTTGGTGTTGATCGACGCTGACCTTTACTAGTGTAGAGTTCTTAACTTCGCCTTGGTGTATATTACAATTGTTTGTTGGTCTTGGCAGTAGCAATATCGAGTTTGGGATGGGTTTTTCTGTGGGTTTGAGTTGGGTTTGGTATGATTTTGGTCATCCATGGGGTGGTGGTGGTTAGGTGTTTTTGGGTTGGTGGTTGCATCTTCTTCTTCTGTCAAGAGCTATGGTGATTGGCGGTGACAAGAGTGAGGTGAGAGTGAGAGGGTCCAGAGAGAAAAAGAGAGTGAGGTAAAGGAGAGAGAGAAAATTAGTAAAATATAAAATGCAAGAGCTATAGTAACCGTGCATATATACACGATTACTGTAATTCTTGTACATTTATGCACAATTTTACAGCCAATGATACTGATGAGGTTTTTTTGGGTCAAAATGTGTAAAATAAGGGTCTTTTTTTTCTATTTTGCAAGACTTTGCATCCACTGATGTGGATGCTCAGTGGATGCTCTTAATGTTGGGTGTATTATAAAATGAGTTGTTAAAATAGATAAAGTGGTTTTTTGAGATGCTAAAAGTTAAATTTTTTAAAAGTTTTGATGGGAATGCTCTAAATGAGATATAGATTTATAATTATTTTAACAAATGATATAAAATTTGACTACTGAACACATATAAACAAATATATCTATTTATACACACATATATATATACTAATCAATATATTAAATAATAAATAAATTCTCCAAATGATTCACCGATATTAACAAGTATTAAAATATTTCGTTTCTTGATGAAAAACCAAAATGACCTCTAGTAAGGTATTGACTCTCTTAGTTTAGTCACTTGAGAAATATCTTTATATTTTTTATTATAATAATCATATTTATTTATATCTCCTTTCTTTACAATGACTTGTAATATAATTAGAACTATTTTCTTAAATATTATTACATGTAAGGAGTATTATACATGATTCTTAATAAATATAGTTTTTTTTATTAAATTTGTAAAATTAACTTATAGGGTATATACGCTGGATATCGACTATAGATATTACAATGATCCACTAAGAATAAACATGATCTATTATTCATTATTTTAATTATTTTAATTTGTTCCTTTTTTTTCTTGGTGATGGATGTGATAAAGGTTGGGCAGCAGCCGATGCTAATGCTAAGAAATTCAAGGGTAAAACCACAGCACCTCCAGTTCCTTCACCAGGCATGACTCGTTAGGGCTTGCTTTCATGGCTGTTCTTCATCTGTACTAATTTTTAGTTTGTAATTTGTTCCTTTGATGATACCTCAAGACCAAGTGCATTTTTTTTTTTTTTTCTCAATTTCTTTAGGTTTAAAACATCTTCTGTGTTGTACTCGAAATTTACCTGTGTTTGGTTTTGTGTGCTCTAAAATAAGGAAATTAAAACAACTATGTATGGTAAACTAAATGGAATGAGTGGTGATGTGTTAAATTAATTTTGTTTGTTTGTTTGTTTTTTTTTTTTTTTTTTCAAGGGCACTCACCAATTTGAGCTGGCTTATGATCAATACTTATTTTTTCAATTGTCAAATATAAAATATTGTAAAAGTAAACAAACAAATATGGGAAAATAGGAATATATATGATTAAGATATTAATACAATGTATTTACAATGTAGAGAATTAAAGTACTTCATCTTTCATACTCAAAAGTATTTAGTAAGCATGTTGATGTTTGATACAAGCCTTGAACATGATATAATCAAGACAGCAGGATATAAATAAGATACTTTTTTTTTTTTTTTTTTCAGGATATTATTTAGCACAAATAGATTCGTGTTAAAGTGGATCTCACTTTGACACGATTAATAAATAACTCAATTTTGTGTTGACCTTTAATTTAGACCTATAATCAACTTAAAAATGGCTCAAATTATTAGTTGTATCAAGACAAGTTCACTCCTTTTGACACAAACCCATTTAACCAAAATAAAAATAGTTGATTTAACCTACATATGAACTACTCGAAGCCTACATATTTTCTTTGTCACAATCCTTTTTTGGTTGTACGTTGATCCCATGTTTTGACCAATTTGATGTGTGAAGGAATTGATAATTTCACATAAATTCACAAATGATGGGATTTTGCATCCCACTATTTAAAACTCCACCATATACCAATGTCTTGATTTGGATATGAAATATATACCCAATGAAATTTCAACATCATATCACAGATCATAATTCTGAAGCTCTCTCTTTGATATACCCTCTCTTTTTGATCCCACTTCCACCAACCCCTTCCTGATAAGAAATTAAATATTACATTCTTTAATTTATTTTTTCCACTAAAAAAGGACCTAACAGAAGCTTCAATTTTTGAAAGTATCTCCTGAACCGTGCCCATTGACCCCCACAAAAGAGGCCCTATAATGAATGACATCTCACTAAAAAAATATTGTGCCTATAAAAGAAATACATATTCTTACATGGAAGAATAGTGACATGATCCAATCCTCTCTTTTATTTTATTTTTTAATTTTAGCAAAATTTTGTTATTTATTTTTATTACAGATAATATACATATATACACATACACACTTTTTTTTATGAACCACACACACATATGTATCATCGTTGTCATCATCATCACATTTTTCATCCAATTATTCATCACGGATGATAGTATCATTTTTACATCTTTATATACGAATTTAATTTAGAGGAGAAATGAAAAGCTATTTTCTTTTATATGTAAAATGTTGTTTGCCTCAAACTTTTTAGCTTATCGAATTTTTAACAAATAATTTAATAAGCAATCAACAACAAATTGCTTCCAAATAGAGACTAATATTGAGATAAATTTCTCTCAAATTGGATAATTAATAAAAACAAGTTAAATTACAAAAGTCTCTCTTGAGGTTTTAGGGAATGTCACTTTGCCCTAAAATTTAAGAGAAAAGACACATCCCTTTCCTGAGATTTAAAGATAATCACACATTAATCCTTCCATTGATAACAATAGGGCAAATTACAAAATATATCCGAAATTTGCACTCTAAAATTTGGTTTTGTTAGCATTTCCTACCCTCCAGTTAGTTTTTTCTTTCAAGTGACATAGGATTGTTGACATGTCTTTTTTTCTTTTTTTGGCCAAATCAGCCCTTAAACCGCTAAAAAAAAAAAAAAAAAAAAAAAAAAAAAAAAATTCAAGAGCTGGCTTCTCCAAACAACCCCGTTTCACACAAAATTTAGTCAAACATTACGACACCGTTTCACAAAACAACAACTCAATTCGCAAATCAAAACCTATGAACCTAGCTCGCTAACACGTAGAAACCAATTGTGAACCAAACTAGCTCCATCGTCGGCGGCTTCAAATCAAGTCCAATGCGATGACCACGCTGACAGTGAGCTGCTATTCTCTTTCTTTCCAACTCTATTTTCTCTCTTTTTGGAATTGGTTTACTTGAGCTTCATTACAGTTTTTGTTGCTGAAAAGATTTGAATTTTTGTTGATGGAGGAATAGAATGATTGGGGTTTTTGTTGTGTATTTATAGGGCTATGATGACATCCCAAAGGAGATTCCTGATATTGATGCAAGCAATTCCCCCAAGCTTTCCAGGTTGAGGAGATTGAAGTTCTAGTTGTTGTTCCAACACTTGAGCTTGGTTTTGATATAGGTATTGCCCAAGCTATGTTGGAAGGAGATTCAGACCTCATCACGAAGGCCTTGAAGGAGGGTTGACAGTTTCCAACCTCTTTTGCTGCTCTCATTTAAGATGCCGATCTATTCTTTGGATTTTTCACTCAATTACTTTACTCTTATACTTGGAGGGAAGGTAATAATCTTGCTTGGCTTAATATTTGATTAATTTCCTAGAGTGTTCTGTGTTTCTTCTAAAAAAAAAAAAAAAAAAAAAAACAAAGTGATGTCCTTTTACATTTGAAGCAAGGCATTTAAGGCCTTTTGCAACATTAAGGCCCCGCCTTTGGGACTATTTTAGGTTAATTTAGTATTGAAATTGTAATTATTAATAAGATAGAATGTTACATTCTTGAAATGAATGTGACTAATAAACCAATTAGTCAATAACCTTATATTGCTAGGACGTGCATTTTGAAAAGTCTACTATTGAACTATACATTATTATTATGCCTTCCAAGCATGCAAAAATTCAAAACAAACAATGTAATTATATAATAATAATAATAATAATAATAATAATAATAATAAAAAGGTTACCACAAATGTGACACCCTTTAATTTTAATGTGATAATAATAATTCTTATGCAAATCATAAAGAGATATTCAAAATTTTATTGAATAATTATGGATTAAAAGAGGATTAGTATTTTAAGAAGTCCCTGTCCTATTTACTTGAGTGGATTTGAGGTCGAAGAAGTTTAAGTCGGAGTAACTACATTTTTGGACCAAGTATAGTAGTAAACTAAAAAGAATGAGAATAGTGAGTGGGCTTTGTTGGCCCCAACAATAGCCCATCCTATCATCAAAATAAAAGAAGAAAAGAAAATTAAAAATTAGTTTTGGACGTTGGTTTCTTGGAGTTTGTAAGCCCTAGGTGTATTGGATTTAGACCTAGATATTGCTGTTGAGGTTGCATATTCTAGGGAGAATCATGACCTTGTGTTGAACCTTTTGGTGTTTTGGAATATATTATTTTTGTATATTTTGGAGGCATATGATTTTATAGTTTTGTAAATGTGTTATAAAACTTTGACTTATATTGTAGAGATTTTAGCACATTAGTATTTTATCATGTGAATATTTTGCTTCCTTTATGGGAGTGGAAAAAAAATTTTTAACAGTTTCTCTTAATGGTCTATTTTCTCTTACTTTGGACCAATCAAGATTTGGGGCATGGCAATGAATGTGATATAGTTATTATGTGACATTATTACTTACTCTCTATGAAATTGCCTTTCTCAAAAATAGACAAATCCGAAATCCATTAGTTTAGCCCATAAATTCAGCCCATGTTAGTAACTAAATAAGCATTTGGAACAAATTTAAATTGGGTTCGAAAATTCAACCCAAAAGGCCATTAATGTGGCCCACGTGCTTGCCAAAAACAGCAAGTGGAGATAACCTAATAAGCCCCATCCCATCCGTATGCACAAGAGAACCTCAAGGCCATTTGGGGAAATGGGCCAATTAAAGCCCACAAAATTAATATGAGCTAATTAAGGCTCATGGCTAGACCTAGAACAAGTCCAAACTCAAATTGAAGTACTTTTTTTTGCCTCAATCACATTCGGACCAAGCTGATTGAGGAGGAGGGAAGCAACTAGCAAAGGGAAGGAGCAGCAAAATGGAGGGCAAAAGGGTCATTCTTCATCCACTTGGACTTGCTCAAGAATCTCGCAAATTAGCTTGGAACGCATGCATGTCAGATCTTTGGGTCCATGATTGATGTCATGTGTAAGTAGAAGTAGACCCTCTTTTTTTTTTTTTTATGAACAACATAATGAATTTTATTAAAAAACAGAGAGGAATACAAACTAGCTAGGATGGAATTTTCCAAAAGAATTGTTTTGCTAAAATAACTTCAGTAAAAATTTGCAGGGCTGAGCCTATAACAAAAGAACCAAATATCCTATTTAAAAGCGCTCAGGATGCTAAACTGTGAGCTGCATTGTTAATTAGCTGATCTGGGAATCCAACTAAATTGAATGTTTTGCAAGAACTTAGCCAGCCTTAACACGTCACTAATCAGCTCTGCAATTCTCCATGGATTTTCTTTAGTTGGCTTTCTTAGGGCATCTACACAAATTTTTTCATCACTCTCAACTATAACCTGTCTGGTGCCAAGACTAAGTGCTTGCTGTGTTGCCCAGTTGATGGCTTCCGCTTCAGCTTGGACAGGGATAGTGGTAGTAGAAGAAGACCTTCATGAAAACTAGAATCATCTCTGTTGTTTAATTAGCTTCACTCAACACAACCCGTTTTCATTTAAATGCGAACAATCTCCATTAATGTAAGGCTAATGTGATCCCTTAAATTTTGCAAATTAGAGGAGTTATTCTTTTAAGAGAGCGTTTTTTATGGAGCTCAGCCAACTGGGTTACTATTCCTGGCAAAAAGCCAGCAATGTTCCTTCCTTTTCAAGATGGAACACAAATCATTACAGTGAACGCTAGTACCTAATAGTCATGACTAAATTTTTCCTCATTCAATAAGACTTTAAGGCCCTGCTACACAAGTTTAAACATATGTTTTTAGTTTTTAAACAATATTATACATATTTTCACACATTTTTTTTCATTCGTATGTATCTCTAAACAAAACTGAAAATTATTGTTTAAATATACGTACTAAACTAGCCCTAAGTGGTTCAAACAACATTATAAAATTAAATAAAGGAGATTTCAAAATGTGAGAGAAGGGGTTAGGGGGCGCAAACCAGAACATACAAAACTTCAACACACTAAAAACAATTACATGCCTATATTTCCTGACACTTTGATACACACATCAAATATTTAATACATCTTTATGAGTTCTTAGCTACACAAATAAGAATGCCTCTTTCTCCCTCATTGCTATTCCTAATTCTTTCTTTATTTTTAAGGATAAAACTTAAGTACAGTACTTAGGTGCTGTTTTTTAGGTTTTCATATTTAAATTCTGCCATGTAATTTTTTCCTCATGAAATGGAAGTATATTTTTTAGTTAAGTAGACACATGGTTAATTTTGTCCTTGTGTTGATTTTTTTCCACATGGTTGAATTTTATGAGAGGCACATATAGGTTAAGAGGTGCGAGACGAAGAAGAAAAACAAGGCCATCAAAGTAATAACAACAAAACCTTAAAAGACCGTTGGAGTCAGTTGGCTTCCACATCATCGCTCTCTCTAGGTCACCGCTACGTTTCTCTCATCCACTTTCAGTTAGACTCAGACTCCATGTTCTTTCATTTTTAAAGCACATACCATACCTTCTTGGTTTTTTTTTTTTTATAATTTTTTATTTTTTTTTTTAAATGTTAAATTTTGTATAATGGGTTTTATTTATTTTGATTATTATGATATTTGTAGGTGAACATCTTTGCAGTTTTTGCAGTCGCCAATATTTTGAAGTTTATGAGTTTCTTTCTACATAACCAACATATATGAACATGGGTAGCCATATACCTATCTCTCTATATTTATAAGATTGAATTCTTGTTTCGGGTGATTCATTTAATTTCATATTTTTTTGGATATGTTTTGAGTAAAAATGTGAGTTTTGTCTTTTTTACTGTGTCGTATAGTCCATATATCTGGGTTTAGGAACATATTGTGTGTATCATTGAAATTCTGTTATTAAATTTCATTTTCTGCAGACATGTTTGAGCAAAGGCGGGGGTTTTCCATTTCAATGTATGTGGATATTTTAGGATCTTATTCAATTGTCCCATGGACCTTTCTGCTTTTGCAATCTTCTCTTCTGAGGTGGATGTAGAAGTTTTCCACCTTCAATAATGTACTTCTTCGGGTTCAGAATCTGTTGCTAGGAAAAAAAAACAAAAAAACAAAAAATCGGCAAGCCCCTTGATGCAAATAATTTGATTTATGAAATGCGTTGGTACAAAACTGCTATTAACTTGCACCTGTGGAATGTGTCTTTTCTTGATATTGTATTAATCTCGAGCCCAATGGGTATGTTAGGATTACCATTTCTTACTTGAATGAAGGGTTTTTCAGCTAAGGTATCAAGACAATTGGGCGATGATATTAATTTAGTCTTTCCCACTAAAGCTGATATGATTTTTTAATTTATTAAAACTTTGTCAGATATATGTAACTGAAGTAACCACTAGACTTGGGCAGCTCATGATGGAGGATCTTGTTTCATTGCATATGGAATTTAGGCAGTTTTATGGACCTGAAGGGGTCTACTTTTCCTCAATGGATGAGGCAGGAAGAGCTTGAACTACTTCCAATTGCTTTGAAAGAAGTTGCTTTAGGCAAACATGAGGCAGAGCTTGGTGCTTTTTTTTTTTTGGAGTGCAGGTGGGGGGGTTGGATTGTTTCAGACTTCAGCGTATAGATATGTCTTGTAGTGCATTAGCACTGTCAGAAAAAGTTCTTTTACGTTGTGTTTGATACATGGTAATATTTTAAGATTCTCAAAAATGTTTAAAGATTTTTATGTTTTGTTGCAAATCACACCAGAAAATCAGATGTCAAAAGAATCTGGATTTTCCCTTTAAACCCCTCTCAGTAAGAATGTAAATTCCCTTTAAAATAGAAGGGTAACCAGATTCCCAAACTTAAAGGAAATTGTATTTTTTTATAAATTGACAATTTTAACTATTTTTCCTTATCATTTAAGCAATTAAGATAAAATATAAACAAATTATCAATATCTTTTTCCTTGTCTTTATCTTTTTCCCTCTGTTAATATATTCTTTAACAAAATTCTATTTAGGTTTCACGTGTGGGAAAAAAAAAAAAAAAAGTTTGAAGGGGACTCTCCATTATTGCTAGGTATTCACTTTTGCTGTTTTGTGTGTGTACATGTTGCTTAACAAATTATTAATAGTTTATATTTTGTTTTTCATTATTTATTTAGAGGAAGTTTTTTTTTTAAAGGATTTGGTAGTTCACATTCAAATCTAAGGATAGAATGAGAAAAATAAATAATTCATTTAAGATTCTTGAAAATAAACCAAATATTATCATCTCACATTCCTAGGAATTTGGATATCAGGAATAATGTGGTTTCTCCCTTACCAAACACCACATGGTCTTTTAGCAGAAATCACAAAACATTTGGCAATTTTTCCAGAGCTTGAAGGAAGTACTTAAAGATGAAAACTACTTTATAAAAAAGTTGAAATTTGAAGCTTTTAGAAAAAAATCATATCAGCTTATAATACCATGTTAGAAATACTGAATTACTGTATTGTATTTCTTAGTGAAAGAATATACATGAGTGCTTTTATATAGGAGGCATATAAGTGCAAGACGATCTTTGTGGTACCTTCACAAACGTAATCGGAGCAATATTTGTGGCGGTGATGTAACAGGCAGTGATCTTTGTAGTGTGAAACTCTTCAATGACGGCGGCAGCAAGTCTAGAACCCAAAGATTACGGTTGGAAGACGTCGGAGGTTCAATGGCGAAAGGCTGCGGTGACTGCTGTGATGGCAGAAGCGATGTTGAGAATGGAGTCACACCAATAAAGACAAGACTGCTAAGAAAAGGTCAGAGCAATGGCTCTGATACCATGTTAAATATTAGCATTGATACACCATGTTGAATATGCTAGTATTGATGCAGAAGCGAAAACATAAAGTATAGAACACAATAACACACGAGGGTTATGTAGTTCGGCCTAACTGGCCTATATCCATAGAGGAAACTTTAAAGGGCTACATCAATAATATATTATAATGTAGTACAAATCCTGTGTTACAATGAATCATAACATGTGTATATATAGCAAACTAAACCCTAGACTTATAGACTTCTAGTACAAGTAGGAAACTTGGCTTGCACACAAAGTAGAATTAGGCTTGGGCCTATGCTAATGGGCTAATATATCTCTAACAAAAATCATTTACCCATTTTGTAGGTTCCTTTATGTGTTTTTTTTTTTTTTTTTCCTCTTTACTTATCCCAAAAAAAAAATTTATTTCTTCTGTAGCTGAAGAACTATTGGCATACACCAATGTCATTCCAGAATGGCTATAAAAAGAGTAGCAAGAAAAAAATATATGTTATTTCTTCTCTTTTAGGCTTACTGCTTCCAGGTTCCAGCTTAGCTACATGGAGCTTTTCTTGATGCACAACATTCTAAAATTTAGACATCATACTTACTATTTTGATTGGTGTTGTAGCTGCTTTCTGGTGAGTCATCTTTTGCACACGCTGAGCTTATTATAAAAGAGAAGAAGCTTCATGTGTTTCCTCCAGCTCATGCACCTACACTGTTGTAAAATTTGTGATTTTGCCCTCATATCTCTCTCTTGTTTGAACAATTTTGGCTAACTTCCTGGCTTACATTGTTGAAATTTTCTCATTAACAATACTTTTATCGTAAAAATAATTATTCAAGTCAATAAAAATTTGCTTAGAAGATGAAATTTTCTTATAAGAAATTTGTTCATTGTACTAGCAAAAAAATAAAAGGTAAACTATAAGTTCATTCAATATATTCAACTTAGAAATTCAACCGTTACATTAATCATGTTCGATAAATTATTCAGTATTACTTTAGTACAATGCATGTGTCCAAAATGTATCACATAAATTCAACAAATATATATATATATATAAAACTAAAGTCTTTGAACCTCCCACAATTTTCCACATCAGCAATACTTATATAAATAATAATAAATCTTTTTTTTTTCCACCAAATACAAATTACAAACCCGATTCTTAATAATACCCAACTACAAGAGGAGCCTAAATGCAGAAATCAACCGCAAAAAAAAAACCCTGCCCTATAACAGTTAATTTTTTCTTCCTACTCTCTCAACACTATCTCTCAAATGCAAACTCAGCCCTAACAAAACCCTTGATCAAACTCTCTCTATTTCAAACTCACTCCCATCTCCTTCTTCTTCTTGAACTTTCTCATTCAATGCAGCTCCCTCCTTCTTTTCTCAGCCACAACTTCTCTGGCTGATGTCAATTTTGATTCATGGTTATTTTGTTCTTGAGTTTTTATCATCTGGGCATTGATTATTTTTTGGCCCCCTTTCTGGGCATTTGATTTTTAGGACTGACTTGAAGAATTTGGATCCTTTTCCGTTTCTGATGTTGGACGAATTTTTAGGTATGAAGAATTCCAATCTGATCTTTTTCAAGTTTCAATTTTATTTGATTGATATGGGTTAAAATTCATATTGAAATTGGTTTAAATGGAACAGATTCTCAAAGTTATGTTTAAATTATATGTCTTCAATTAGGTTTTCTATCGATTTATAGATTTCAAATTCTACAGGTTTTGTAAGAAAATATTGTAAATATTATCGATGGGTTTCATAGTGGAGATAGTATCGATTTAATGGTTTTTTTTTTTTTTCCTGTGTTTTTGAAAGGCCTAAGAGTCGGCCTGATGATTATTTATTTTGGTTGAAAAATTAATTCATATTGATGTAGATTGTGGTTTTAGAATTTTTAGTGATATGTATGGGTTGTGTGTTGTAGATAGTTATGGGGTTTAATAATAATTTTAGGCATGGTTCTTTCTCAAAAAAAAATTTTAGGCATGGTTGATTTGATGCTATATAGTTATTGGGTTTTGTTTTAGAAAATCTTCTATTTTGAAGGACTCTTATTGAGTGGGTGTAGGTTGTAACCTCAGATTCTTCATTGAGTTTTCATGGATTCACATATATCCTAAGTTGGATTTTAGGAGTTAACATTTTGAATTTGTATTTTTGGATTTATTCTTCCGTAAGGTAAAACCATTTTCCTTTTTGTTTCAATGAATTTTTATAACCTACATATAAAAAAAGAAGTAAGGAACTATGTAGGGCAGTATATATACTGATAGTTGCCACTGTTGCTCCCAAATTCTATGGAAATATTTTTTGAACTCTTGATTAAAGCTTTTAGGTAACTGCTAGGCTCCCCTTGACTTAATTGAAATCATGATTATTTATTTGATATTTGGTTTTTTAGATGGGAGTTTTTTAATTTATTGTTGGTTTATGTATTCTGCTTAAGTATCATGCTTGGTGTGAGTAGAGTGTTCATGTTGTCTCCACTATTACTGTCAATTCTTTCATCACACACACACACACACACATGCACACATATATTTATATATTATTTTTTCATCGGGAAATTGATATTATTATCCTAAGGACTTAGTTGGGATTTATGTATTCTTTTTCAATCTGATTAGTGGTTCCATGTTTCATAGTCTAATTTGTTTTCGTCATATCCTCTATTGTTTAGGCTGTTTCTGCACAAGCATTGCAAGGGATCCACTATGATCTGCGGTTCAATGCTCACCCATTCAGCACTAAAAATGGTTTGCTTTGTTCTTGTGAATCATATTTATGATTCATGTATAGATTCAGATATCTTTTAAAGTTTTATCTAGGAGAATTGTATCAATGATGAGTTCAAAGCTATGTGTGCAAATTACATGATATGTCATGTGTGTAGTTAGTGAGAATATTATTTCCTTAGGAATTTTTAGATATTGATGTGAAGGCCATCTTAGTAGTTGTTTCTCTATTTAATGCTGCTTTTATTTGCTTATCCCACTTTGAAGGCCATTTAAAAAAAAAAAAATTTATTAGTTTATTACATACCATGTGTTGGTTTTAAAACTAACGCTTGACAGTTACCTAAACTTTTGATGATGGATGTGTCTATTTCAACAAATAGTTTTTAATGGATAACAAAGTATACTTGGATTAGCAACCTATATACATCTCTTTATATTTTTGTGATTGATGACATTAAGTAAAACCATATCTTAATATCAATTATATACCATTTTGTTTTGAGTTGTCTTTCTTTGTAGTTGGATTGTCATCTCTTTTACCTCAATGAATGTTAGATGTTGCAAGTTCTTTCTGTTTTCATGATCCAAGGGAAAACGGTGTTTATTATCGTCCCAAATTATTGTCTACAATAGCCAGGACTTTAGTGCATGGCATATGAAAAGAGTCCAAATTGAAGTGTTTCAATTATAGGAGAGAGTCCCTTTTTTTGTATTCTAAGTTGTATTCAAATCAAATTCAATAAATTGATTGATATGCTTTTTTATTGCTATTTTTTTCCTAATAAGTAAAAGAAAGAAGATACATAATGGAAAACTTTCATTTGTTATATATTTTTGTTCTTTTACCATTTTTGCAATAGTTGATATTGTTCAATTTTTCTTTAATCAAACGTGATTCTAGTTTTTGAGTATGTTGAGTCATATTATGAGTAGAAAGCCAACCTATTTATTTTAAAGTGAATTTTTAAGCAAAGTAAATATATATTATTTTTCTCAAATTATTTCGTGCATTGCACGGGTTAGTGACTATGTACAATCAAAGTGGAAGAGACAAATAGTTGTTAACATCTACTTACACAATAGTTTTTCCATGCATTGCACGGGTTAACAACTAGTTTAGCTAAAAACTAAAGCAAAAACTAACAGACTAACAATATGAAAATATGTGTTTTTTAGAAGAATAAAAAATATATATATAGCGATTTTAAAATATTTCTTTTGAAACACAATTAAAAAAAAATCACAATTAAACATTTGATTTGGCTAATTTGTATTTGTTTTAGCAATTTTTGAGAAGTGCTATGTCTACAACATTTTCATAAAATCCTAAATGGTAAATTGTTATTGGTTCTAATTTTAACCTACCACTGTAATTACATTTTTCTCTACTAGTAACAGTCAATAACAATATGTTTAGGATTTATTTGTGAAAGTGTTGAGAAAATGTGTGAACATAGCATTTCTCACAATTGTTTTAGTTCAAACTTTAATGGACCAAAATTTTAATTTGGAGAGATCAAATTTTATCTTTAATGGGCTCAAATTTTTATTTAGGGCATTAAATTCTTTTTAGGGTCGTCAATTTTTTTTCTAGTGTGGTCAATAACCCATATCAATTTAAAATTTACTTTTTAAAGCGCATATAAAAAAAAAAAAGTTTCAATTCAAGGTGGTCTTGATGAATAAATAGAGCCACCCTTGGATCTAGCATTATTCATTATTATTGTTTTTGGGGTGGGTGTGATAAAGGTTGGAAAATCAATGTTCAAACTCAAAGACTCAAACAAGAAAAAATATAGAAGCTCTAAAATATAGAGACCAAAATAATATTTTCAAAAAAAAAAATCTAGTAATTCATATTGTTATGAAGTACTAGTTTTTTTAATATGTTGAAACCCAAATTCTTTGAGCTAACCCATTTGTGATGTGGTTTTTTTTTTTTTTTAATAATAAAATGGTTGCAATGTCATGTCATAGTTTTATAGATACATACTCAAAGAAACTAACAGAACTTGATGAATAGACCAATGATGCTCATTTTCTTAACTCCACATACCAAAATATGGTGCTTACTCGAAATTTTATGGACCAAAAGCGTTTAGTAGTCAAATTTTAAAGACCAGCAAAGCAACAAAGTATTTCGGCCTTCTCTTTTTAGAAAAGATGTATTTAATACTTCACTAAGTGATGTTTTTATATATTCTTAGAAAGTAAATTTCATAAACTAATAAATTATTGATAAGTGTACTTTACTTTTTGAAATCTATATATTACAACTCATAATTGAATATTAATTATTACTAGTATTTAACTTGTATATTAGGGGATTTTTCCATACATTTCGATGACAAAAGTTCCATCCTTGCTTTAGAAGTAGTTTTTGCCAAGTGAACAGTTTTGGCTCTCTTCATAATGCAACCTGGCCTCTGCTTTCTTTTTTCTTCTTTCTGAAAAGATTAAAAATGTCTTTCTTTTTTTCTTACTTCTCGGTTCCAAGTTAGGTTTCTTCAAAGGGATTTCGCAAAGTGACCCATTATAATTAAAACCTGTTGGAGCATTTTAATATTAAATAAATAAAATGAATAAATGTAATAACATAAATGAAAAGATATGGGAGTGAATATGGAAGATGAAGAGTTATTGAAAATGTTTAATCCCACATTGAAAAGAAGAGAGAGTTTTTTATTCTTTTTAATTGTGGTGATTAATGGGCTAAAATGTATTGACTCAGATATTGGGCTAGATACGTGCGCAAGGGGGAGGTGAAGAGTGGAGGTATCAAAATCTGTTGTATCCTGGGGGAGACAAGTCAGAGAAGGTCTGCACCGGTTACAAAGTTTAGCCAACCAAGGGCTTGAATCTCCTTAAAGAGAGCGAGTGCCGCACCTCAGTCCAAATAGTGTTGTGTAATTTCTCTTTTTAAAGTAATAAAAATTCAGTAATATTATTCAGTTTCTCTTTGTATTATCTCCATCATCTTTGTATTTGCACCAACAATTTTAAGGAGATTCAATCACATGGAGCCCACACAAGAGAAACCAAATGAGCCTGTTGGAGATCTTAACAAGCCCTTTCGCTTTAAGGGAGCCCACTTCAAGAGGTGGAAAGGAAAGGTCCTCTTCTACTTGAGCCTTCTCAAAGTCTCCTACATCCTCACTGAGAAGAACCCATCCAAAGTTCCTACCGATGAGATGAGTGACGAAGAATATATTCTTCATCAAGAAAAAATAGAAAAGTATACAAAAGATGAGTATAACTGTCGCTCTTATCTATTGAATTGTCTTGCCGATCATTTCTATGATTATTATGATACAACTTACAATTCTGCTAAGAAAATTTGGAAAGCTTTACAAAGCAAGTATGATACCGAGGAGGCAGGTGCAAAGAAGTATGCTGCTAGCAAATTTTTCCGTTACCAAATGGTGGATGGAAAATCGGTGGTGGATCAAGCACAAGACTTTCAAATGATTGTGGCAGAATTGAGATCCGAAGGCATAAAGATTGGGGACAATTTGGTGGTAGCTGGCATAATTGATAAACTACCACAATCTTGGAGGGAGTTCCAAAAGACTTTGCGGCACAAACAAAAGGAGACATCCTTGGAGACTTTGATCACACGCATCCGTGTGGAGGAGGAGGCTAGAGGACAAGATGCACTCATGACACAAGAGAGCAATGGTAATTCCACCACAAAGGTAAACCTTATTTCAGCTAATAATAATATGCCCAAAAATCATTTTCCTAGAAATAGTCAATTGAAGCCTAAAAAGAAAGCCTTTAAAAATAATAATAGACCTCAAGGAAGGGGAAACCCAAATAAAAATTACAATAAGAACCAAGGACCACCTTCACAAGATCAATTTAATAGATCCTGTTTTGTCTGTGGCAAGAGTGGGCATATTGCTCGATTTTGCAAATTTCGGAAACGTGAATCTGTCCCGCAGGCTAACGTAACCGAAGAGCCTTTAGTGGCTATGATTACAGACATCAATATGGTGCAATATGTTGAAGGGTGGTGGGCAGATTCTGGTGCTAATAGGCACGTCTGCTATGACAAAAATTGGTTCAAATTGTACACTCCTTTTGAAGAAGAAAAAAACTGTTATGCTTGGTGACTCTAGCAAAACCAAGGTTCTTGGGAGTGGTGAGGTTGAATTGAAATTCACTTCTGGACGCGTGCTAACATTGAAAGATGTTCTTTACACTCCGTCCATGAGGAAGAATTTGATGTCAAGTTTTTTGCTTAACAAGGCTGGCTTCAAGCAAACTATGGAATCTGATAATTATGTAATCACTAAAAAGGGATTATTTGTGGGCAAGGGTTATGCTTGTGATGGAATGTTTAAATTGAATGTTGAGAATAATAAAGCATCTACTAGTTCAGTTTATATGCTTTCTTCTATTAATTTTTGGCATGCTCGTTTGTGTCATATAAATAGTAGATATGTGGGAATCATGAGTAGTTTAGGATTAATTCCAAGACTGTCAAAAGATTTTGAAAAATGTGAAACTTGTAGTCAAGCTAAGATTACAAAAAGGTCTCATAAAAATGTTGTAAGAAATACCGAATTGCTTGAGTTAATTCACTCTGATTTATGTGAATTTGAGGGAATTTTAACTCGTGAAGGAAATAGATATATTATCACTTTTATTGATGATTTTTCAAAATATACAACTATCTATTTGTTGAAAAATAAAAGTGATGCTTTTGAAAGATTTCAAGATTTTTTTAAAAGAAGTTGAAAATCAATTCGGTAGAAAAATAAAAAGAATAAGAAGTGATAGAGGCCGTGAGTATGAATCAAGTGCATTCAACTCATTTGTTCAGTCTTTGGGAATTATCCATGAAACTACTGCACCATATTCACCCGCTTCTAATGGTGTGGCTGAAAGAAAAAATAGAACTTTAATTGAGTTAACAAATGCCATGTTAATTGAATTTGGTGCACCCTTACATTTTTGGGGTGAAGCTATTTTAACTGCATGTCATGTTTTGAATAGGGTGCCACATAAAAAATCACACACCACACCTTTTGAGATGTGGAAAGGACATAAGCCAAATTTGGGATATTTGAGAGTATGGGGTTGTCTTGCTTATGTAAGGCTTACTGACCCTAAAATGCCTAAATTGGGAATTAGAGCTACTACCTGTGCTTTTCTTGGTTATGCAATTAATAGTACAGCCTATAGATTTTTTGATCTTGAAAACAAAATAATTTTTGAATTTGGTGATGCAATTTTTTATGAAGAAAAATTTCCTTTTAAATTAAAAAATAGTGGGGGTGTAGAAAATATTGTGTCACAACCTAGTTCTTCTACTTCACATTTACAAAATCAAGAAAATTTTGAAATGGAACCTAGAAGGAGTAAAAGAGCTAGAGTTGAAAAGGATTTTGGTCCTGATTATTAAGTTTTTAACATTGAGGAAAATCCCTAAAATTTAAAAGAGGCTTTATCATCACCTGATGCTATATTTTGGAAAGAGGTTGTAAATGATGAGATGGAATCTCTAATTTCTAATAGAACTTGGAAATTAGTAGATCTTCCACAGGGTTGTAAGACCATAGGTTGTAAATGGGTCCTTAGAAAAAAGTTGAAACCGGATGGATCAATAGATAAGTTTAAAGCTAGACTTGTTGCAAAAGGCTTTAAACAAAAAGCTGATCTTGATTTCTTTGATACTTTTTCTCCGGTAACAAGAATTACATCTATTAGACTGTTAATTGCTATTGCTGCAATTTTTGATTTGAAAATTCATCAAATGGATGTAAAAAACTGCTTTTCTAAATGGGGACCTAGAGGAAGAAATTTACATGGATCAACCCGAAGGCTTTGTAAAGCCTGGACAAGAAAGCAAGGTATGTAAGCTAACTAAATCCTTATATGGCTTAAAACAAGCACCAAAACAGTGGCATGAAAAGTTTGATTCCTGCATGATTGAAAATGGATATAAATCAAATGAATGTGATAAATGTATTTATTCTAAATCATGGAATAATTTACATGTTATTATTAGCCTCTATGTGGATGATATGTTAATTTTTGGCTCAAATATGCATGTTATAAATGAGACAAAAAATATGCTTAAAAGCCATTTTGATATGAAAGATCTTGGTGAGGCTAATTTTATTTTGGGCATGAAAATTACAAAAGTATGTGATGGAATATATCTTGATCAATCACATTATGTTGAGAAAATATTGAGAAAATATAATTTTCATGATCACAAAAGTGTAGCTACTCCTTTTGATTCTAGTGTTCGTTTATTTCCTGTGAATAATGATGATGAGATTTTTAATCAAAAGGATTATGCTAGTATCATTGGTAGTTTGCGTTATGCTACTGATTGTACTAGACCTGACATTGCATATGCAGTAGGAGTGCTTAGCAGATTTACTAGCAAGCCTAGTAAAGATCATTGGCTAGCTATTGAGCGAGTCATGAGATATTTAATTGGTACCAAAAACTATGGCTTATTTTATAAAAAGTACCCTGCTGTGATTGAAGGTTTTAGTGATGCCGATTGGAATATTTTGTCAGGTGATTCTCTCTCTACCACTGGTTATATTTTTACCTTAGGTAGTGGTGCTATTTGTTGGAAATCTAAAAAGCAAACAATAATTGCTAATTCAACAATGGAAGCTGAATTAATAGCATTAGCTTCAGCTAGTGAAGAGGCAAATTGGCTTAGAGATTTATTATATGAAATTCCACTTTGGGAAAAGCCAATTCCACCTATATTAATTCATTGTGATAGCACTGCTGCAATTGGTAGAGTTAAAAACCGTTACTACAACGGTAAATCCAGACCTATAAGAAGAAAGCATAGCACCGTGCGATCTTATTTGAGTTGTGGCATCATAACTGTGGATTATATTAAATCTAATGATAATCTTGCAGATCCATTTACCAAGGCCTTGGCAAAAGATAGAGTCTGGAATACATCGAGGGGGATGGGACTAAAGTCCATAGAATCATGAGCCATGTATGAGGATACCCAACCCAAGGACCAGAGATCCTGAGAATTGGGTTCAATGGGAAAAACGAATCATATGATGGTCGTAAGAAATGCACAATTTATTTAATGTTAATTATTTATTTTGTAAATAATTTTTTAATTGCTCATCCCTATGATGTAAGTGCATTTATCCTGTAATGTGGAGAGGTTGAGTAAAAAACTCTTAATGAAATTTGTAGCTCGTATGAGTGGGGTGTTAGAATTACAGGAGCACCCTTGACAAATTTCACCTATGTGAGTGTGGGGGTGGGGCCGCTCCCTATGAGATTTGGACTTAGTCTCAAATACACTCATGAAACCGGGATCAGCACATGGCCGTAAAGTGCTAGCTATAAAAGCTCATGTCAACACCTGGGTTGTTATGTGTAAGCAGTGACACTTAATTTCCCTAAAGCAGTCCTAGTTCAAGTCGGAGACCACTACGACTCTGGAGTTGAGATCGCTGTTTTACTAAGTGAAGGTTCAATGCAGAGCACACCTTCATGATGCATAATGACCTGTCTTTGCCTGGTAATCTCTCTTTAACTAAAAATTTAATATTAAAATGAGTGGGGGATTGTTGGAGCATTTTAATATTAAATAAATAAAATGAATAAATGTAATAACATAAATGAAAAGATATGAGAGTGAATATGGAAGATGAAGAGTTATTGAAAATGTTTAATCCCACATTGAAAAGGAGAGAGAGTTTTTTATTCTTTTTAATTGTGGTGATTAATGGGCTAAAATGTATTGACTCAGATATTGGGCTAGATACGTGCACAAGGGGGAGGTGAAGAGTGGAGGTATCAAAATTGGAAATGAATCAGCCTCTTGGATGAAGGGTGTTCTTTCTGGTGGAGCTTTGGGCTTGAACACTTTGTGTAGAGGTTGTTCTAGCCATACGACACTTGTTGGGCTGTTGTATCCTGGGGGAGACAAGTCAGAGAAGGTCTGCACCGGTTACAAAGTTTAGCCAACCAAGGGCTTGAATCTCCTTAAAGAGAGCGAGTGCCGCGCCTCAGTCCAAATAGTGTTGTGTAATTTCTCTCTTTAAAGTAATAAAAATTCAGTAGTATTATTCAGTTTCTCTTTGTATTATCTCCATCATCTTTGTATTTGCACCAACAAAACCAACTAGTAATTCATAAAGTCGGTCTGTAGTTGTCTTCCTAACCTTGTGCAATTAATGAATTAAATCGATTTACTGCTTTAACGAGTGTATACTCTTGGGACGATCTCTATATTTACATGTATACTTCATGGACTCCCAATGATGCATTGTTAAGCACGTCTTATTAATGTGTGAAAAACAGCTAATTAATTTGGCGAACAATTTTATAGCGATGGAAAGTGATGTATGAGCTTGGGCCTAACAAAGGAGTTGATTGCAGATATGACTGTATCATAAAACAACATAACCAACGTTGGAACAACCACAGATTAGAGAAGCTAGCAACAAAATGACAAAGGGAAGAAAACAAGAAACTAAAATATATAAGAGAAGTTTTGAGACCCCACAGGTAGTTGGAGACTTGGAGGATGGGGAATTAATGTTTCTGAATGTATTCTTCACTTAGCAAACATTCTACCAGACCCTAACTCCAACGAATAGTGACCAATACCATAACCTTTACATGGAAGGCAATGTGGAAACTCTGTCACTCTTCTTATTCTTAAACAAATACAAAATAGCAGAAGATACATAAATTTGAAGCTACGGCATTATAACCTATTGATCAACCCCATCAGCTTACAGTGACGCATTAGCAACATCTACTCTCTCTCTCTCGTATTAATTCATCGTTAGAATTCTGGACAGCTAAAAGAAATGCGATCTCTTTTAACTCAATAAAAAACAATTAAATCTCCTCCGTTGAGGCTAAGAACAAAATGTGATGATGCGATCCCGCATTAAAACATAAAAACATTTTTAAGAATAATTAAAGCCATATGATAGTTCAATAATTTTTTTTTAATAATCTCTCCTAGCTATGTCCACACATTGATGAAACTTATATTTACAGAAGTGATTCCAATCATCCTATTCAAGTCTTAGAAACATAAAATTTGCCAACCGCCTGTAATGATCTACTTAAAAAAGTAAGTCATAATTCTAGACTGATATACATTGTTGTCCATCTCCTGCATAAACTTAGGGACAACTTGTCTCACCGACATTCAGATTCACATCATGTAGAAATTTATAAAGTTCTAGTCTTTTTTGTTTTTGTTTTGTTATTTTTATTTTTATTTTTTATAATTCAATAATTGATAGAACAATGATTTGATTCATAACCATCTATATTGAAAATATCATAAAGTGTTAACTGCAACACTCTTGGCTTATTACCACCACATATCCTTAATGCGATGGTCACTCAACAAGTATAAATGCCTGTGGAGTGTGGGAGGCAAGGGTCGGGGTTTAAGTCTCCAAGAGAGAGCTTCACATATATATACACTTAGATTAGGCCAGAGTAGTATTTCTTTCTTATATCAAAAAAATAAAATAAAATAACACTCTTGGCTTATTATTAATTTCATATTTAATACCTTATAAAGTTTGTGTATTTTATAATTTATAATTAAGTAGTGATGTTGTCAAGAGTCTTGTAACTCAATTGACACTTTTTTTTAAAATAGTTTCAACTGACACTTTTTAATGTTTCTAAGGGAAATATTTAGGATTTAAATCCTCGCTCCTTACTATAACAATCTAATTTATATAAAAATAATTATATAAGTGATGGCATCTTCGTAATCCAAAGTAGCCACTTTGATTTTCTGCCCTTCAAGAACTGCAAAAGACATCAATGGATTAATTAACTTCTTAATAAGGAAAAGCCATATTTTGTATTGGTAATTTTACTGTTTCACCTTCGCCGAGATACTCTTCTGATTAATTGGTTGATTGTATGCTTGCCCTCTATTTTGCATATAGCTAAAATCAACAGACTTCATACTGTACATAGAATGGACACACACATAGAATATATATATATATATATATATATATATATAAAGAAGTACCAGCTCTCTATTTTACTAGCTACAATGATATGCATATTGGACCATGATGGTGATGTAACTCCTAACTTATTAAGACTACCACAAGTTCTATCTTATTAAAAATTAGAAAAAATTTATCATAAGTAGTATTAAATTTATATAAGAATTTTTATATGTGCATGACTAATTACGTTTATTTAAAAAAAAAAAAACTTTGACTAATTATTTATATATTTATTATAAAAATTATGTTTAATTTTAAATTAATCTATACCAGTGGTGGAATTAGGATTTAAGTTGAGGGAGGGTAAAATTTATAAATAACCACAATTATGCACATCATGAATATATAGTATTTGACACAAATTTGAAAAATTAAAATTTATTCATTTGAATATTAAATAATATTTTAATGAAATTATGTTTTTTTTTTTTTTTTTTTACTTTCATAAAAAGAAAGTATATTCATTTTGTTGTTTTTATCTATTTAGTTTTTACTCACTTTTTTTTTAAGAAACAAACACACACAAGAAAGAGAGAAAGTGAAAGACTTTTGCTCACATGAGCTTCAATTTTCAAAGTCAAAAATCGAGTTATGAATGAAATGATGTGCAATTTCATGTAATTTTGATTAATAAAGACTTATAAAATACTCAAATTATTTTATTAACAATAAAATTTTACTTATATATAATAATAAATAAATAAAAGCTCAAAATATAATGTGTGAATCTATAATATATTATTTTAAAATATACTTAATTATTTCAACTAATTTAAGCATACATTAATATTATACACACACACATACATATATATATATATAATATTATATATTTAACTGTATGCGTTATTAAATTTGCTTTTTCGTATTTTGGTTGTTTTTGTTTTAATTGTTGCCGAAACAACTAAATAGATGAGGAATGTTATATTCTAAATCGGTAATTTTTTTTATAATAAATATTCTTATATAAATTTTATAAAATAAATAAATAAAAATTCATTTCATATAAATAATTAATTAGTGCAAGCATTTAACCAGCCAATTAACACATGGCAAATAATTCATACGTTACATAAATGGTTTTGTTTTGTTTTGTTTTGTTTTTTTTTTTTTTTTTCCTAGTTGCAACCTCATGTGATGATTGGGAATATAAAACTATTTTGTAATGATGTGTAATATATAAAAAGGAATAATTACTTCAAGTATTCTTTTTTTATTTTTTTTAAAGACTTATATAAATAGTTTATTTTAATCTTTTTATCTCTACAAATATATCATTCTGTTATTTTTGGTGTGTTTGATTAATATTTTTTCCAAAGTGGGTTAAAATGGTCCAAATAGACAAAAGTAGACCGAAGAATGCAAAAGTAGTCCAAATTGAACCAAAGTGGATCGGAATAGACCGAAATTGTCCGAATTGGACCAAAGTCGGTCAAATGGACTGAAATGCTCTTATATATAACACTAAAAACGCATATAATAGATTTAGATTTAGCTTTGTTTGAATTTAGTTTCTTGTCACTTTCTGCATATTATACTATATATCCATCATAGGAAAACATAAAATACACAATAAAACATATAGCGATTCCTAGAATTATATATAAATATAGTGAAATAATCAGTTTATACAAGATTATGGAAGAAAGAAGAGAAATAAACACATGGACTTTAATCCTATAAAAATAAAAATAAAAAACATATGGACTTTAATAGGGAGAAGAAGTGTTTTTTTTTTTTTTTTTAATACAGGGAGAAGAAAAGTTTTAAAAAAAATTTTGAAAATAGGTGAATCATGTAGCACAATAACAGAGTAGTGCATATTGTGTGTGTGTGTGTGCGTGCACATGCCTATGTGTGTCATTAAATTTGTTTTTTGTATTTTGCAGAACAAGAAAGTAGAAAACAAGAGGAAGAATGTTATAAATAGTGAAAAGTGATGGTCCTATCATAATTGGTAAGTTACAATTAGTTTTGAAAATGTGTTATGGCATAATGCATTATTGCATATATTAATATTTATATAGATATTTTTCTAAAATGATATAAAGAAAGTGATAACTTGGCCACTGATGAGACTTAATAAAAGTATATTAACAATAAATGCTATTGCAGGAGACAAAAAATTAAGTAAGCCAATTACAATATGCCACGTCAAATTTAGTGACAAATTCCAAATTTGTTTGTCATTAATTAATAAAATCAAATAATACATGTGTCATTTAAATTGACATCACATTGGTGAATAAAAATTTGCTACAAGTATTTGAGCCCACAAAATAAAGATAAATTTTCTATTTAGAATTAATGGATAAATATCTTTATTAAAATAAAAAGAACAAAGATAATTAATCTACAAGTAACAAATCATAGTGGGACTCTTTGTTGATTATTATCTTTCTAAAAAAAAATAGAGATGATTATCTACAAGCAACAAGTTGGGACTTCTGACTTTGAGCTAATCAGAATCCACTACTTATTTTTAAGGAGATCAATTTGAAGTGAGATTCATCCTCTAAAACCATTATAAATAGAGGACACCCCTTTCATTCTTCCTAACTTTTCAAGACATCAAAAGAGAAATTTTTCCTTAAGAGGTGTTCTTTGAGTTAATTGAAGATTCTTTAAATGTGAAAGCTTTTGGGTGGAAGTTCTTCAGGGCTTTAGCTTGAAGAATAACAAATCTCTAACAAGCTCATGGCTAGAGATTCGTTGTAAATACGCATTCGATCCATTTTCTAACCAAAGTGAAGAAAAATTTGTGTTTGAGTTAAAATTAAGAGAAGATAAAATCAGAGGGTTACTTTTTGTAAAAGGATAATATATAGAGAATTGTACTCACTATTCAATCAATACAAATTTATATTTATGAAACTCTTTCGATTGATTGATATTTAAACTTGAGAATTTTTTTATTTATAGCTATGCTTCATCATTTAGATTTTATATAGATATTGTTAGGTTCTAAATATTTAGTCATAAATGTTTAGGTTCAAAATATGTTGTATGTTGGCAAATTGAGAAAAAAAAAATTACTTGTTTAGGATTAGATCTTAGGTCTTTGAAGTATTTTAGACATTGCTCAAGTTAATACAAGTCAAGATTCAAGAATGTACAAGCTGCAGAAAGTAGAATTCAAAATTTGTCAAGCTTGACCGATCAAGAGAGAACTTTGATCAATCAAACTGCGAATCTGCAGAATTTTAAATAAAGCCCAATAGCTCATGAAACATTTAGAGTTTGAGTTCAATACTGCTGGGTATAAAACCCTAAAACACGGTTTTCAAGTCTTTGGAGTTACGTTTGTGAGATCTGTGGGGTTTTATACCTTCTAACTCTATCAAGCACCTACCGGAAATCAAATTCATATTGCTAGTACCGGTGGAGTAAAGTTGCAGCCAAGCCATCAGCTATCAAGTGTACTGAAGATCAAGACATGAACTGGTGGTTCATGTGTGGGCAGATCCAAATCAAAGAAGTCTGAGGAGTTTAGAGCCCAGTTTGGTAACTATGTTAGATTTACTACGAATTGGTAATTTGGTATTCTTAACTATAAATCTCAATTTGATATAGTGGATTATTATCTTAGGATGGTTCCTCCCAAGTTTTTAACCTTGAAACGAGTTGTTTCATTGGTTTTTTTGAGTCATCATATCATTATGTTATTTACTTTTATGTCGTGCATGATATGTTTGATTATTGTTTAACCTGGAACTAGATAATTAACCTAAATAACAACTTTGCTAATATATTAGGTTAAACAAACTGTGTTTTTCAAGGATCTAAATCTTTACGGATATGGTGGGTTTCAGTTAGCTCAACGAGTAAAGTCTTTTATAGTTGAATAAGAGATCTAAGGTTCAATTTTCGCTTACACCAAAAATTGATTGATGTCTTGGTCTGATGATAAAGAGCTATCATCAAGAGCAGACGACATAGATTAAAACTCTCTAAAAAAAATTTAAAAAAAAAAAAAAATCTTTACGGATACAAATAACATGAAAGGTTAAATAAGAATATTTCTATTCTCAAGAAATGTGTTACTGGTCACAATCTTAAACCACTACCACTACCACTACCACCACAGCTAATATTGATGTTTATAACGCAATTTTCCTTCAATCCAATTTGGATTGCAAATTGATAGTTTGGCAGAGCTCCTCTGGCTCCAAATGGTCAATTAGTCAAAATTTACTGCCTACAGTGGTTAACAAAGTAACAATGCATTGATACTGATCTGTAAGTGAAAATGACGTAGAAACTACATTCAGCAAAAAAAAAAAAAAAATGACGTAGAAACTACGTGGATGGCACGTTACAGTATGGAGTGATGAGGAGGACTGGGGGAGGATGGACTACTAGCTAGCTTTAATTCTTAAAACCAAAAATTGGATAATGATTAATGTTAAATTAGTACGTATTAAATAAGAGCAGGCATGTGGGTCAGATCTGGAGGGCATGCAAGGGACGCAATATTATGGGGTCAACAAGCCCAAAAATAAAGGCAAGCTTTGGGCCTTGTGAGTTGTGAGTGATGACTTTGCTTTTAATTGCTGCCATAAGAAGGCATGTTTCGTGCTTGCATTCGCAGCATCTCTCTATCAACGTCTCTTTAGTCTTTCTTGATTAGTGTCTGCTTATAAATACCACCCAACCACCGCTTCTCTTTTCTTTCTCTTACCCTTCTCCAGCAAACTTTTTCTCTTCTATACAATATATATATCCCATCTAGCTAGCATATTTATCCACACGTTTTTTCTTATCTATTAATTCCAATTCCAATTCCAACAGTTAGTTGTGTATTGGGAGCCATGGCGGCTATTCTCGCACTGTTTGTCATGACTTTTGCTGTAGTCTTGGGCCCTGCTGCCGCAGATCCTGACTTGCTTCAAGATGTTTGTGTTGCTGATCTCACTTCCGGTACACCCATCATCCTATTAATTTTTTCTTTTTCTTTTTTTCCTTTTTAAAGTACTATCTTTATTTTCTCATAGTGTCAGTAGTGAACATTCTAGTACTTCTTCTTATAAGAGAAAGCAACAGGGCCAGTTTCCTTATACTCAAGAGGTTCATTTCCCCTACCCCTCCTCCCTACCTTCTCTTCTTCTTCTTCTTCTTCTTCTTCTTCTTTTCTTGGGAGGATTTTAGTTCGATATTTGTGATTACATTTCTTCAACTTCAATTGATTTTAAGGAGATCTATCAAAGTTTTTATTCTTTATTTTTGCTTTTTATTAACTTCAGCTCTAGTTATAGCAAAAGAAAAACTTGATAACTTTAATGTCAACTGTATTAGAGTTTATTGGTTGCCAAAAAAGAAGATGTCAATCATATAGGCCCACAATATTCTTGGTTTGAATGATTAAGGTTTTTTTCTTTTTTTTTTTTTCTTTTTTTTTCTTTTTTGCTGTAGATATCTGCTCCACAGGACCTTTTTTTTTTTTTTTTTTTCCTTCACATGTTGGTGTTCCTTACTAAGTATTGTAATCATGATAACTTCTTAATTAGTCAAGTGTGAATTAGACGGAACAACTAAAAACTTCATATTAGACGATTAAGACAAAAGTTAATGATAATTTCTAGGAAAACAATACAGTGTAGGTGAGACGAGTTCATGACAAAGTTATTTTTGAGATGTACAAAATTGGTAGCAATTTCAAGTATCCATGAATACAAGTTGTGATGAACAGGTGTGAAAGTCAATGGGTTCACCTGCAAGGCCATAGCAAACATTTCTGCTGCAGACTTCTCCTTTAATGGCTTGGCCAAACCAGGCCTCACCAACAACACTTTTGGTTCTCTAGTCACTGCAGCCAATGTTGAAAAAATTCCAGGCCTTAACACCCTTGGTGTCTCACTGTCACGCATTGACTATGCTCCCGGTGGCCTTAACCCACCTCACACGCATCCACGTGCCACAGAGATGGTGTTTGTGCTGGAAGGTGAATTGGATGTGGGGTTCATAACCACTGCAAATGTGCTCATTTCCAAGTCCATCAAGAAGGGTGAGATATTTGTGTTTCCAAAAGGGTTGGTGCATTTTCAGAAGAACAATGGTAAGGTGCCTGCAGCTGTGATTTCCGCATTTAACAGCCAGTTGCCAGGCACACAGACCATTGCTACCACATTGTTTGCAGCCACACCACCTGTGCCAGACAATGTATTGACTAAGGCATTCCAGGTGGGTACTAAGGAGGTTGAGAAAATCAAGTCTAGGTTTGCTCCCAAGAAGTAGATGTTTGATAGCGCACATGTACTGGGACTTCTTTGTTGTTGTTATTTAACAGAACAAATTGTTGGGATTTGTCCTTGTGATTCATAAAGAACTGTGGGGGGCGTTTTAATTTCCTTTCTTTTCCTTGAGAACCAAAATTGATTTGTGTATGTTAAGCAAAGACGCTTTAGTGTCATAGTTCTTCCACTAAATAAAAGTAATAAAAAATAAAATAAAATAAAAACTTCTCAAATACAAGTACCAACAAAAACAGAATTTCTTGGTTTAGAGCTCTTTCATTTTCTAATTCTATAGTTGGGGAGGGGGAAATTAAACCATGGATGTTTCCATCGCAAACACCGAAAGCTACAAGGCTCTTTGGCTAGAGCTCTTCATTTTCTAACCAAGAAAGTACATGAAAATACGATTAACATCTTCTATTTTTAGAAGCCGTCAGTGGCTAGATTTTTTCAAATATAAAAGACTAGTCCACGCGTAGGTGACTTTTCGTTTATCTCACCAACTCAATCAAGTGCCCCCTTTGTCTATTAGGTAGCTGGGTAGCTTTTTGCTATAAATCATTGCTCACGTTGTGGTTCAATCAGTTATTAATGGATGGATGGAACACCAATCTTTGCTGGCCCAGTTAATCATTTCAATTCAAACTTTCTACATACGTTAGCAGCAATTTTCGTATGTGTTTTTAAGATCATTTTGACAAATTCATCAATAACATGTGCATGTTGCAAAGAGAAGGGAATTGAAGCACTTGCAGCGAAGGTTGACATAGACCAGGTTAAGGTTACCAAATGGATATTCAGAACACAAAAAAACAGGTTCCCATATCCATATGGATGATGTTAAATCCTTAATTAGCATGGATGGTACTTTGGTATTTTATCATATCCTTACCATACGGATAATGTTAAATCCTTAGATTGGATGACTTCATTTATGCAAAGCTTAGGATATGATAAAATACGAAAAGTATCATCGTTAATGTTCCTAATAAAGCTGTCTTATGCCATTTTTAATGTATGTGACAAAAGATCAGTTAGAAGCTGTCCATAAAATTAACACACACACAAAGCTGGTAAGCATGGGCCTTAAATTTTATAATAGTCCATAAGTTATGTGATCAGCAATTAACAAAAAATTCTTTATGCTATATTTTTCCTATTTGGTACTAGCATGCCCACGGGGCTGCCTTGACCTTGGATGAGTGCCCACGGGGGCTGCTTCCCAATTGAAACATCTAAACCACAAAGCTGATACCCAATATTTAAGCTGAAAGTGGCATCCCACTGTGGCCAATAAATGAAAATTATATTATTTTTCTCATAAACAACACAATGATAAATAATTTAAACAGGCAGAATGTTATGGGTAGAATAGAAGATTCAGAATGACCACTGAGTGTATAATTATGATTTACTCCCATATTCTTCCACAATCTAGCAAATGCAAGTTAAACAAGTCTATAATCTACATGACATGTAATTCCCAATTATAACAAATACGAGAATACCACAGCAACTCAAAGACAAAAAAGCACGCTTTGTTTTATAAAGACTAAAGAAAAATACAAAGATGTAAAGAAAAAAAGATTTACAAAGTAAAAGAAAGATGCATCAGTATTTCATATAAATGAGAGAGAGAGAGAGAGAGAGAGAGAGAGAGAGACTAATTCTCATCTGATAAAAGCACATTAAGTCAACAATGATGTTTGATAAAGGTAGACAAATCTTAGAACACTGATTAAATTATTCAAATGGAGAGGTTTTTACTTCAAAGAGGTCTGCTGCCTGCCATCTGGGATTGCATATAAAACTATAGGCTTTGAAGGCCTAATAAAGGGAACATCACATCTAAAGTATCCTTTTCTCTCCAGCTGCAATACCTCTCCCCGCTGCAAATTCCGCATGTTGGAATCCCCTATGGCTGCAGTCTCCCTTTTTGTACATGGGTTAAGCACATCAAGGAAATCCTCTCCTTCCTCAAGCTGCAATCAAAAGTTACAAACACAATTATTTTAAAATCACACACCAACCTTTAAGCAGCAATCACAACTTACAGACTAAAATGTGGCATTCTTTTCCATATGTTAATCAATACACTTAGACATGACAGCCATGTCAAAAGTCTGAAACTGTCTGAAAACCACACAAACCCATATCCAATTTCTAAGAAATGAGAGCATGTGTATATTTATGGAACCTATTTATATGTTCACAATCTACAATGCACTTCCACTCAAGATACATGTTATCATATCTATATTATGAACTGATCGATGATCATTAAAAACAAGCCTATCATTTTTGCCACAAGTGCCTAACTAGGTTCCAGTCAAATAGATCAACAGGTTTATAAATGAAGGCCCTCATGTTTAGCTTTTCAAAACTTTGAATACAAATATCTCATACTGTGACATCTATGTTGTCCACATCAGCAGATTATAACCAATAAATCTCTTAGTGCAAGATAATTTCCAGAAGAGAATAACAACAATAAATAGTCCATCCTGTTGTTAACTGGTTGATATTTTATGGAAGATAAAGCACAGTAGTGATAATCTAGAATTAAGCACTATATGAAATTTACATTTTTTTCATAGAAAAAACTGATCTTATCAGTTGACTAGCACGTACCTTCTTCTTTGTAATTAGATAGTCAAAATCCACCAGAGTAAGGTTAACTAGCTCACTTGTTTCAGGGAGCCAAGTAAGCTTCAACTTTGTGGTCTTGACAGATCCTTCAAGATGCAACATCCCACTCAGCTGGGTGATGTTTCCATCATGGTCCTTCTCTATTTGCTTCACAATAGCGTTGCCCCAATCCATCAAAGTTACTTCCTCATCCGCTGAGATAGATTCTGCATCAGCCTTGTCAATCCATATCCTCCTTGTGAAAGTAGTACACTTATCCCCAGCTCCTTCGTATTTCTTATGCCTTGGTATGATGCGGGTAAATGGTTTCTCAGGACCATTTGTCAGGGTAATTAGCACACGTCCTTCCTCAATGACAGCAGTATGCCTGGGGCACACAGGATCAATGATCTTCTTATTAATGGTCCATAGTTTATCCCATTCCATTAGATTGAGATTTTTTGATGCCCCCTGAAACAGAGTAACACTAAGATAATTGATAACCTTTTCATGAAGACCAATCTAAGAATAACTGTCTTGTACAATAAGAGTGCAAATCAATAAACAAAAAGTTTCATGATCAGGAACGAACGACAATTTCAAGAAGCTAGAGACCATTATGCAAGGTTTTGAATCTGAATTTGACACGAAAATATATATATATATATATATATATTTTCATATCAGTAGTGAAATGCACCGATAAATTACCTGTTCAAGAATAAACTGTATCAATGCTTCAACCTTTAGTCCTCTACGAATGATTCCTTGTACTGTTGGAAATCGAGCATCATCCCACCCATCCACCTTTCCCTTCTCAACAAACCATAGAAGTTTGCGCTTGCTGAGAAGTGTATAAACCATATTCAGACGGCTAAATTCATAAAGGTGGACCTTTCTCAATCCCATATCCATTTGAATCCGGTGATACTGAGCATTTCGGTCATGGTATTCACTAGATCTTAATGCATGTGTTATACCTTCTATGGCATCAACAAATGGACATGCAAAATCATAAGTTGGGTATATCTTATACTTGGAGCCAATCCGATGATGGGGAATTGGATTGCAACGGTAATATACTGGATCTCGAAGTGATTTATTTGGGTCTTGCATATCGAGCTTCCCACGGAGACAGCACTGCAAACCCCTTTCAGATCCTGCAATCATTTCCTTCCATAATTTCAGATTCTCCTCCACACTGTTGTTTCTACATCTTGATTCAATCCCATCCATCCTTTCTTTCTGCATTTGCTCACGTGGTGTATCATCAACATACGCTTTACCCTGGCGAATCAAATTCTCAGCCATTTCCATCATCTGAGGAAAGTAATCTGAGGTGTATGTAACAGCAACATACTTGATACCCAAAGTCTCTATATCCTTCAGAAGATTTTCCACAAACTCATTGCTCTCTTTGGCAGGATTTGTGTCATCAAACCGCACAATAACTACGCCTTGGTACTGTTGAGCAAAATACTGGTTCAACAGGGCTGCTTTCGCGTGCCCAATGTGAAGATAACCACTGGGTTCTGGTGCAAACCGTAAACGTACCTTTCCGACCTCAGCTTCTGGAAGATCTATTTCATACGAACTCTTTGATTGATTACTGGCACCCTGTTGCTCCTTCAATTTGGAAGCAATTGGCTTTCCCGATCCTTTTTTGCCAACATATAGAGCTGTGACTTCATTCAAGGCATCATTATATTCTGCCAATATAGAATTGAACCACCGTGCAAGATTTTGGTACTTTGTTGACTTCCTCAAACTTTCCCATCTCTGTCCACTTCCTGCAAAGCGAATAATATTAAGAATCCATAGAACAAACTCATTTGATCATCTAATAGGGAACATTTTAATTGTCATCTACCAAAAAAAAAAAGATCTTGTTAAACCATGGCAAGGAACTAGATTCATCATGCTGAAAGAAACTCCCTAGTATGAGGGTATATATTATGAAAATGCCAAGAGCATCATTATAATCCATCTAATCCGCCATAAATATCAGAAAGAATGCAATAAAACATGTGACTCTAATATATATATATATATATATAAAAGTGGTAATTTATGGATAAAATGTCATAACCCTATCCACGAAAATGGGTTATGGAGAAGTAATCAGATGATCCCTCCAATGGTATGTGAAGGAAATTTTTGGTAAGGATATCTTTAGATGATAAAACACGAAAATTCATGTATAATAAGGGGAATATAGACATTGATTGTTCACCATGAGGTGGCTAAAAAATGTCTGAATAAAAAAGATATAAATAGGCAGTCTCCGAAGGTTGTACCTGCAAGAGCAGACCAGATTGCAACATCTGCAATTGAGAAGCAGGAACCAACCAGAAAGGTACGACTCTGCAAAAAATCATCAACGTACTTGCACGCATTCTCAAATGCAGGACCCAATGAAAAGACGGGGGCATATTCCAGCCACTCATCAATCTGAGAAGCAACAGCAGGATTAGAATGAAGTAAAAAATTAACAGAAAACAACTTAAGAAAAGATTCCAAAGAAAATAACCTGGCCAGATTCATATGCATTCTGTCCATAGAAATTGGGAAGGCTAGCAACACGAGCAATATAGCGAAGAAGCACATATGTTCCATGTAATTTATGCCTACAATGCAGAGGTTGCATTTGAGTACTGTAGAATCTCTAAAATCTCTCACAGTGATTACATTACATATGGATAAAAGACAGCATCTTTGGGTTTTAACTTGAGAACCCATAAAAGGGGTACACTGATTGAATAAAGAACATAGATAGATGGAAATGGAATCCCTATAAGTCGTGGAAGCAGCAGAAACATATAATTACATCAAAGACGACAAAAAAGAGAGAAACAAAACCCAATACATCAATTCAACTAAAAAGACCCGACCCATATAAGTAAATATAAAAACAGATACACAAAATCTAAGCTTTAGGAAGAAAAAACAAATCTTTATCGAAAAAGAAGAAGAATGAATACCCATTAGAGAAGAGAAGCGTGGGAGCAGAGTTAGGAGGTAGGGAAGTGTCGATTGGAAGAGCAAGGCCGGCAAGCTTGGCAGCCACAATCACCGGTAGAGGCGGCGGACTATCGGCAGGGAAAGACAATGTCCGAATCTCCATCCCCATAGTAGCGTTGTTTTGCTTTGCGGCTTTGTCTGTGTGTCTGTCTATAGATTTAGACTACTCTCTCTCTCTCTCTCTCTCTCTCTTTTTATAAACCGGGTGCGCCTTGTGTCCAGGCCCCAGGGTTTCTTTCTAATTTCTACTTTCTCTATTTATGCTTAAACCCTGCTTCTTTTCCCATTTATATACAATTACCCTCGTATCTTACTACTACTATTATATTACCCTTTTTTTTAATTGCTAATTACACCCATATATTTTATTTTTCGTGGGTATTAATAATGAACTAATGAAATTGAATTATACTGGCTCTAATCAAGGGCCATATTTAATATGCATTAATAAATTTTGACATTTTTTTCTGCTTCAAATTAATAAAATTTTCTCAAAAAATTAATAAATAAATTTTAACATTAATCTTTATTTTCATGTGGAATAATAAGTATTTAGTCTTTTTTTTTTTTTTTTAGGGAAATGTAAAACTTGTGACATGATTAGCATGTCTAGCAAGGTTATGAGTTATAGATTGTGAAAAACTAATAGAACGGAAAGACCTTGCAAACAATTTTGCATCAAAAATTAAATGACCATAAGCAACATGGATGGAGCTGTTATTGGACTAGGGGAGAGGGGAGGGGGGAGGGTGGGAGGGGGGGCAATGGTCCCCCCTAAATATTTTTTTAAAAAAATATTACTATATTAATAGATACTAATTTTAGCAATTTTGTTCAATAAAATTATACTTTGCCCCCTTAATAATGCCATCAATTCTTTTTAGAGTAATGTTATAGTCATAAACGTTTTTACAACGTTTATACAAACTATTGAGGTAGCAAATTCTTATTAGTTTGTACACTTGCATCACTTTTTACTTATTAATAACCACTCACCATATTAACAATTTGTAAAAAAAATTATAGTTTTAGCATTTTTCACCTTTTAAAGGACATAAAAAATTAATAGATTAAATCTAAAACAAAATATACAAGCCCAAAAAAATAGTCCAACAACAAAAATTACGAATAATAAAACTAAAAAAATTAAGCTCAATTAATCTATTTTACCCAGAACAAACAACTTGGCCATTTAAAAAATTTTAATAAAAAATCTTTAGTAGTAAAGCAGTAGACTCAAAGGCCGGAGCTGCCACACACAACTAACAGTAGAGTTGCCCCTCTTAACTCTAAGTCCTGGCTCCGTTCTTGATAAGCAACTAGAGATTCTTCATTGCTCTTCAATGAGTTAGTAATCAACCAACTCTAAGGGCATTTTTGGTATACTGTAATCACTATTACAATGTAAAAGAATTAAGTATTATAAGGGATTTTTTTAGAAAATAACTATAAAACTCAAACAATATTATTAGCTAACCAAGGTTTGAAACTATTTTGGTTTCTAACAATTCGACTTCAGAGGGGTCGATTTTGATGAATAAATCGAGTATATTGCACTTGATTTCCCATCACACCAGAAGTTGAACCGGACAAAGTGTCCACGTAGGCTGAAAATCGAGTTCGAGTCCAAAGAACTCTCTTTTTCTTCATTGAAGTCAAGTCCGAAGGACTCGATTTAGCTTAATGGAAACCGAGTCCTCTGAACTCGATTTCAGTATACCCAGCCAAAAAACTTACACTGATTTTTTTCATGTTCTTCCCTTTCCTTTTTTTTTTCCCCAAATGCCGCCTTGGTTTCTCCACTTCCAAGCCCTAAAAACCCATGAAAAAATCAATTCCAAAACAAATCAAACCCACTCTCCAACGTGTTCTTCTCCTCCACTGATCCGATTCAATCACCTGAAGCTTTCGCCGGGGTTTGGTCAGAATCGGCGCCTGGGTTGCTGCGTTTGCATCATTGTTCTTCGTTGAAATCGAGTTTGTTCTTCGTTTGCTGGGTTCTGTGTTTGTTCGTTGGTATTGCTGGGTTCGTTCTTTGTTCTTTGTGCTTCGCCGCCTGGGTTGATGGGTTTTTGCATGCGTCGTTGATTCTTTCTTCCACTGGAGCGGCGGCAAGAAACCACGTCCGATCCGATTTCCATCGCCTGAAGCTTTCGCCGGGGTTTGGTCAGAATCAGCGCCTGGGTTCGTCGGCAAGAAACCAAGTTCGTTTGCTGGGTTCGTTCTTTGTTCTTTGTTCTTCGTTCGTTGGTATTGCTGGGTTTTGTGGACAGCATGTTTTTTTTACACAAAAAAACCGAGTTCATTGGACTCTGTTTTTATACATGGAAAACGAGTTCAGTGGACTCGATTTCCATGTATGAAAATCGAGTCCAGTGAACTCGATTTTTGTGTATAAGAAACGAGTCCAGTTAACTCGATTTCTTGGCCTACATGGATAGCTTTTCCACCTCAACCGCAAGTAAAGTAGGCGAATATGAATAGGGAAATCGATTTCTTTGGACTTGAATTGTTATAAACCAATATAGTTTCTGTACGGCCCAGTTTGTGCAGGCCCGACTATATGACTTGGGCCTTGGGCCGACAAGGAGGGTCACGGGCCCAATACTTGGGCTCCCGAGGCTTCAATCTAAGGCCACCTTCGAATAGGCCAAGCCCAGACGCCATTCATGAACCCGATCCTTCTGCCAAACACAGGTATAATTGCTGGGCTGATTGCTCGGATTTCTGTGCCGGACATCAATGTATGTATCCGAATTCACAGTAAATAGGCTGTCCGGTAATACCTTGGGAATAACGCTGCCGTGCATATTCGCTATAGTGGGGATCATTCCCAAAGCCACTCCCACCTACACACCCACTGAACCCTTCTTAGATTGGACCTCTCAATCCATTAACATTGAGACAATCAAGACCACTACACTTACAATCTCCTATAAATAGAAGATTGGAAGAAGGAACAAGGGTTGGAAAAAGGGGAGAAAAAGAAGAGAGAAAAGAGTAGGAAAAGGAGTCAAGAGTTGATACCAAAAGGAGAGAGAAGTGAGCCATTGAGTCTTATAGCTGCGAACAACCCATTGTAGGAACTACTATCCCACCACACAAATAGATTGTGCGCTTAGGTGAGTCGTGGTCCATAGAAACCTCGTTTTTTGGGAAGTCTCATTTTTGCCGCGCACAATTGGCGCCGTTTGTGGGAACCGCCTACAAAGCTGTAGTTCGACCGATACTCGCGTGCGAGACAATGTCCGGGAGACACTCGAGGAGCGGAGACAAGAGTGGTTCAGTGGGATCCTCCCGAGGATCATCATGGCGAGAAAGGAGGCAAAAGAGACGCGAGGATAGGGACCGTGTACGGGAAAGTCTGTCCAGTCTTGGGGAGGGGTCCTACCAGACGCAGCGGACAGTGACGAACGCCTCGGGCCATAGACAGCTTGATGAAAGGGATCAGGAAATTGAACAATTGCGCAGGCGGGTGAGAGATTTTGAGCTAGAAGCAGATAACAGGCGACAAAGGGGAGAGCGACGCGACCGGGAGAGGAGGACTGAAGCCTTAGGAGACCGCCGGGGGATGGGGGCCGAGGAAGTTCCCGAGGCCCCCATTTAACATCTATGACGGGAAGACGGATCCGGTCGAGCACGTCAGCCATTACATCCACATGATGTCCCTGCATTCTCATAATGACGCATTGATGTGCAAGGTGTTTCCCTCCAGCCTTGGCCCAACCGCCCTAAGATGGTTTAACGGACTGCGGAAGAAATCTATACACTCATTCGTCGAGCTAGTTCAGGAGTTCGGAATTCAGTTCGTAACTTGCAGCCGAGTGCCGCAACCAGTTGATGCCCTGCTATCAATGAAGATGGGGATGGGGGAGACCCTTCGCAGCTATGCCAGCCGATACTGGGAACTCTATAATGAGATAGGTGGGGGCAATGAAAAAATTGCGGCAAGTACCTTCCGGATGGGCCTACCAGAGGATTTCGAACTGTGGGAATCACTTACGAAGAAGCCGCCCGAAGACATGAGGCAACTCATGAGGCACATCAAAGAGTATAAGCGACTGGAGGATGATTGGATGCAAAGCAAAGGTAAGGCCCCACTAATAAACCGTCCTCGGCAAGGGAATTACCAGCCAAGACCTCGAAAGGAATGGAGGGCGCCGGAACCACTTTGGCAGTCAGGGGAGGTGAATGCAACGTTCAAGGAGCCGGTGCACCAGATAGTAGAAAAAATCAAGAATGAGCCGTATTTCAGGTGGCCGAATAAGATGGGAGGCGATCCATCCCGGCCAAATCAGAACCTGTACTGCTGTTACCATAAGGACAAGGGCCACACCACCGAGCAATGCCGGGTACTAAAAGATCATTTGGGGCAACTAGTAAAAGCTGGGCATCTGAAGCAATACGTAGTGAATCCTGGCGACCAAGGAACCGGCCACCTGGGTTGACAGAAGGGCGTCCTCCAATCACCACCGCTCGGGGTAATTGAGATGATACTCTTATCACCGGAGAGCGAGGCAGCGATGAGAAGAGGGGTGTTAACAGTCGCACCAGTGGGAGGGTCGCCGGACACGGAACCAATGGGAAAGAAGACGAAGTATCACCGGGAGGCGCTTGCCTTCGGGGAAGACGATTTAGAAGGGACAATACAACCACATGAGGATGCGTTAGTAATCACTACTCGGATAAGCGGTTTCGATGTAAAAAGGGTGATGATAGATCAGGGTAGCGGGGCAGATGTAATGTATCCGGACTTGTTCAACAGGCTCGGGTTGAAGAATCAGGACCTGAGAAAGTATAACACGCCGTTGGTTTCGTTTAATGGAAGAGTGGTGGTACCAGAGGGGAAGATCTCATTACCGGTGGTCGTGGGAGGAAAGGAGGTGAAGGTCGTCTTCATAGTGGTGAATTCCTTTTCACCATACACAGCAATCTTGGGGAGGCCGTGGATCCACGCCATGAAAGCTGTGCCGTCCACCTTGCATGTGAAACTTAAGTTCCCTACCGAGCAAGGCATCGTAGTGGTGCGAGGGTGCCAGCAAATGGCCAGGCAATGCCTCGTTGCTGCAGCAAACTGGGAGGGCCAGCAGACCGAGCAGAGTAAAGAAGCCAAGGGAACCCCATTGTAGTAATTACCGAACCCCCGAGAAGAATCGGGGACTGCTTGCGCCGAGGAGTTGATAAAGGTCGAGATACTATCGAACAGTGGCAAACACTTCCAAATAGGGGCCAGTTTGACAACACATGAGAGGGTTGAATTGCTATTGTTTCTTGTTCGAAGCTTGGACGTGTTTGCTTGGAGTCCGTACGAGGTGCCCGGGGTGGACCCTGATTTTATCGTCCACAGGCTCAATGTGGATGCATCATTTCCTCCCAAAAAGCAGAAGCCAAGGAGAGCAGCCCAAGAACATGCCGAGGCTGTTAGGTCCGAGGTCCAACGGCTGAAAGAGGCAGATGCAGTGAAGGAGATCTTTTTCCCAGAATGGCTTGCAAACACGGTGGTAGTAAGAAAGATGAATGGCAAATGGAGAGTCTGCGTGGACTTCACGGATTTGAACCGAGCATGCCCGAAGGACCTATTCCCTGTACCCAAGATTGATCAATTAGTAGATGCCACCTGCGGACACCCGATAATGAGCTTTTTGGACGCTTTTCAAGGCTATCACCAGATTGCCCTGGCCGGCGAGGATCAGGAAAAGACTGCATTCATATTTCCCGACGCCAATTACCATTACACCGTGATGCCATTCGGCCTAAAAAATGCCGGGGCAACGTACCAGAGGATGATGACGAGGATGTTCTGCGACAAAATTGGACGGACGGTCGAAGTATATATTGATGATCTTGTGGTGAAAAGCAAACAGCAAATGCAGCACGTAGAAGACCTTCAAGGGGCGTTCGAAGTTTTACGGCAACACAGGCTGAGCCTTAATGCGGAAAAATGTGTTTTTGGAGTGGGGGCTGGAAAGTTTTTGGGATACTTGATCTCCAGCCGAGGAATAGAGGTTAATCCTGACCAGATTGTTGCCGTGCATCAGCTTAAGTCCCCGAGCAACCCAAAGGAGGTACAGGTGTTGACTGGGATGTTGGCAGCCCTTAACCGGTTCATTTCTAGATTCTCGGACCGCTTTCGGCCGTTCTATCAGCTCCTAAAGAAGTGGAAGGGGTTTCAATGGGATGCCGAGTGTGAAAAAGCTTTTCAGGATCTAAAAGACTATCTGACGCATGCCCCAGTACTGACCGCCCCAGAGCCCGGAGAGGATTTGTATATGTACCTCTCGGTGACTAACCACGCTGTAAGCGCCATGCTGCTAAGTGACCGGGGGATACAACAGCCTGTATATTACATTAGCAAGACTCTGGTCGATGCAAAAACCAGATACTTGCCATTGGAGAAGCTGGTTCTAGCACTAGTGCATGCTACTAGGAAGCTGCCGCAGTACTTCCAAGCCCATACCGTGTACATATTGACCGAATATCCTTTGCAGTCATTGCTGAGACGATCCGATTTCACAGGGCAGATAGCAAAATGGGGGACCAGGTTAGGAGCTTTTGATGTACGGTATAAGCTGAGGACTGCCATGAAAGGGCAGATATTGGCTGATTTCGTGGTGGAATTTTCACCTAGGGCCTCATACCAGATTGTCTGCCAATTGAGCTGTCGCTCATGGAAGGTATATGTAGACGGAGCTTCCAGCTCCACGGGGGCAGGTGCGGGGATTCGCTTGGAGCATTCTTTCAGATTCAGTTTTAAGGCTTCCAACAACGAGGCAGAATATGAAGCCTTGATCGCAGGGCTAAGCATAGCCACGAGCTTGGGAGCCCGGAATGTTGAAGTGTATTTGGATTCACGGCTGGTCGTCAATCAAGTCCACGGAAATTTTGAGGCCCGTGATCCTTGGATGAAGGCATACTTAGAACGAGTAAAGCAAATTATGGCCGGATTTAAAGCGGCCAAGATTGTGCAAATAGCCTGGACTCAAAACAGTCACGCCGACTCACTCGCCACACTAGCGTCATCCGTGGCTGAGACCATACCCAGGCTAATCCGAGTAGAACAAATCCAGGAGCCGAGCATCAAATTATCCGGTGATCTGGCAGTTGCTGCAATTTCTACTCAGGGGCCCTGTTGGATGGATCCGATCATTGAGTTTCTGGCCGAAGACCGTGTACCCCCCGACGAGAAGGAAGGAAGTAAGATCCGTAGGATGGCCCCTCGGTTTTGGTTATCGGAAGACCGGAAACTATATCGAAGATCGTTCGGGGGACCATACCTTTTATGCCTACATCCGGGCAAGGTGAATGGACTTTTGTCAGAGCTACATGAAGGGGTGTGTGGCAGCCACGTAGGAGGGCGTTCACTAGCTCACCGGGCTATGACTCAGGGATTTTGGTGGCCTCAAATGCAGAGGGATGCCGCCGAATATGTCCGTAAATGCGAGCAATGCCAGAAACATGCTCACCTGATACATCAGCCAGCCGGCCATCTTAACTCGGTCAGCAGCCCCTGGCCTTTCGCCCAGTGGGGGCTGGATATACTTGGGTCGTTCCCTCGGGCAATGGGTAATCGAAGGTTTGTCCTCGTAGCCGTCGACTACTTCACCAAGTGGGCGGAGGCTGAGGCCCTAGCGAATATCCGGGACGTGGACGTGAAGAAGTTTGTATGGAAGAACATCGTCACCAGATTTGGAGTGCCAAATTCCCTGGTATCAGACAACGGGCTGCAGTTCGATAACCGAGCCTTCCGAGAATTCTGTACAGATCTCGGCATTAGAAACAAGTACTCTACCCCGGCGTACCCTCAGAGCAATGGCCAGGCCGAAGCTGTCAACAAGGTGATCGTAAACGGGCTGAAGAGAAGACTAGAAACTGCAAGAGGGAACTGGGCCGAAGAACTACCTAACGTCCTTTGGGCATACCGAACAACGCCCAGGAGATCCATGGGGGAAACACTGTTCTCTCTCACCTACGGCGCTGAAGCCGTTATACCAACCGAGGTAAGTATATGTTGCGCACGGGTAGCTAAGTACGACCCCAGTTCAAATGACGAGATGCTGGTTCAGCACTTAGACCAGTTAGAGGAACGCCGCGAGGCTGCAACTATCCGGCTAGCCGAGTACCAACAGAAACTGGCCAAAAGATATGACCGAGGAGTAAGAGCAAGGAAATTTGACGCCGGGGATCTTGTCTTGAAGAGGGTCGTAGGCCATATGCGAGACACACGTGCCGGCAAGTTGGCACAGACCTGGGAAGGGCCGTATAGAGTTACAGCAGTTGCCGGGGAAGGAGCTTATTACTTGGAAGAACTGGATGAGAGACCATTGTCTCGGCCTTGGAATGTTCAGAATTTAAAGAGATTCTACCACTGATCAATCATGTGCTCGGTTTGAGCTGTGTATCCCCATGTGTACATTTGTTAACGTTAGTGAAAGCAGTTGTTTGCACACATCATTAGCAAAGTAAAAACTAAAATTATCTAAGGACAGAAACCTGACCCTCGGTTCGAATCCTTTCGCCGAGCAGGTGGAAACCTTACAATTCACCTAAGGACAGAAACCTGACCCTTGGTTTGAATCCCTTCGCCGAGCAGGTGGAAACCTTACAATTCACCTAAGGACTGAAACCTAACCCTCGGTTCGAATCCCTTCGTCGAGCAGGTGGAAACCTTACAATTCACCTAAGGACAGAAACCTGACCCTCGGTTCGAATCCCTTTGCCGAGCAGGTGGAAACCTTACAATTTATCTAAGGACAGAACCCTGACCCTTGGCTCGAATCCCTTCGCCGAGCAGGCTGAAACCTTACAACTTACTAAGCCGGAAGCCTGATCAGATCCCTTCCCAAGCAGGAAGAAACCTACTCTATTTTCTCCAAGGGAATTTGCGCTCAGTCCAAATCCGTTCATTGAACAGGTAGACGCCTTGAAAATTTCGCCGAGGGAAGAAAACTTCCCTCGGTCCGATCCCTATCACCATACATGTCTAAACACTAAGAATAATAAAATCATGCATCAACCTGTCGCTCGGTCAATTCTATCAGAATCGAACAAGTACATAACCCTACGCAGCGGTAATTCCAAAAAGCAGAAACACCGCCCGATCATATCGCAATCATCACAGAAGAACATATAATTATGCTAAAAGAAAGCAAGGCAGTAAAATATTCGGATTAATTTAAACAACACCCGAATTGAGATAATTGTTCAGCCACCAAAACCCGGTAACGGGCAGAAAAAGATAAAAGGAAAGAAACAAAGAGTTTGACCGCCACAGCCCGGCGGCATAAGCAAACTAGTCACACAAAAAATTATAACAGAGCTTTTGTCCAGCTAGCCTTCATTTGGCAAGGTCCACTGGTGGATCTCCTGTCCACACTTCTAGTTACCGGCCCTCGGAGGCAAGGTCTTGAAACTCCAAGTTTTCTATGGATGGGTCATCGGCAGAAGGGTTGCTGGTTGCCTCCACACCAATTACCTCCACATGGGCATCTATTTGCTCCACCAGCTCCCTTAGGCTGTCTGTCTCCTCTTCATCACCAGGACCTTCGGGGCTCTGCACTGCCAGAGGAGCCTCTAAGAAAGGAATCTTGGTGGGATCTCGGAGAGGAGAGTCAGCAGGTACCCCCAAAGCCTGCAGGGCAGCCAACCAGCCGTCATGAAATGCCAATCGCCGGGCCTCATAGACGACCGGCTCCACTCCCTTTTCGGCATCCGCGAACCCTTCATCATACCATTTGGTTCCGGCTTCCTCCAGTGCGGCTCGAAGATCAGCAGCTTCCTCGGCGAGCGCAGCATTCCAGCTCACCTCCTCAGCCAGCCTCACCTCCGTTTCGCTTTGTTTCGCCTCTAACTCCGCCGTTTTCCCTTCTGCCAGCGCTTTCTCTTTCTCGGCAGCAGCTGCCTTTTTCTCAACAGCCTCCACGGCTTTGGCCTTGTCCTTTGCGGACTTCATCGCTGCCTCCCTACCGGTCTTCTCCCGGTCAACATCCTGAACGAGGTCCTTCACCCGTTCATTCAAGATATGGGTTAGCTGGGCAGCCTGGAAACAGGCAGTTAACACGATGTTATATACGCGGCAGAAGAGATAACAAATAAAGAGAGTGCAAGTACAAGGATATTACCGCAACAGTGTGCCATTGTAGTCTCCTGCCCATGTACTCGTCCGGCGCATCCGAAAAGGAGCTCACATCCTCGGGCAGCAGCAAACCGTGAGCTAGGCATTGTGCGACACGGCCTCCTTCCCCTTTTTCCTACACCCGTATACTCGCATCCGCGCGGAGGGGCTTGCCATCCAGCTTGTAAGTGGGTTGCCAGTTCGGGATGGACCGGGAGGATGACGCCGCGGACGCCCCAACTTGCCTTTGGGGCTCCTGAATGGTGACACCCCTGGGTGGAGCCATGGGGGCTTGGGTTTAGACACCCCCAGGACTGGTCAAAGGCTGGTGCGTAACCTTCTGCCTTTTCTTAGAGCGCGCAGTGGGGGGATGAGGATGTACGGGGGTAGTATGGACTTGCCCTTGCTCCAGCTGCCGCTACGCGGCTGGCTGGGCTCCCGGTAGGAAGCAGCTGACCAAGAGTGTTTTGCGAGTTATAATCTCTCCGGCACCAGGACAGGCTTGGGATGAGTTACTTGACTCTACGGCTCCTTGTTCGGGTTCCTGTTCGGGCAGCTCCTGATCTTCTTATTCGGCAGGTTCTGCTTCGGCCGCACGCTGAAGAGCTAGGTGTGCAAGCTCTCTGAGACGCCGAGATGCTGCCTCGGCTGATGCGTCTCTTATAGGGGCAAGCTCGTCCGAACAAGTGTACCGCCGGCCAATGTCTCGAGCTTCACCCACCGTGAGGTTGGCCGAAAGAAAATTCGCGTGCCGTATGTCGATGTAAGAGAGAAGGGGGCTGTCAACTAAAAGGGCTTGACCAAAAGGCTGCCAGGTGGTGTAAACGGGCTCTACACCGAGGATAAGATGTGAAGCCCGGAGCTGACCGTCGCAGTGGACAAAAATTTTTGATCGTAGGACAAAATTAAAGTCCCGTACGTGGACCGTCCGAATGTCTTGGTTAAACACCGAACCGTCTGCAGCATAAACGGAAGGGATCAGTATAAAAGTTAGAGAGACAGAGGTAAGGAGATAATATAAAAAAAAAAAAAAAAAAAAAACCCTTTTTAGTGACACCCACCCACTTCGCGTCGTGACAAAGGAGGGGGAACATCCCCGGTACACCAGTTGCCGCGTACCCGAACGAACTCCCCGGCGGAGTTTCTGTTTGAGTCCGGCAGGCAAGAAATCAACCGTATCCTCATATCTCTGACCTTCAAGTAGTAACTAGTTTTCTTCTTCCCACACAGGCTGTACATGTGGTTTACATCGTGGTGGTCCAATTGCAGACCGAATGTATGGTTCAACTTACTTATACAACTCATAACCCGGTAAAAATTTGGGGCAAGTTGATCGGGGCATAACCCGTAATACCTAAGAGTTCTAAGTAGAAGGGGATCGATGGGGAACCTAACCCCACCTTCCAATATTGACATGAGCGGAAAGAAGGCGGTGTTTGACCCTCTATGGAGAGCAATGTCACTTTCGTGGCAGTACATTATGTCCACGTCATCGGGAATTTGGTAGTCACGCCTAAAAGTGACTAAGGAGTTTCTAGAATCTAAAAGGTAAGCGAAACCCATCCTAAATCCTACAGTATTCTAAGGAACTGGAAAGAAAAATTTGAAGCAAAAGAAAAAGGAAGGGAACTTACTCTCGGCACTAAGAAGGAGGATGATTCTGAGGATTGATGGGCAACTAGCGCGAAGGGTGCTCGGCAGAGAGAAATCTCAAAAACTAAAGAAGTGAAAAGTGAGAATGTAGGTTTGAGTAAGCCTTTTACAGACACGAATGGAAGATGCGCGACGGTTGATCCCACATTAATGAGGGGCAATTCGCAATAATAAAGCGTAATAAGGATGGGATTTTTCGGAAACCAAGGGCGTGAAATGTATCCACGTCTCGGTTCATGAACTGGCAGGCGAATGTGGCTGCTGAGATTAGAAAGGCGGGCGCAACACACCTTTTGAGGAACGCATTAAATGCGTATCCAATCGCACCCAAAAAGGGGTGCGCCTTTTCAGTTTACCGGACAGGGGATTTTTCCTTACTCGCTAATCCCCTTGATCCACGCCCTTTTAACCGGGCATGAATCAAGGGGGGGGGGGGGGGGGCTAGTGTATGGCCCAGTTTGTGCAGGCCCGACTATGATAGGCCAAGCCCAGACGCCATTCATGAACCCGATCCTTCTGCCGAGCACAGGTATAATTGCTGGGCTGATTGCTCGGATTTCTGTGCCGGACATCAATGTATGTATCCGGATTCACAGTAAATAGGCTGTCTGGTAATACCTTGGGAATAACGCTGCCGTGCATATTCGCTATAATGGGGATCATTCCCAAAGCCACTCCCACCTACACACCCACTAAATCCTTCTTAGATTGGACCTCTCAATCCATTAACATTGGGATAATCAAGACCACTACACTTACAATCTCCTATAAATAGAAGATTGGAAGAAGGAACAAGGGTTGGAAAAAGGGGAGAAAAAGAAGAGAGAAAAGAGCAGGAAAAGGAGTCAAGAGTTGATACCAAAAGGAGAGAGAAGTGAGCCATTGAGTCTCATAGCTGCGAACAACCCATTGTAGGAACTACTATCCCACCACACAAATAGATTGTGCGCTTAGGTGAGTCGCGGTCCATAGAAACCGAGCACAGGTATAATTGCTGGGCTGATTGCCCGAATTTCTGTGCCGGACATCAATGTATGTATCCGGATTCACAGTAAATAGGTTGTCCGGTAATACTTTGGGAATAACGCTGCCGTGCATATTCGCTATAGTGGGGATCATTCCCAAAGCCACTCCCACCTACACACCCACTAAACCCTTCTTAAATTGGACCTCTCAATCCATTAACATTGGGACAATCAAGACCACTACACTTACAATCTCCTATAAATAGAAGATTGGAAGAAGGAACAAGGGTTGGAAAAAGGGGAGAAAAAGAAGAGAGAAAAGAGCAGGAAAATGAGTCAAGAGTTGATACCAAAAGGAGAGAGAAGTGAGCCATTAAGTCTCATAGCTGCGAACAACCCATTGTAGGAACTACAATCCCACCACACAAATAGATTGTGCGCTTAGATGAGTCGCGGTCCATAGAAACCTCGTTTTTTGGGAAGTCTCATTTTTGCCGCGCACAGTTTCAAACGTTGCCTAACTTATGCTATTGTTTGGGTTTTATTGTTATTTTTTAAAATAACCCTATTATAAGGGATACATGAGGCTGGAATGGAATAATTATTACTATTTATTGTTTGGTGATAACAAAGGAATAGAATTATGAAGTAGTTGAATTGCATCATATTTTAGTAAAATTTCCTATAGTACCCCTTTTAAAAGAATTCCCTAATTCTAAACTAAAATTGTATGAAACAAGTATTGTCAGTCGTCATCCGAAGCCAAGGACTTCTACCACCATGATCTAATGAAGATTTGCGATGCTAGTGCGTTACTGGTGTTGTTCTTTATATATATATATATATATATATATATATATATAAATAAAGAAAAATCCCATCCATTTTGGTAAAGAGAAGAAGAAAAAACAAAACCATCCATTATCTCATGGTGGTAGAACAACCAATAAAATTTAAAAGAAATCTCATCAAAAACCTAAAGAAAACTTCAACACAGAGATCGTCAATGAAGCTACAGTTATAAGAGAGAGAGAGAGAGAGTATTCAAATGGAGAAGAGAATAGCAATAGTAGCCTTAGGTATTTTAGTAACTTTATTTTAATAGTTAATTATGATAATAAAAAATTTTATTATCATTAGTGAAACGACTCAAAGGTATGGATTTTATAGTCGCAGCTTCTTGGGGTGAAAAGATTGAATCAATCAGCTCAGCATGCCACTGTTTACTTTCAGGATTAATTAAAGAACTCACTAGAGCGTCATCGTAGTCATTGAAAACTGGACAAAGGACCTTCGGTTGGTTCGGAATAGGCAGCCAATTGTCTTGCCAGATCTTCACTAATGCACCACTACCAACCCCGCCAAAGAAAACACACCTAAGGACATCCTTCCTTTTTAAAATGCTCTTACAAGCATAAGACCCGGAATCAGAATCTTTGGCTTCCAAGATAGAGTAGTTAGGAAAAAATCTTGTCTCAAAAACTCTATAAAAGACAGATTTCTGGTTATGCAGCAGCCACCAAGCTTGTTCGGCTAGGAGAGTTTCATTGAAAAGGGCAAGATCTTTGAACCCCATCCCACCATCAAACTTCGGTTTACACATATCTTTCCAGTTTACCCAATGAATCTTTCGATGATCACCCCATTGTCTACACCAAATTTTTCGAATAAGAATTTCAATCTTATTACATAGACCCATTGGGAGTTTAAAGCAACGTATATCATACGTGGGGATGGCCTATGCTACAGCTTTTATTAGAATCTCTCTGCCTACTTGTGATAGTAACTTGGTCTCCCACCCTTGTAATTTCCGTCACACCCTTTATTTAATATAGTTAAAGCTTGCTTTCTTTTGACCCCCCATAAGAGAAGGCAGCCCCAAGTACTTCTCAAATTGCTGGATTTTGACCACACCTAAGGCATCTCTAATTACTTGTCGCAAGGTTGACGAGGTGGACTTCCTAAAAAAGACATTTGTTTTCTCTCTATTAATCTTTTGGCTTGAAATTTTCTTATAAGTGGACAACAACTCCAAGACTATATTACATTCATCACAAGTAGCTCTACAAAAAGAAGATTGTCATTCGCAAAGAATATATGGGATAATCTTGGGCTTCGCCTGCATAGAGAGTAACCTCTAATAGCTTCATCAGTAGCTGCTTGTGAAATAATGCAATGGAATCCTTCAGTACATAAAAGGAAGAGGAAAGGCAAGAGAAGGTCTCCTTGATGGATTCCCCCAGTTAGAGAAATCATACCTTTGGATTTACCATTAACAAGGAAGGAATAAAAAAACAGAGAGAACCCATACCAGCATAAAAGCAATCCATTTTCTTGGAAACCGAGCTTCCTGCTCATAACCTCCAAGAAAGTTCATTCTACCTATCAAATGCCTTACTCATGTTGAGTTTGAGAGCCATGTACCCTTCTTTTTTCAAAATTGTGATTCTACATACCGCAAAGAGTTCCAAAAGTTACCAATATATTATTTGAAATTAACCTTTTTTTGGTGAAAACACTCTGATGTTCTGAAATAATATTTATAGAACTCTTTAATCTTTTTAAGGAACCAATCATTTGAAGCTAACACTCGATCAAGCCTCTCCCAAATAGAATGGCCAAATTTGAAATGTTTTTGCCAAGTAATTGGGGAACCCGAAAAGCCAAGGTCCAAGAATTCCACACTCATCAATAGCATCTTGGAAGAGCTACATTTGACCATTACCTCTATTACTTCCACCAAGTTTTTCAGTAGATTGTGAAATTTCATGTTTAGCTTGCAATGAGAGTTAAAACTTAATTCATGGTGCTTTATTTTAGTTTTATTATTTTTATACAATATGATTTAAATTTATGACATCCATTCTAAGATAATTAATTTTTACTCTAAGACCAAGACATTAATTGGTTTTTACTTGGAGCTTCTTTTTTTTTCTTTTTTTTTTTTCTTTTCCTGTGGTATTGTTAAAGGAGAAAATCCATTCCCTAACTTGACAATATTACTTGTCCTGTGAAGAATTTAAGAGCCAAATAATGGCCAAGCACAAGGATTTCAAGAATGGGACCAAAAAAAATTCCCACCTTAGATTGGAGAAACGTGGCATTTTTTTTTTTTTTTTGATAGATATAATAGTATTTCAAACTATGACCACCGTTCCATGATGATTGTTTTTTATTATTAAGCAAAAAAAAAAAAAAAAAAAATCAATTGATTTTTGGTATAGATGGGTTTAAACCCTAGATCTCTTATTTGATAACGAGAGACCACACAGGTTGAGCTAATTAGAAAGTGTGACAAATGGGTTTTCGTTTAATAAAAAAAAAAACCCCTTCACCCCACAAGTTGAGCTAATTAGAAAGAGTAAGTAATGAACAAAGATTCTTTCCAAATTAGTTTGGAGAAAAGCCCTACAAATTCCTCATATATATATATATATATATACTAAATGTGAATTTTGAAAATCTAACCATTGGATTTTGAAAATCTAACTATTAGATTGCATGTTTTTATTATGTCTTTTATGTTTGCAAAATTTCAAAAAGATCAAATATCAATTGCTATGTCATCAAACAAATATTAAAATTTCAAGTTTTTGTGATCTAAAATTGTATATAAAAAATAAGTTTATTAATCAAATATTAAATAACATCCGATTTGAACAAAATTGAATATGTATGTTAAGAACATAAAGAATATAAAATTCAACGGTTAGATTTTCAAAATTCGCAAAAAATAAGAGATATATAAGAAGTTTGAAGAGTTTCTTTCCAAACTAGTTCGGAGAGTTTGTTAATGAGAAATGGGGTTTTCATTTAATAAAATAAAATAGAAAAAACCCCTTCACCCCATTGTTATCCGAGCTTAATCTAATGAGCTTCAAATGAGCCAAAAGAAATATAGGAACCAAGAAATTATGTGAAAGATTATTCTCGAAAGGGCAAAAATACAAGTTTAATGTATGTTGATTATAGTCCTCATGATAAAAGTTTCATTAAAAAGGGAAGAGGGTGAAATCCAAGTACAAGGAGAATATAAGAAACAGCGCAAAAAACTTGTGAAATCCAGAAAGACATAGATCTAAAAGTTCCAACAACACAGATCTAAAAATTACTGATCAAAAAGCAATCTAAACAGAATACCAAGAAGGAAAAAGGCATATGTTCACTTGGGAAGCTTGCTTTCCAAGATGGATTATTAGGCACATAAGTCTTTGTAACGTTTTTGCCATCATCATTTGAGAAACCCCAGCCAAAATCATTCTCAGCTGAATAGCCAGAACAGAAAGGACAAACAATCTCTGGTAATTGTTGTCCTTTTTGAGTTAGCTGCAAGCTTTTTCTTTCAATAGTCAGCCCAATGACTATAATCATCTATCTTCAATTCACTATCCAAAACCTTACGAAGAAGGTTTCCTTACCAGCTCCTTCAAGATTGCTGGTAAGGAGAGTTCTATCAGCTGTCCTCACTGCAAGATTGCTTGAGAGGGAACCATTATGGCATTCATCACAAAACAAATGCCACAAATCTAAGAGTTTCCTAGCAATGGGAAAGTTGATTAGAAAACATTGCAAACTTGCATATTTACAGGTTAAACCAACACAAAAATGTCAACAAGAGACATAAATAAAGAAGAATTACATTGCAAGTGAAATACAGCTTTGAGCTTCTGTTCCTCTCAAACGGTAATAAATAGATTGCGCAACATTTTTCTTTGAAAATCTTTGAGGCCTGCTACTTATGTGTGGCAGCAAGTTCAACAGATATGATGAAGGTTGATTTTCCTGCTTCCCTTAGATACCGTACATCTCCATTCATGAGCTTTAATAGCTTTCTGCTAATGAACAGGCCGATTCCCTCCTCAGATGGATCTCCATCAGTTCCAAACATCTGGTTCAGCAATGCTTCTGGCACCCCTCCACCTGAATGTGAAATCCTGATCCAAGAAAAAAATTTAAAAGGTTATGACTTTGGATGAAGATAAGTACTCCGTGTGTTTGGAGAAGTCAGGAGCAAGTACAAGTTCCTTCCATTCACAAGGTCATGTGTTTGTCTGAATAAATGGCTATATGCATAAGGTCCAAGAACTTTTTGTTCTTTTATGCACTCAAATTCACGTTAGGAGCAGACTACACACAGCAGAAACAGATGTACTAATATTTTTTATGGACTTGTGTCAATTTGTGCCCCCGTAGTTTGTACCTGAGCTCAAGACGTGCAAGATGAACAGATTGCCCCAGTTGATCCTTGGTCAAACTGGCTGCAACATTAAGCTGGCCTCCAGTTGCTGCATAGTTTACTGATATCAACAAGAAATCAGCTAAGACCTGTTGAAGCCTAATACTATCACCATATAAGGTTTCATTCACAATCTCCTCCACCACATCATTGACAATTAGGATACCCTTGTCATTGCTCTTTGTCATGACTTGACTTATAGAGGCAACCAATATTTCATGCAGTGTAAATTCAACCATTTCGAGATCCACGTAGCTGTAGAGAATTCATACAACAAAGGGAAAAGAAATTATTAGGTTATAATAAATCATGGTCAGAATTAAAACTGGAGAAATAGATTTACTCCCTTTGTTATCCTTACATAATCTGGGTATTCTTAACACTTCATCATGTAAATTGACTCTACCATGTGCAATAGCAAGTACCTCTTCTAAAAAATAGTATGGGCATTAAAATCAATAACCTTCTTATAGTTTTGTATAAAAATTACCATAGTGGATCAATTTTGACGACAGTACTTTACCAGAAATTTTTTCACTCTAGGCTTCATAATACTACTTAAGTAATGAATCAAAATGATCTGGTAGACTCTAAAAACCTAGGCCTGATCATTTTTTTCTACTCATCTAATTATTCCATCCATAGTCATGAAACCACATAGGATGAAGTGCAGCAGAGTATGGAAATTTCTTTTGATAAATGCATGGATTTGTAATAACATAAAAGGATAGGAAAGTCACTCGTTAGAGTTTAAATATATCATACCCATCAATGATGCTATCAAGATCTGAGTCATCAATAACCTTGCTGATCTGGCGCTGGCACTGGATGCTAGTATGCAGAAGCTGTTTTTGTTCAACTCCTAACTCAGTACCTTCCATCATTTTCCGAGAAAATATAATCCCAGATAAAGGATTTCGTATCTGCCTTTTTATATAAGCCAATGCTTTCAATCTCTTCATGGCAGTTTGCTCAGATAAACGCTGTATATGAAGTGCTTGTTGCAGCTCCTGGCTAGCAAGCTGCAAGAAGCAAAAGACCCCAGTGACTGCACCCTCTCTGTCCAATTTCTTACTCACACATAGCAGGCACTCCACATACTTTCCACTGCGAGCAAAGAAACTGAAAGTGACCTTCTCAGATTCCTGACCAGTCATTACATTATTAAGTACAACTCCAAGATTTACAAAAGCTTCCTGATTCTTGAGGCGACAGCAAGATGTATGTGTCCCAAAAACCTCCCCCAAGAGCATTTTATCTATCACTTCCTCTCGTGTCCACCCACTTACCATTGTCATTGCTGGATTCCACTCACAGCACCACCCAAATTCATCTGTACCAAATATTGGAGGAATCAACGGGTTCGGATTTTGTACAATAGCTTTGTAATCGCCTTCAATCCTGGTGAACTTGTCCATAACTATCTTCTGACCAGTGATGTCCTGGGCCACAAAACAAACCCCCACAACATTATCTCGAAGATCCCTACTTGCACATGCATTCACAACTAAGCTGATGGGACCAGAATCACTCTTAGACCCATGTGTTTTGATCTCAAATTGGATGTTCTGCTCTTCTTTTCCTGATCAAATGAGAAGGTAAAAGAACATAAACAAATTATTATAAATTCTCAAAAAGCAAAAGAAAAAAAAGCACTAAAAAAATATCAAATCCCTTTGTTTCAGGCATGGTGAACACATCCCAAGCCATTAAATCCAATATCTCTTGTGCTTTCTCACACTTCTCAATTAAGTTGATGCACAAGCATGGTATTAGATAAAATAATTTGGATATGCCTAAGTGTCACACACACTAACTCATGCTTATGCATATCTCCGTTACTAGTATGAGTTAATAATTTTATAAAGTTAAAATAGAAAATTTGGATAGCCAAAAGCCTTGTAACTCAACTGACACCTCTTGGTGTTTCTAACAAAGATGTCTAGGGTTCAAATCCCCCAACCCCAACTATCAAATTATAGGGAAAAAAAATTCTGGATGGAGCATACCCTGCAGTGCCAAGGACAACATCCTTTTGACTATATCAGTTGAAGAATCTTCTACAAGTGTGAGAAAATGATTTCCAATTGCTTTATCAACAGCAAGACCAGTTAACTCTGCAATCTTTGTATTCCACCCATTAATCAACCCATCAACATCAACTGCCAGAATTGGCACTGTGGCTGTTTCAATTAAACGGACCATCTCACTTGTCACTGCTTCCAGTTCTTGCATCCCTTCAATTTTGAGGTCACTGAGCTTCATGTTAATTGCATTGTTACCTATATCCGTTGCTTCAACATCTTTAAATGCATTCCTCAAGATAAGCTGCAAAGAATGGATTGCATCCATTTCATAGTCCTTCCAGGGTAAACTCCTTGTCTTGACTACATCAAGGAAAGCCTTGAATGAAGATCTCGGATGCATCCTCCTACCGTCATCCTTCTCACCAGGTTCATGCTTTGCACCACCCCATTGAATTTCAGCAGCAGTGTGGGAGCGAAACCAGAAAATCATGTCCTTGGAAGTTATCCTCACAGCTGCCATTCCACATACTTCATCACCAAGCGCAAGAGCCCCTGGGAACCCCGCATCATACAGACTATCTGTACTCAAACCTGTAGAATCCATATGATACTCCTCGAGCCATGATGCTATGTCATGCAGCTGGAAATCACTTGGAGTAACTCCCAGTCTCCATATCTTATTCTTGTATAATAGGACAGCACCATCACACTTCACGAGATCCATTATATTTGGGCTTTGTGAAACAATTCCCAAGGGTGCATCTCGCATCAGCAAATCGCACAAGAGTGTTTGGGTACGCAATATGTTCTTCTCAACAATTTGATTTTCCAACTCCAATTCCTTATTCACATGAATGGCAAACACTTGCGCTAGGAACTCGCAAGCATACCTAAGAGGGAATGGAACAAACCTTGGAGTTGTGTTATGGCATACTACTAAACCCCAAAGTCTCTTTCTCTTTTGTGGCTGCACAGAGTTAGAGTTGTCCCCTTCTTCATCCCCCTCATTGACTACAACTGCCAAAACCAGAGAAGCAATGGAATTCATATTCTCCATGTACTGTAAATGGCAACTGTGTGGAGCCCTTAAGGTTGACCCACACAATGTCAGATCAAATGGAAGCTTCTCATCTTGAAGCACCTTCACATTTCTGGCATGACAATCAACAATCAGACGGACCTTATTCTTCATAAATAAGAAACGAGCAGCCTGAGGGATATCAGTGGCTGGATAATGCAAACCCAGATATGGCTCTAGTCCTGGCTTTGTAATCTCAGAGACCACTTCACCATGATCATCATCATGAAATTTATATGCCATCACCCTGTCATAACCTGTGAGCTCAAAAACCTCCTGAACCATTGTATCACAAAGCCTTTCCATGCTACCACTAGGCAAAGACTGCAATCGGGTAATTGCTTTGGCTGCAAGCTTGTATGATTGCAGGGCACCAGCAGCTGTCATGGGGACTTCATAAGGCTTCACTGGCTCAAAATCAATGATCAAGCTACCTGTTACCCGATGCACAATTGCGTAAAAGGGCTTCCCAGATGTCTTGCAATGGACTAAAATGGGATTCAAAAGAGAAACATCTGCAAACCCTAAGGCCTTTTGCAATGCAGAGGCACTGGGAGCAGTGAAAATAGTCCTTACATCTGTTCCAATGCCAAGAACTGGGTGGTCTCCAACACTTGGGACTGCATGACTGACCATGGTCAGCATTTCAGGGGCATTCTCACTGTATGCAATGACCTTGAAAGTTTTGTCATCTAAGGCTAGCAAGCAACCAAATGGCTGGATCAGCTTGCCTTTCTGTATGTGATGGAGGTAAGCTGTGGTTACTTTGTCAGACCTGGGTTGTTGATCCCCAGTAACTGCACTGGTAACACGCACTGAGCTAGAGTAATCAAAAGAATCGCCCGATGACTCAAAATCTGCGTGAAGCTTTGCATCAACAGTGGTCTGAGCAATAATCCTGGCACTGTGTCTTGAGCGACCTGAATTGCTGGATGAATGGGTGGGCCTTGAAGAAGACATTCTCACCCAAACTGAATTCCAAAAAAAAAAGAACCCATGAATGAGAACATATCAAAAGGGCTGCCAAAAGTGATTCTAGTAAATAATTATATAGTTATTATTGTGATCATCGTCATTGTCATGATATCCATCATCATCACCGTCACAGTAGTATTAATATTACCAGTAAGAATAACAATTGCGTCACACTAGCACAAGAAGTATTATGAATATGCTCTAAAAACATCAAAATTTTCTAAATATCTCCCTCAATCATTCAATATAAGGAAACTGTGTATACAGAGAAGGGAAAAATCTGTTCACAACTAAATCAATAGTACAAGTCTTTTTCCTTAAGATTAGTAAAACAAGGATGCTTTTTGATTGTATGAAGCATATTTCCATTAGTTACAGCAACATAATAAAGAGTAGAAACAACAAAGATTCCTTGCGATTATCTTTGATTCTTTGAAGCATATTTGCATCAGCGACAGCAACACAGTTAACACTTAACAGTATCAACAGATAACAATAGAATGTAATATTGCTTTTGTAAAGCACACCATTTATTGATCAAGTATAAAGCCACATATATAAAACGTTAACAGACACTAATTTTTAAACCCCACACTAAAGAGTAGTTGCAGTTCAGCAAAAACAAAAGCCAAGAAAGATAAGGGGTACTAGTACAACAACTGATAAATTAAATTGACAAAACGAAAACTTTAACTCATACATGGGCTATGACTGACAACAATTTTCAAAGTAGATGCTCAATCCGAGTAAAGAAGTAGGTTTTTACAGAAGATGTAAAAGAAAGAAATGGAAAAAACTCTAACCTCGTTTATTAAAGCTTCAGGAAACAAAACCCAGATGTCTGAGAATCAGTCTGGCTCAAACTGAGATACAAAGCAGGTTGGAGAAAGTTTTATTAGAGAATCCAAAGTGTGTCCAGTAAATCCCAACCCCATTTCATGGAAAAAACCACATCATCTCGATCACCACCTCCACTGTCTGTGCTTTGCCTTCAATCCCAGCACTTAGCAGGGACCACCTGTACTAATAGTAGTATTTTTTTTCATAGATAAACAAACTCACAGACAAACTTTCTTGATGGGTTCAGAATAATTTTTATGTAACACATCTCCAAGACATGGATCCAAAGGGAATGAGAGAGTCACCAGCTGTGCCTGTGATACATATATTAAAATATTATAATAAGGAGGGCGGTTTCGTTTCCAAAGAAGGATAATAGTGGTCGTTGATGACACCCATAAATAGCATGATCTTGAATTTCTATTCGTCCTGCCTCTTAACAGTGCTGAAATCACTTTCTATTTCAGCTAAGTCGGTTCCCATTAAAAAATAGGAAAAAATCCAACCCAAAGAGGTGCTATAAATAAAAATATAGGAAGTGGGATCACACAGCCTTGGTGATTGTCAATTAGTCATACATGAGAAATTGATGATAATAATAAACAAATGGAGAGGAGGGTGGGAGACAGAGAAAAAGGAATTTGCTTTATGAGAAAGTTCCAAATTTTGATATAATTTTGATGGAGAAAATTAATTGTGAGTAGTGAATTCATATAAAAGAGTGTTTATTATTCATAATCGATCACCTTGTAAGTGTGTATTACACATAATTGATCACTTAAACAAATAATGTGATTCAATTCGTTGTGTTTGTGTGAGGTTAAGTGGACAGTAACTCAACAAGTAGGGACTTCAGTTGTACAAGAACAAGTTACAAGTTGGGAATGGGAATGGGGATAACCCATACCCTTTGCCTTTGGACACATTCTACTAGAGTGGCAACAAAGTGAGTTATGGGAGTCACGTGTAGGCCTCAATCCCCTGTGTCAGATAATAAACAGGATTATGGGTTTGTGTTTTGCCAATCACAGTGTACTACGCTCTTGATCTTGGTCTTGGTGGAGGTGGTGGGTCAGTTTTCCGGATCTACAGGGAATCTCACTCACAATCACATTACAGGATTTTTTGTTTTGATTTGCTTTGCTTTCCTTTCCTCACTTTTATTATATATAAAACTATAGGTGGCAAATATTGTCCTGCACGTGCACGTGCTCACTTTTTATTCTTTCCCTTATCCTATGGGACTTAAGTACATCTCAAAAAAAATGTTCCTGAAAAGGCTTGAAGATAAGGACTCCTTTTATGGCATCCCATTTTCGTATCTCAAACTGAAAACAAGTAGGACATGTTATGCATTCTTAAGAAAAACTGCCTCTTGTCTTTGTGGGTTGAATCAGGAGAAAGTGATTCAACAATGGCACCACCCATACATCTTTGGATTTCCATCTTAAACTTAATTTGCAAGTGGTGTTTGACATTTCCATCATAATCCTGTTTTTGGTGTCACCACGACACCACCTTGAAGAATTCTAGGAGTGACAGACCAATTAGTACAGCTGCACAACATTTTTTCATGCTATTGTTGCAAGTTTATTTACAAAAATGAGGTTTTAAAAAACTAAAAAGTTAAAAGAAAAAGATGATGTCAAACATAATAGGAATGTTTGATATGACCATAAAATTGGTTTACAAATTACAATTGTACTACAAAAACTATTCATATACATATTTATAAAATTTGATAAACACAAAAACCTTGTTATACTATTCATAGTTACTCAATCTTGTGGTTTGATGTTATCTGTTTAAATACCCCATAACAAGGTTTATCTGAATAACAATTGAACTAATTAAACTGTTTCAAATGGATGCATTTTACTACAAGAAATCTGCCCCCAGATACCCAGCAAGAAAACTATTAATTCCTCTTCATATATTGCGCTTTACATGCTTCATATATATGGGTTGGGTTCAAGTTATACCTGGTGTAATTCTAAGCAATGTTACACCATCCAATAACTTGTTATTAAATTAATATTTTGAAAATCTAACCGTTGAATTAAATGTTCTATATGTTTTTAACATGCTTGTCAATTTTCATATCAATTGGATGCTATTTACTATTAGATCTATAAACTCATCTTTTATGCATTATTTTAAACTACAAAAATTTGAATTTTAACAATTGATTGATGACATGGTTATTAATCTTTGATCACCTCAAAATTTTGCAAGCATGAAGAATATACAAAGATAATGTTATCTAACGGTGGATTTATCAATATTCTCATCCAATTAAAAAATATTGAGTGGTGTAACATTACTTAGAGTTATACCAGGTGTAACTTGAACCCAACCCCATATATATATATATATATAGATGAGTTCAAGTTACACCTGGTGTAACTCTTATAAACTTACACCTTTTTTTAAACTGTAGATTTCTAAGAAATTTAACAGTTAAAAAAACATCATTAAATGCTATTATTTTCCATCTTATCATCTAATTAATACTAGCATTCTCTCTCTCTTTCTATCCCTCTCCTTATTTATTGCTCTCCACTAGATAATGGGCATTGACACTCCAACAAGATTTGAGACAACCCAAGACTCTTGATTTGTTGTTCGTGCAAGAAAATATGCCCATCTGTTGTGGTGCTGGGTCTTATATTTTGGGGCATGAGCAGGGATGTTAGTTTGTAATATTTGTTCACTTGCTCAAGAGCATTATTTCATGTTGGAAATAATGGAGAATCATGTTATTTTTGTAAACGAATTGAGCTTATTTTTGGGTTTAGCGTGATGTGTTTCTGAAGTAGGTTCAGTGTCCGCAGTTTGAATAGGATAGAACAAAACAACTCATTGGCCACGAGGACAACGTAATAGTTTCCATTCTAAAATATTTATGAGCTTTTATCAGGTAGACCAACGAATATTATAAACAAAAAATTGATTTGTGGATGTTAGCAATATTTCCAGTTGAAACCTGGCCTATAATTTAATCTTCATAGTGGAAATAAATGATAAGCACATGGAAGTTTTCTATGTTTTTTTTTTTTTTTTTTTTTTAATTTTTTTTAATTTTACCTATAAAAGATTTGTTTGTTGGACTATGCAAAGACTGACATGTATTAGCCCTTAATTTGTAGAATGACAAAGGTTCTTTTGTCATCCATACCCAATTTGGAGTTGTTACACTGTTGCAAACAATGCATAATTTTGAGTTTGCTCCATGAACTCATGCCATTTTTCTCACTACCTAGGTCCTAAGGTAATACCCAGACACAAATTTTGGGGAAATTCCACTAAAGTTGAATACTTATTAGCTTTCATGGTGTCGGAATGATGGTTAAATAATTAAATTCATTATTTTCTGATAACTAAAAACTATTGAAATAATTGCTAATGTGGTATTGAGTTTAAATCTTTTTTTTTTTTTTTTGGTAAACAGAGTTCAAATCTTGTTCCTACTCTACCAACCTTATTAAAAATTCCACATGTTGAGTCCTATTTATTAAGAGGGAATATATATATCACAATAATTGCTTAACAATTAAAATCACTATATTCTAATAATTGGTAATTTATAACATACTATTCTCATGGACATGGCAGGGAAAAGTGGTAACCATATTTCATATCATACCATTTTCATGGTTCATGGAAAGTGGTAGCTACACCAAGACGTTTTAGTGTGCACTGAATATAGCTATATTCAGTGAACATTTACATCCCTGCTCGCTGCAACTGTATATCAAATAACTACTTTCACCAATGCCCTAAAATATAAGACTCAGCACCACAACAGATGGGTATATTATCATGCACGAACAACGAAACAAGAGTCTTGGGCTGCCTCAAATCTTGTTGGAGTGTCAATGCCCATTATCTAGTGGAAAGCAGTAAATAAGGAGAGAGAGAGAAAGAGAGAGAGAATGCTAGTATTAATTAGGTGATAAGGTGGAAAATAATAGCATTTAATGATGTTTTTTTAACCATTAGATTTCTTAGAAATCTACAGTATAAAAAATGTGTAAGTTTATAAGAGTTACACCAGGTGTAACTTGAACCTATCTTATATATATATTGCTGAAGTACATGCCACATAATTAATATGTAGCTCTTAATATGTAGCTCTTACTTCTTGCTTATATAGCACTGCTTTAAAATATTCTGAGCAGAAGTTCTTTGTGCCCCAATTACCGCTGCTTGCATAAAAAATCAAATATGTATTTAACTCTCTAATCTTTTCTTTTGCTCAAGGGTGTCCCAGGTTACTGTGGTCCATTCATTTGTGGTAGAAGGCTTTTAAGATAAAGCTTCTAGCAAGCATTTCCAAGAGAATAAATCTATCTATGGCAAAGCAAAAAGAAAAGAGAATATAAAAACACTTTTTCAAATAGGAGATGTCCAAAAATCGTCCATATATCATCTAGAATCTGTAACATGTGAACTTGTACGTGAATTATGCTTCAAAGTTTCCTTATGTGAACAGAAGACAAAGATACAACACAACAGTATATGTACACGACTTAAAAAGTTTGGGATCCTTTAAACCATTTATCAGTCATAATAGAGCATTTTCATTGGCAATTGTAAATGGTATATGTAGGGAAATTTTAGCATAAAGGCACAAAAAGAGCCCAACAGCTAGACTTGTAAAATCTTACAATTGCAAATTTTTTTGCAATTGTGCTACAGTGCCATCCTAAATGTAGGATGACATTGTAGCAATTTAGGCTGTGTTTGTTTCGTGTAAAATGTTTTCCGGAAAATACATATTTTCCGGAAATGCTATTTTCCGGAAAAGGAAAATATTTTTAAGTGTTTGGTTGAATTATGAAAATTATTGTGGAAAATTGAGTTCATGTGTTTGGTTCTATTAGGAAAATGCTATTTTCCTACCATTTTTTTCATTCCGACGACAACAACGCAACAACAACAACAAGATTCCGGCGACAACAACAACAATCAAACTTTAAACAAACAAAAGTCTGGGTCTGGGTCGAACACTTTGGGCTTTGGGTTCGTGGGTCGCCGGTAGAGGCGAGCTCGAGCGGAGGCGAGATCGCGGGCAGAGGCGAGCTCGAGCGGAGGCGAGATCGAGCGAAGGCGACGCGGTGCTTGGTGTGGATCGGAGCTCGGATCGAAGGCGAGTTTGAGTGAAGGCGACGCGGTGCTTGGTGTGGATCGGAGCTCGGATCGAAGGCGATCGTCGGAGAGTAGATCGGAGCTTGGAGCTTGGAGCTCGTCGGTGTGTGGATCGCCGGTGTGAGCTTGGAGCTTGGAGAGCAGTTGGTCTCTTTGCGTGTGAGAGATGAGAGAGCTGTGTGAGAGAACTTGGAGAGTTGAGAGAGTTTTTTCCGAAAATTGGTTTAAGGTAAAATAGAAGGTGAAATCCATTTCCACCAGGGGAGGGCTTATTTTCGGTCAAAGGGGAAATTATTTTCCGTTGACCCAATTTTCCTAAGCAGCCAAACACATCAATTTTACGGAAATTGATTTCCGGAAGTAGTTTGAAGTTGAAACAAACACAGCCTTAGTAAAAATTATAATATATTTTAACTGATAAAGTGGAAAAGAGATGGGAGAGAAGAAAGAAAGAGAGTTGTATTGGAATATATTATATTATTTTAGTTGGTAATATATATTATTTTAATTAGTAGAATAAGAAAATAAAAGTTGAGATGTTGGTTGTGTTGTAAAATGGTATGGTATAATTGATAAAGTAACTTTTTGAAATAGTAAAATAGAATAGGATGAAAGTTGCGGATAGGAATGCTCCGGATAGGAATGCTCCTTTTTAAATTTTTTTTCTTAGGTAGTCATAAGCTACTTCTGCTGAAGAAACAAATTCATTATTTACCAGTGTGAACCTTTTCCCAATTAGCTTCCAAAATTTGGGGCCAAATGATAAGCTGAATAATGTTTTCCCAAAATTTTAACTCACCTCCACATCCCCATTGATAAAAATCCTATCTTCCACAAATTCTACTGGTAAAAAAAATCTATTTAAGTTCAGGAATGATGTGGTTTTTTCTCTTTATCAGCTAGACAGCTAATGATCTGTACATGTGATTGGCTTAAAATAAATTTCGTTAACCCCAAGCCATGGTCAGTTATTTTATAAGCCCCCAACTTATCTTAAACATCAGTCACAGTGAATTAAACCAGTTCGTGTTTCTAACCAAAGATAGCTTAAATTGCAAATTCAAGAATCTTCAATTCTTATGGAGCTTTTGGAGATTCGTAGCAATCCATTCAATCTTGTGCTCAAAAAGTGCTATGAAAGGAAATGTTGTCCTTATATAAATTTTAAGATGGTCCCCCAAACTAGCAAGGTAGCTATCAGGACAGGGAAGAAGGTAGGTGCTTTAATTGATTCCAACATCATACTGATGTTCAATGGTTTATAAAAGTATAAAGAGAAGGGAGAAGAATGGTATCTTCATTAAATAATCATGGTAGTCTAATTAGTAAAATGGGTCAACTGATTACTTAACTATTAAGTTGCAAGCTGAAACCATAGAGTTTTTGACATAAACTAGTTATCAGAGTATGCAAGCATTCCAAGAAACTAGCTAGACAAGGTCAGGGGAAAGAAACTATATGATTCTTAAAGGCCAGACTACAAAGATATTCATTTCTCATAAGGCTCTTCTAGAAATTTGAGAAATGGAAATCATATCATGCTCTAAACTAGATTATAGAAGAATTTCTGAATGAATCTTATTGTTGCTTGCTATAAATTAGGTTTACAGCCTATAGGAAGATCTATGTTCAATTCTTACCACTTAACTTACTTTGGGTTTAGGGATAATTAGACTTGCATGACAAGGTGATACTCTACCTCTGAGTTATATCGCTTATCCCCTTTCCCCAACCACAAAAAAATCGAAAAATAGCACTAAGGAATCCTAAAGTCAACGGGTTGAGAAACTCAAAGCTACTGTTCCACTATTCTTGAACATTGTTCATCCTATAGAAACTTTTATGTTTCTTTTTTTTTACTTGGCATTAAAATTTCATTGCCATATGCTAGGAATAAAACTTCAGGAAGCAAAAAGAATATATACATTTCTTGGTTTCCAATATCAAACTGATGATCAAGTATAGGCAACAGGTAGAAATATGGTTTCTTCACCAAAAAATTATATTAAAACAATACCAAATAACTCAGCCGCTTGGTAAAATATTAATAAGTTGTGCAGCTGAATACCATTGGGGTGCTAATAGATGCAAGCATATCAGAAGAATGAAAAGTCCAGTAAACTACCAAGACTCTTTAAACAATACTGATTACAAAGACTCAATTGGAAGTTTAGAAAAGATCCCCTAGAAGCAAAGCCTAAGAGTTAAGACATTGTAATCATTATTGATTACCATTCCCCAATTTCCTCAACATCTAGTCTGACATAGAATGTCAACACCAAACTGGCAACCTATTATCCATGGACTAGACATTCAAACACAGTGTATAATCAGAACTCTTCTAGCAGGAAATATAAAAAATAAAAACAAAATAAAAAGAAGAAGAAGGCATGATCAGAATTCATACTATCTGACCCAAAATGCTATAGAATATTTCTTAAGAAAAATTTTTCCTCCAATTATAAACAAGATACAATGACAGAAAAATCAGGAAAGAAAAGATAAAACACACGCATGTTGGATGTTAAAATGTATCCCAGAAACCTATGTTAATAATAGTGGCATTCTTGAACAAATAATGAATAGATATAGGAAATTCTGTTAAAGCCAAAAGCTACAGCAGAGACACCAATGTAAGTAAAACTATAAAGAAGTGCGTGTTACCAGACCAACTCTTTGCTCAAATATTAACTGATCTGAATTTGTTCTCATTAATTTGCAATCCATCTCCACATCCCCATCAAAAAGAATGATATACAAATTATAAGAATTCAATGGTTTCAACAACCTGTTCCACTCAGGCAATGGATCAATGTACTCTTCCTCTAAAAAAACATATTGATTTTTACTATACAGCATCTACTTACACCTTTACTTTGCACTGAATGTAAAAACTTACTAACATGTTCAATAAAGAATTAAATTTCTTCAAGGAGCAATGAGGGATGATATGAGTTGACTAATGACTCGTAGGATAACAAAAATTGCATCCAAATTTCTAAACCAAAGTGACAATTGGATGGATATAATCCCGGTTCTCGCAGTTTGTGCAAATGCATCTCAGCTTATAGTTGCATAGTTTTGGAAGCTAACATGGAAAATGACTGAAACATCTAGGACATACTGTCATACTTCCTCATTCTCACACAGAACATGAGAAAGTGCCCCAAACTCTTCCATAGGCAATTCATAATTTCATATGAAAATGCCTAGAATTGCATTATAACCCAGCCATCCTTGTCCTTACTCTGTATGTTCTGTAACCCCTTCAACTATTGATAACATTCTCAGCAATCACTACCATACAACAGGAACAAAACGATAACGGAGGAATCAACTTCACACAAGTCCTTCACTCAGTAGCATGTGAGGAGAGATCAAAATCAAAGTGGGGATTGCATTCTTTGGAATAGAAATCATTATTCTCTATGAAAGCTTTCAGCATGTCATAGGTGAAATTTGGGTCATTTGGGTCACTTGTACGAGACCCAGAATTTGATTCCAAAGTCTGAGGTTGCCTTAAACAAAAGCAACAACCTTTACCACCATTATTAAGACAGCCAAAACTCTTACCTGAAATCCTGGCACCAGTAGACCCAGAAGATGAAGAAGAAGTCCTTTTATTCTTTCTTCTGAGAAATTGTTTCTTGGCTTTTGTAAATGGATTTAGGACCGCTTGCCTTGCTTTAGTGAAATTTCTCGTACACCCAATACCACATCCATATCCATACCCTCTTTGCTTCTTTCCATAGTCATCATCGTCAACAACATCACTGGCGTGGACCCCACCACCAACTCTATTGTTGTCATCATCATCATCAGCACCACCACCACTGCCACCAACATTGGCGATCTCTTTATTAGACAAAGACATCAACTTTTGTTTGTCCAAATATACAGCAAAACTTCAAGAAAGGACCACACAGTTGAAAGGAGTACTACTTACTAGTATAAATTTGATGAAGGAAAATGGGATTAGAGAAGAAAAAGGAGAAAACCCAGTTGAAAAGATTGGGACTTGGATTTGAATTTGAAGTTTCTGAGAGAAATAGTTTGAAATATTCGATTTCTTCGCCGCAGGATCAGGATTCAGGAGTCGGGGGGGAACACATAGCAGCAACCGTAACGCTAATTATTTTATTTTTTTGAAAGGAAATTATGTACCGGAAGATCAAGATATTTAGTTTAAATTTAATCAATCATACAAGCAGTAGTTAGCGGTTACGTGTTTGATATCAGATGGGTAAGATGGTTGGCCAGTTATTATACGTGTTACTTATTTTCGAACTCAGTGTGTTGACCAGATTGTCTATTCTGTGTTCTTTGTAACCTTAAGAGTAGTTAATACAGTGCATCTAGGCTCTAGCTTAGTAAGGTAGTTTTAGCGGGACAAGGGATGCTATCAATGTGGGACAACAATTTTTAGAATACATCATATTCATATTCTATAGAATTAGCTGGACAAGACAGCCCCCAAGCGAGTAACGTTAGGAATACTAGCCCAAGGGAATGTTCGTGAGAGGTTCTTCTAATTTTTAGATAAAATTTAATAATTTGTATTTATTATAATTTAGTATAGGTTATATTAACAAGTGTTTTAAGAGTATTGGTTAACAATTTATTTTAAAAAAATTTTGATATCATTTTTATGAGAAAAAAAAATTGTCAAAATATTAATTGTTTTTTATTTTTTTTTTCCATAAAAATTTTCTTTAAATAGATTATTAACTAATACCATAAAGGCATTCATTAGCATTTCTCATTTAGGATTATTATATTTTTTAATCACAAAAAAAATTTAAGGGTGTGATGAGTTTCATCACACTTTTAAGTTTTTTTATGATTGAAAAATGTAGTAATCTCAAATTATAATTGATGCAAATTATTAACTTTTTTTTCCTAAAAAATAGAAAAACCTTTGAACACTGCTCATATGCTAGTATATTATAATTTAAGATTACTACATTTTTCAATTACCAAAAAAAAAAAAAAAAAAAAAAAACCAGAGGTGTGATGAGTCCTATAATGTAATCACTAAGTACACATTCCTAACAAAAATTTTAATGCCTAAAAAATAAATTTAAATAGGAAAATCTCTCATGTTATTTTGTTTTGCCATCAAGTTATTCTTTTTTTAATTTTTATTTAAATGAGAGTTATCAAGTTTTTTTTTTTTTTTTTTTTTTTTTTTTTTTTTTTTTTTTAATCCTATAAGATAACCACTTAGTCCTATAATGTAGTCACTAAGTACACATTCATAACAAAAAAAAAAAAAAAAAAAAAAAAAAAAAATCAAATACCTAAAAACCAAAATAAATAAATAAATAGGATAGGCTTTCACAATCTCAACTCTCAACCTGTTTTGTTTTTTGGGATAATTACAACCACCTGTGGTTTAGCTCAAATTTAAGTTATCCACTCGTGATTTCATTTTTGACACTTTACCCACCTGAGGTTACTTTCGTTTAGTCTCTATTATCAACCTCTGTAAAAAAAAATAATAATAATAAAAGTATATAAGTCTTTTTACACCCATTTTATGTCTCTCTCCTCCAAAAAAACAAAAACAAAAACAAAAACAAAAACAAAAAAAAAACAAAACAAAACAAAACAAAAACAAAAACAAAAACAAAAGAAAAACAAGATTAAAATATGGTATTAGTTTCTCACAATTTACAAACATGAAGAATATACACAAACATGAAGAACATACACCCAAAAAACTAATACAAATCAAATCAAGTAATACCATCAAAGTACAAACCATAGATCTATCAAAATACAACCCCAAAACCCAAGTCAAAATTCAAACGTCAACACACCCACACACATCCAAACCCAGGTTCAATGTATTGAACTAATACATGAATTGTTAGTGATAGGATCAAAATGCAACAAAACTCAGGTAGAAAAGAAAGAAATATGCAAGAGGAAAATAATGGTCAACATATTTAATTAGAGAATGGAAAGTAGAGTTATGCCCTTCCACCTCTCTTTCTCAATCTTTGACCTTTACGGTGTCCCTACCAAAACACTCTTTTTTTTTTTTTTTTCCTTCAACATCCTTGATTCAAACCCTATGGAGACCCATCATCAATTAGAAGAGTCACAAGGTGACAAGCTTTGGCTGCTTCCAAAAAAGACAACAACATTCCCATCTCAAGTGAGTGTTTCTTTTCCTTTCAAACAATCATAGGTGGAAAGAAAATGGGGTTATTCTATTTCTTGATTTGGTGGTTTTCCACACCAAAAAAAAAAAAAAAAAAAAGCAATCACATTCACAATTCCAAACACACCCATTGCCTAAAAAAAAAATTTATCAAAGAAAAGTACAACAATTAAACAAAACCCAGATGAGAAAATTAAAGAAAGTACATATATTCAAAAACCCTAGATGTGAATTCACCTTATCTGATTCTATTCTTCTCTCTCATAGAGCCAGACCCCAGCAAGTAGAGAAAGAGAGAGAGAGAGAGAGAGAGAGAGAGAGAGAGTTTTGCGAAACAGAGAGAGTAGTGAGAAAGCGATCTCTTCTTGGAATGATTGATAAAAATGTGTTAGACTAACGTCTGAAAGGAAGGTGAGTTACGGAGTAGTAATGGAGGGAAGCACATGTGGGTAAAGTGTCAAAAATGAAACTATGGGTGAATAAGTTAAATTCGGGCTAAACTGCAGGTGGGTAATCTATAATTATCCTTTTTTTTTAATTTTTTTTTTTAAATGGGAGTTGTGAAGTTATATTTAATCCTTAAAAGAAAAAATTATAAGAAAGACTATCAACATTGGCAAGTACTTATCACCAATAATATCATTTAATTTAAAAAAAAAGTATTTTCTTGAAAAAAAAAATGAAAAGAAGTTGAAGTAAAAAGGCACAACAATTGTTAGGGATAATTTTTTATCAAAGAGATGAGATTGAGAAAAATGGAAAAATTATCACCAATAACAAAAAAATTATTACATTAAGAGAATACATATGAAAAAGTGAATAAAACCTGGGCATTAATATATGCAATCCAACAACATTCTACAAACAACCAAGACAAAAAACCTGGGCACTTTGTAACTTGATTAGCACTGTTTCTACTTAGGAAATAGAAAAATGAAAAAATATCTAAAGAAAAGCTGCCCCATAAATAATCTTTGTTTTATTAAAAAACATAAAACATGTTTCAAGTTTCAACTGCTTGTGCCTTGCACCACACGTGGTTGTTCTATCTTGTGCTTCAAAAAAATTGTTTCCAGATGATTACAGAGTAGGGAGAACGGAAGAAATAGCCGCTTTTTCCTATTTTCAAGCACAAACAACTTGTCCACACTAAAGCCCAGTGATCCAATTAGAGATTTTTTTTTTTTTTTTTTTTTTTTTTACAAATATATTAGTAATATGGTTGTATATAATAGTTAATCACTCTTTTACGTATATATTTTATGCTTCAAAATAGAGTTAAGTGCAATATAATTAATTAATGCGTGATTGGTATTTTTGTTGTGTTTCTATAATATCTAAGTTTCAAAAAAAATTTGTCTCTCATGACTATCGAATTGTATAAGAAGGAAAAAAATTTGATATTTTGTTATTTAAATTTAATATACCCTCTTAAAACTTAAAATTAAGAAAATAAGAAGAAAATAAGAAGAATTTGCAAATTGCACATGTTGAGCACCTCCTTCTAGATCAAGTGAAAGGAGGACCCTCACAAATTCATTTACGGCTAAAACAGCCCCAGGGCAAAAGTGACGCTTTCGCAATTTCAATTTTCAATTTACGATTTGATTTGAATATATTATTTTAAATTGAGTTCACAAACGCATAGTTTGATTTTATTTTATTTTTTTCAAATTCAAAAACAAAGATATTTGAAGAAAAAAAAAAAAAAAAAACCAACGTAATTTGAGATTAAGGAGCAAATAAACACTCATCAAATTGACCAAAAAAAAAAAAAAGATAAAATAAGATAAGATAATGATATAGAAAGGGTAATGATAAGAAAGCAAGGAAACCAAATATAGGAAAGTAAATATTAAATGGCAACTCATAAAAACAAACGTAATTTGTTGTAATACAGAGAACCCAACACACATGAGGCATTTAAATAGAGGTCATAAAAAATACTTACATTTTTGCTGTTGACTACATCTTAAGTCCAAAGTCCAAATAGTTAGTTGGAATTGGAGGATAGAGCACACGAAAATCTTGAAGATCCACACCCCAGTGCATGTTCCTTGAAGTTTAGATACGAAAATTTTGAAGATAGACATCCTAGTGCACATTCCTTAAAGAAATATGTGTAAGAAAGCACCCAATGCATATTCCTTGAAGAAATATGTGAAAGAAATTAAAGGTGAGGTTGAAATAGGAGGACTATTTTAGACAAATATTTGATTTAGTTCTAGAATATAAGAAGTTGTTCATGAATTAGAAAACCAAAATAGAAAAGAAGAAAAGACCAATGTACATTGACATACACAAACTGTTCAGTAGGAGCAAATTTTAGTCGAGCAAATGGAAAAAATGATGATAATGGTGAAAAGAAGATTAACACAGAATTGAGAGAATGAGAGAATTGGAGAACTAAAGAAGAAGCAATTTGATTTTGAAAATCAACGTTAGTGTATTAGGGGTGTGGTCCTATTTTGTAGATAGTGTTTTACATGGAAGTCAAAAAAGCATTTTTATCAAGTTTTACCCCTACTTAAATGTAGGCTGTAAGAGTATTTTGGAACCCAAAAAATGTCCAGTCTAAACAGGAGAAGTTCCTTAAATAGTAGTATAGATACTACTCTTCTTCTTCTTCTCTTTCTCTCTCTCTTAAGAATCATTTTGAAGACCTTTTTGGTACACCATTTCAAGACCTTGGGATATGCTTTTTTAAGAGTAATTGAGAGGTGATAAACCACAACCTTTTTCTTCGTCTTCTTTATTTTTTAGTTTTTTTGAGAAGACAGTGAAGATTTTATTAAAGCAAAACAACTATATCAACCTGAAAAATGAGGCAAACTTATGGTGGAATATCCTCTATCCACACAGTACTATATTAACTGCCAACCTAACCAAACTATGAACAACTTTATTACCTTCCCTCTTAGTGTGAGAGTAAAGCAACTTAGAATAAAACCCAGAAAAAACCTTTGCATCTTGAATCAAAACACCATACGATGTCATATTCCTTGACTCATTAGCCAAAGCTTTCATAACCACAACCGAATCTCCTTCCACAATAGCTCGATCTATGCCAATTTCTAAGCCAAACTGAAGCGCTTGAGTTGCTACCAAAGCTTCAATCTCCATGGGTTTTTAAGCTTGAGGAAACCATTAGGATAAAGACATGATGAGTAAGTCATGATGATTGCATATAACCACTCCAATACTAGATTTATTAACTTCATCAAGATGCATCTACACTATTATACGTCTGAACATAGGCCGCTTTTGCTCTCTTTAGACTCAAATGGAGAGAGGCAGAGGTGGCGAAGAAAGCCTTTTCGCTTTGATTTGATGTGGGTATCAAACCCGAGTTGCAAAACTACTGTTGCAAAGGCTTGGGCTGTTCCATGGAGAGGGTCACCCATGTTTAACACAACTTCTAAATTGAAAAAATGCAAGAAACATCTTAAAAAATGGAGCAAAGAAAGTTTTAGGAGTGTGAAGGAACAAATAAGAGAGGTGAAAGAACGGTTATGGATGGCAGAGGAGATTTCTTTACAAAGTGGTGTGCAAGAGGTAGTGGACCACCTCAAGGCCAAACTGCATGGATTATTGGAGAAAGAAGAAAAAAATGTGGCACCAACGCTCTAGGTTGCAATGGCTCAAATGTGGTGATCAAAACACACGTTTTTTCCATGGTCAAGCAACCTATAGGAAGAGGCAAAATTTTATAAAGGGGCTTAGGGATGAAAATAGAACTTGGCAAAGTGAGGAGCAAAGTTTTTTGGGGTTGCTTACAGATTTTTATTAGAAGCTTTTTACGTCATCAAATCCTCATAACATGGATTGAATAGTGGATAGGGTATAAGAGGTGGTGACAGAGTCCATGAATGTTGATTTGACAAAGCCATACACAGCAGAGGAGGTGGAAAGGGCAATAAAGGACATGGTGCCTTTAAAAGCTCCAGGACCAGACGAGATTCCTCCACTATTCTACCAAACCTACTGGTTTGATGTAGGTATGGATACTACCCGGGTTGTATTATCATGCTTGAATTATGGTTCTATTTTGAAATCTATCAATCAAACTTTTATATCTTTAATTCCTAAAGTTCGAAACCCAGAAAGAGTGTCTAAATTTAGACCGATTAGTTTGTGTAATGTGCTTTATAAGATTGTAAGTAAGGTGATTGCAAATCGCCTTAAGCCATTGCTTAATGCTATTATTTCTGACACTTAGAGTGCTTTTATAGTTGATCGGCTTACTACTGAAAATGTTCTCATTGTCTTTGAGTCTTTGCATCATATGAAAACAAATTGTACAGGGAAGACAGGTTTTATGGCACTTACGCTAGATATGAGCAAAGCCTATGATAGGGTGAAATCGCCATTCCTTGAGAAAATAATGTTGAAGATGGGTTTCTAGGAATTTTTGGTGAAATAGATCATGGAGTGCATTACCATGGTAACTTACTCAATTCTGGTGAATGGGGAACCAAAAGGTCTGATAACTCTGTCACGGGGTCTAAGGCAAGGGGATCCTATCTCACCTTACCTCTTCCTATTGTGTGCAGAGGGCCTCAATGCTATTTTTCAGAGAGCAGTAGCTAATGGTGAAATTCAAGGTTTCTCTATCTGCAGAAATGGGCCAAAACTCACCCATCTATTCTTTGCAGATGATTGCCTATTGTTCTGTAGATCCACTTTGGAGGAATGTGAGAAGATTCAGGAGTTGTTGGCATGCTATGAGGAAGCCTTGGGTCATATGGTGAATAAGGAAAAAACTACTTTGTTTTTTAGTAAGAATACTGATATGCAAGTTCAAGAAGCAATAAAAAATTCTCTTGGTGTTCCTGCAATACAGCACTATGAGAAATATTTGGGTCTATCCTATTTTATTGGTAGAAATAAGAAGGCCTGTTTCACACAAATCAAGGAACGGGTTTGGGTTAAGATGCAAGGATGGAAGGAGAAGTTGCTCTCTCAAGCCGGGAAGGAGATTATGATTAAAGCCGTTGTTCAATCTATCCCTACTTATTCTTTGAGTGTGTTCAAGTTACCAATGGGGTTGTGTAAGGATATTGAAGCCATGATCCACAAGTTTTGGTAGGGTCAAGGTGAAAATAGGAAGATACATTGGATGAATTGGAGTAATTTGTATGACTTAAAATCAGTGGGAGGAATGGGCCTCCGAGACATCCAAAAATTTAATAATGCTATGTTGGCTAAACAAGTTTGGCACTTATTTCACCAAAGAGACACTTTGTTGTTCCGTGTATTTAGTGCCAAATATTTTTCCAATGGTAATATTTTGGATGCTACTATTCACCCTAAATGCTCTTTATGTTTGGAAGAGTATTTTGCAAGCACGTGAAGTCATCCACAATGGGGCTGTATGGCGAGTGGGTAATGGTCAATTGATTGATATTTGGAATCATTGGTGGCTGTCTGAATCCACTCCTGGGCGGATTGTGTCTCCTAGACCCGCTGTCAACCTTAAAAAGGTTAGTGATTTACTCCTACGTAACTCCAAGCAGTGGAATTTGGACCTCATTGATGGGGTGTTTTTGCCTTGGGAAGCGGAAGTAATTAAAGGGATCTATGTGCCTGAAGACAACTCAAATGATAGCCTTATTTGGCCTCTAACCCCGAGTGGTGCATATTCTGTTAAAAGTGCTTATCAGATGCTGTCAAGCGCCACAATAAAGCCCACAGCTAGCTCTACATCTTCCGAGGGGCTTTAAGGGGGTGTGGAAAGGGATTTGGAGAATCCGTGTGCCAAACCGTGTTCGTCATTTCATGTGGAGAGCAGTCAAGGATTCGCTTCCGACGAAACTCAGTTTATTTCGTAGACATGTGGTGGGGGATGCTCTTTGTCCTCTCTGTGATGAGGCTCATGAGTCTATACTCCATAGCCTGTGGTATTGCGAGCAAGCTCAAGTAGTGTGGCGGTCAGTGAGGAGTTTTGCGCCACCGTATGGGAAGCACCACCGTACGTCCATGGATTTGTTTGAAAGTGTGTTGCTGCAACACTCAAGCTATGATATTGCATGGTTTGCTACTATAGCGTGGTGTCTCTGGCAACGTCGCAATCGATTACGGGAACATCAACCAACGTGGCCTCTGTTGGAAGTTGGTCGACGGGCTCGTAACTTGGTGGATGAGTTTCTTGAAGCGCAGAAAAGGGATATGAAACCGGTTGTCAATCATTCCCCAGTCAGGTGGACCCCACCTCCAGAAACTCTGTACAAGGCAAACTTTGACGCAGCTGTGTTTGAGCATTTGGGTCTGGCTGGGTTGGGTGTGGTTTTTCGAGATTACAGTGGTAATATCATAGCGGCCTTAAGTCAGAAAATCAAGCTCCCACAAACGATAGAACTTGCGGAAGCTTTGGCAGCCAGGCGAGCAGTCACTCTTGCTGCAGAACTAAGTATTCACAAGGTTATGGTTGAGGGAGATTGCATGCGAGTTGTTCAGGCATTGAAAGACCATGGCAGATGTCTCACAATGTTCGGTCATGTGATTGAGTAGACTCGTCAATTGGGCTCTCGTTTGGAAAAGTGTAGTTTTCATCATGTAAAGAGCGAGGGAATATGTTATCAAATTCTCTCGCTCGTAGAGCAGTTTTATTTGTAGATATGGATGTTTGGGTGGAAGAACTACCTGAGGACCTGGAGGACGTATTCCAGGGTGATTTAGTGTTGTAATCTTGCTATTGTTTTTTTGATCAATAAAGCCTTGCTTACCTTTGTCTCAAAAAAAAAAAAAAAAAAGTACCCTTTTTATTCTCCCTTTTCAATCAAACTAATGAATAGTGATGTTCGTGGAATTGTCATTTGTGATGATTATAAACTTAGAATTGGCTTCTAGTAAATGAAGCATGAGAATCGAGAGAGAATCCTGCAGCATCTTGGTGAAAAGCAACCATCTAAGAGAAAAATGATGAACCTTGAAATCTGCAAACTAATTAGTGGTAGCGGCAAGTAATTGCCCCTATGCAACAGCCATCATAAATATAGAGATGTGCATTAGACTGCAAATAGCAACAGGTAAAAGCCTTAAAAGACTGGTAATGGTCTAACACAACCCTCAGAACTTGTGGCGGTTGTGCAGCACTCGATCCATATTTGGCAGCTCAGACATTTTGTGCCAAGTTTCACCCTGAATCCAGTATTAGTCCTCCCTCAAACCAGCTATTACATCGTTTTTTTTTTTGGGCTGAATCAAACCTACCATTATGTCCTAGAACTTCATGATGCTTAATCCTAAAGGAACAAACCTTAAAGCAAAGTCTAAGAACATTCTCACCAAATTATAGGATCAAGAGAAAGGGTTGTCTTTAAAGGTTGATTTGCGTTACTTCGAGTAGAATTTGATGCAAAATGGTTTCTTGGCCTAGGATTAGACTATAATGTCTACCTTTGCCATTGATGCACTTCCGCACACAAAGATTCAAAATCAACCTTAGCCCTTCCTCACCACAGGAAAGAATAATTTCTTGTTATATTTCAGAAAGTCAAAACTGTCGGGGGGAGAGCAAAAAAATCGGTTAGAAGGGTCCGATGGTGTTCTATTGGTATAAATGAATGGGACAATGTAATGTAAAACTAAACTGGATTCATGCACGCTCGTAACTGGATTCATGGGACAATGTAAGACAAGAAGTGTGTATGTGATATAGATAAGGTTCAAGCTCCAAACCAGGTCGTGTAGCTAAATTATCAAAGGAAGTCCGTGATAGTTTATTAAGCCAAAGTGGAGTACACTCCTAACCAATGTAGGACTTAATGAAAAGGCCAAGTATTTGGAATACACACTAACATCAAGTATACGAGTCAAGTGTGGACCTGATTTCAATTTTCTAAACTACTTGTTCTCTATCCCCATGATATGCCTTATCTCAAATCTCCATGATTACTTCTTTTCATAAAGCTACATATTTAATATTTTCAATCTTTCTTTTATACTTTCACAAAATAGAGTGGGAACCATAAAATTTGTAGCAGACATTTCGTAAATGCTTTTGTTAAAAAGAAAAAAGAAAAAATTGAGGTAGGGAAGGGAATCTGAGAAAGCTTATGAACTTGTGTTTCCACAGAGGTTAAAAAAAATAAAAATAAAAGAAGATTCCTGTAGACCTTATTCATGATGTCTTCTAATGAATATATGTTTGGTTGGTGGATATAAAGGTCATCAAACAAGCTCAAGTATGAATGAAACATCGCTGTAAAGTAGGGAAGGCACTAGCTTTTATCAAGTCAGTCTCAGCCTCTCTGGCCCCCTGCTCCAGCTACTACTTTTCCAACTAACACAAACATATATATATTTTCATGAATCCTTCCTCTCCTCTCTATAAATATATAAGGAGAAGAACGTTAGGAATGGTCCTACCCATTTACACAAGACTCCATCATTGCCAATAAGTCAAGTGCATTACACTAAGATATAGTTGTGCCAATGTGTACTTGAGTTGAAGGCCAAGTTAATTATAGGGACATAAATGTATAGTTTTCTCAGCAAAGATGAGGAGAGCATATCGCAAAGTGTGGCGGGTGGTGCCTTGTGCGAGCAGGAAAAGTTTGCGGACAGACTCCCGGAAGGACATAGAGGAAATACTCAAAACCAAGCTTGCAACAATCAAGGAAGAGCCAGAGAAAGAGCAGAACCTAACACCACCAAGACATCGTCGCATGGCTAAGAAGGGAAAAAAGATTCGATTCAAGGATAAGATGGGAGGTTCTTTCATGCCCCAGTTCATCCTCAAAGATTCCTATGCCCTATTCATGACTGGCTTTGCATCTAAAGGTAGCTTTGGTGGACTTCTTCAATACTGACCTTCTTAAGCTTATGTATAAGCCTGTTTAAAGTGTATTCACCTAGAAATGTGTTTATTAGGACTACAATAAAGAGAATGCATGAGGGGCCAATTTGGTACTTGTAATTTAACATTTTTTATCTGTTAAGCATATTGTATAAATTCCTGCAAGATCATAGTCCACTGGGCCTTCAACGTGTAATTGTTATATTGGCTCCTGTTTTCATTTCCCCAATTACTGCTGGAAAATATAGAGTGAGAAACTTGAAATAACTCTATGAAAGCGTGTATGACATGTGATTGATTCAATTGAAGTATGTTCTCTCAGTTTTCATGGATTAAATTCCGCCTTTTGACGGAAGCATAGGTTAATTTTTGTAGAAAATGATAGAAGTAATGCTCTAGGAGAGGTGAGTAAGATGGAGGAGAATAAGTGATATAACTTAGTATTAAAAGACCCTATGATAAGACCTGAGGAAGACGAGACAAATTTAGAGCAGAGGATTTTCCATGACATTGCAAAGCAGGTCAAGACCTAGAAAGGAGGCAGGAAGGAAAAAGTAAAAGGCATGACTTATGTCTTTTAAGTTGCAGGTAGCAGGGGTGGGAAAAGATAGTTACTGGCTAGATAATGGTTTTAGAATACTGTTTATGCAATATATGCTTTTGAATTTTTACTGTTTATAAAATATATGTTTTTGATATTTTACAAATTCATGTAGCTACATGTTGTGCTAAGGGAGGCGTTTACTTGCTTAGATGGCGATTGTACAAGTTTTGTAGCTAGATACGTTTCATGGTTTCATTTTTTCTATTATGCTTCTACTGGAAGTTATGAGGTTTGCTAGAGTTCTGATTCGGTGGTTGTATCAATATACCTGCCTAAGAGAAAATCACACCTTCTAAACAACTAGACAATAGGAATATTTTTTTTTTTATACTTTTTCAAAATGATTAACTTGAGGACATGTGAGACAGTGATAACAGGAACCATATGCATTGGGTTACCTTCACACAAGGGTACACATCATTTCAGAAAATAAGAAAATTGAGAGTTTAGTTCATAAAAATAAATAATAAAAAAATAAAAAAGAGGAATTTTGCATTTTGGTAAATCACCTTTTTAAAGTCACTAGGGACTGATGATCTAAGAAGATAGGAACTAAGGGAAATTGCACTGTCAATGAAGGTATATTTCATTTCGGTTGCTATTTATGAAGAGTATTTCTCCATAAAGATAGATATTTTTTTTTTCGGGCTATATATGGAGAGGACTGCTCATTTTACAAAGTGGTGTATCTTCTATGGGGGCATTCTGTCTTTTTTGTTAAAATTAAATGATTAAACTATAAGATAAATGAGCTGCAAAATAATTATAAAATTAAATTAAATTAATGAGCTGCAAAATAGGGCCCAAGATCCTAGCTAGAAATACCAGCAATTTCTTAAATGTGGTGCACTGAATGCACAATTTGGAAGTCCTGCTTACTCTTGCTTATTGAAACTTGGGGAAGTATTGAGGCTTGGTGAACTTCAAATTATGTTCATAGATGAATAACATGTCACCCAAGTTGAAAATTTGAGAGAATACTTGAGGAAACCTCAGAGCAATATGCAATTTCTCAAAGGTCCACTCTCATGTTGCTAAAATGTTAGTGGATTAATTGGCTGATGCACAGGGTTGATTGGTTAGGCTCAAGTTCAATGCTAATATTACTCACCAAAACTGTTGGAGGATTGATAAAATATTAAGTATTTTTACTTATTTTGGTTGCAAATGTTAATTGTAGGGAAAAAAAAATATAAGACAAGCAATTACATGTTTCTAAAGAAAAAGATATGAGTAAATCGGTCAACATGATATGGAATACACTCTCTTTTCAATAAATGAAAACCTATTTGGTCCTGCAGTTCTTAAAGTTTCAACTTAATCTATGTAGCCATAATGTGAAACTAAGACTGGTGTAGCGGAGAATGGGTAGCGTTTATTTTATTTTTGCCCCCAAAAAAAAAAAGAAAAAGAAAAAAAGTGTGCAGTGAGGAGAGCTGGAATAGTTAGTGAATAGACACCAAAATTATTAGTTTCTGTCATAACAGAAGGATGCTACTGAATGTAGGTCAAATCTCTATTAAGAGAAATGACACTCTTTCTACATACAGAGGGATTAGATAGAACTGGAAACCCCCACTGAGTGGGGTAGATGATAGGTGGGCACACACCATCAATGTTAATTCTTTTTGCAATATCAGCATACATCTTTGCAATCCTGGCAGGCAATACCATCATAGAAAACGCCTTCAGAGTAAGCTTCCTAGACCGGGATAAGCGAAGACCCTTTAGCCTTCCATTCATTTTCTTCACCCAATGCCTTCTAGGCCTTGCCACCTTTTCATCAGCATTGGTTAGCTTTTTGTACCGACATTTCAAGCGTCCACCAACAAAGTCTTGGAAACCCATCAGCAGAAATGAGGACTAATGGGAGGCAAGAGATGAAAATTGAGTTACTTCAAGGGAGCTTTCTGTGTGGCTATGATTCAATGAATGCCATCAGTCAAATGAAAATTTATGTGTATATAAAGAGGAAGAGCAAGTTGAGAATGGGAGGCAATGAATGTGCATAATACACATGGAGAATCTGGTTTTAATGAACCTTCAAACACAAACTAGTAACAGGAAGAGATGGAGAGCACCTACATTTGGATTCTTTATAACACATGGCGGCCATTATATTTTAACCCAATATACTCTGCTGAAAGAGATGGAGATGCCATTAATTTCTACTTTTTAACACATGGCTAGCATCATTTAACATAACCAGCTCGGTGGTTGGCTGATTTCAAGCGCCTCTCTCTCATTTCCTTAAATGTAAGAGTGTAGTTAGTTAATCATGAAAGGAATATAGGAGCCATGTGCAATGATTGAAATCCATATTAGAATACAAATCGAGGCCAATCATTTGGTAAAGAAAGGAATGTATGCGGTTGTGATCTTTACTCAAAAGCAGATCTACTTGTTTGTTTATTTAAATGACAGAGATTAGTCGCAGTCAAGTCAGGCGAATGAACTGTTGGTCTAATTTGTCCCATACAGAGAGGCTTATATTTATTTACTTTGTCTATCTTCATGCCTTGACTGGTTGAACAAATTCTCGTGTTCATAGTGCACACTTCAGGTCCCATTATTGGATGGGCCCTGCTCTTTTTTAAGGCTATGGTTTAAAAGGCCGCCATTATTAACTGGCAGTGTCTGTTGCAAAGGAGTACAAGAACAATGTAAGTTGGATTTTCATGAGGAAAAAAATGCTTCAGAAAGTTGTGGTTTTCCCCAGGGAAATTAAACTTAAAATTTTAATAAGCACTAACTGAGGCCTGAGGGGCCTTATTTTCACCCAAGAAGGAAGCATAATCAACTTGATCAATGACTATGCTAAACTGCTAGAGCCACTCTGTGTAGAATTCTTAGTTCAATAGGACTCACATACACGTGGTACTCAATTGATCATGTTTTTGTTCTCATGCACCCTTCATACAAATTTTCAGCCCTTCTCAAGACTCATGATAAAGTGTCAAGTTCTCACTTCTCAACCTACAAGTATATGGTAATTGGTCAATCCATGTCTGCACATATTATTGCACTTCAATAAAACAGGCGAAGGCGTGACCACCACCCTACTTTTGAGCATGAATCGTAAGCCATGAAAAGGATCAAGAAATATGGAAGATGAGCAAAAAAAACTAATGGCTTAATCTTTGAATCTCAAGCATGGTTTTAAGAATTCAATTTAAGAATATTGGTTTGATATTTTTGGTTGTATTGTATGCAGTTGTATGATATTAAACTTACTTTGTTATTTTATGAGAAGTCATGCTTGCCGGGGATTGTGGCTATTATGCTTTATTACTTTTCATTCCTTTATAATTTATTCATTCTAGTGCATTTCATCTTTATCTATATGTTCCCGTTAAGCCACATTAGCAGTCATATCATTACCAAAAAAATTTTCTTGAATTTCTCCTACAATTTTAAAATACTTTTACTAAAATTTTCCTTTAATTTTAAAATACTGTTAAAATGAAAATGATTTCCAACCTTATCTCTACCATAAAACTCAATCTTTATAACTTTAATTATGTCCACCATAAAGCCCAAATCTATATGCATGTATATTACATTAATGTTGTCCATAAAGCCCAAACCCAACTCTTTCTCTTCCGTAGATAGTTTCAAAACTTCAGACCTTCGGTTTTCCAACACCAACCCCTCTTTCTCTTCCCTCCTTCGTCTCTTCCTCTCCTTATTTAAGTGAATCACTCCTTCATAACTCATATTTCTCTCCCCTCCTTTTTTGACTAATGATTCGAACTCTCAAAAGCAAGTCCACCAAATCTAATCATTTTGACTAGAATTTGTATTGCAATTCACGACTGTTGGTATGTTGATGTTAAGTTTAGTAGTTTGATGGTTATGCTGGTGTGATATTTTGAGTGTTGTGTGGAACTTCGTGGAGCTTAGAAACCCTATATTTATGTAAGATTTTGGGTACAAAACTTTTATGCTCTATTTATATTAATATGAGACCCTTTTTTTTTTGTTTGTTTGTGTTTGGATTTAATTTAAGTTTCTAGGTTATGTCAAGCTTGGTTTTATATTTAGTTTAATTGTTTCATATATTGGTATATATTAGTGGAGAGAAAATCTGTTTGAGATTTTAGAGTTGTTAATTTTTTTTGTGAAGGGGGGGGGGGGGGGGGGGAGAGTCCAATAATAGCGATTAGCTTTGAGATTTCAAAATTGAAAATGGGCTGGACTTTAACAGAGATGGTGAAGGCTTAGCGTGCTGAGATGATGATGCCATTAGGATGAGGTGAGACATTATATTGAAGTAGCTGAGAAGTTGACATTTACACGAAGCGATATGGCATTCGAAATTGAAGTTAGATGCCAAAACCTATTGGTAAGAAATGTGTAAATAAATAAATAAATAAATAAATATATATATATATATATATATTTCTTTTGCTCCCCTTAGATGTTGTTACACATTATATTTATGTATTGGTTGCAGCATCATTATGTCATAGAAGTCTTTTCAATTGAAGACTTAGTAATTTCTTTATCACAAAACGAAAAAAATAAAAAATAAAATGTAAGGTTATGTTTGGTAACGGTTTTTGTTTTCTATTTTCAAAATCTTATTTTTGGGAATATAAAGAAAAAACAAATTTCTTGTATTTTTGAAATCAAAAACATATTTGGTTAGCTAAAATTAAAAAGATAGTTTTTTGAAGAAAAAAATAGAAAATACTAAAATATGTTGTTACTAGGATTTGAACTCTAATGTTAACTTATTAAATGAGATAGATTCATTAAATAAAATGCATGTTTTTATTGACTTTTGAAAATTAGAAACTGAAAACAGTCTTTTGCATATTTTTGGTTTCCTTCACAAATTGAGTTTTGAGAACAGTTTTTGTTTTCTGTCCATTTTGGATTACCAAACAAGTTTTTTAGTTTCAAAAATAGAAAATTATTTTTGAAAACAAAAAATAAGAGGTGAAAATAATTACCAAACATACCCTAAGTTCTTTATAATGTAAAATTGTAAATGTGAGATATCTTTCTTCTCAAAGTTTGACTAATTGTCTTAGGTGAAACATTATCATGTAATGTCATAGTTGCCATATAAATAATTAAATTCAAGTGCAAATAATACAAAAGTTTTCATACTACTAGTGCTATTACCTCAATCCATTAAAAATCACTACCATGTTTTCATACTAAATGATAGGCCACAAATTGAATGACCCCTTGTGATTAAACCAATTAATTAATTAGCCAAGTTATTAATTAATCAATTTATCATGCAATTGCGTGGCAGCACAAACAAATCACCGAATAACTAAATATGCAGCGGAAATTAAATGACACGGTGATTTGTTCACGAATGGGGAAAACCCTAACGGCAAAAACCTCACCGGGTGATTTTCAAGTTACCACTCCCGAAACTCCACTATTATCAAATCAAGCGGTTATAAGTAAAGGAATCCTAGGTACCTTACCAACTTACAGTTGAACCCTTACTCCAATACTCAATTAGACTTGATCTGTAGTGACAATTTCCATCTTTAATGCACGGCTCCCAAGTACGTGACTAACCAGATGCGCGGATCCTAGTACACGACTTCAAACACCAACTTAGAAGAAGAGGTTGGTTGCAAAGTTTTTCAGTTCATCCTACGCGATGAAGACCAAGAAGATGCTTAGTCACAAAACCCTTTGGTGCAAATACACAGCAACTTCTTCAGAGAAGATGAACTAGGTCAAGAACTTCGTCTTTGATCACAATTTGCTTGAACAAGGATTGCTCAATTCTTTAGCAACTTGTGTTTATGTTGACGGCTCTTAAAATAATCCTTTTATATGTTTAGGGTTAGAAGAAAAGAATGCCCAAAAACATATTCACGGATCCCAAGAAAATCAGATCAGAAAACCTGATTTTTTAAATCTCGACAGATAGCAGGTGTCGAGGAGCTATCAAGCAGGTGTTGAGCTTTAATGAAAAATGCACTTCAGCTTGATTTTTCTTGGACAAACTTGATGACTTCAACACTTGATCTTGAAACCTTGTTTCTTGAAGTATTAAAAACACCTAAAACTACCCGATTACAAGTAGAGTGCGTTTTGTCAAATGATTAGCCAATTTATATAAATAAGTATGACATATGTTCTTAACATGTGAACCATATATGTCCTAACACTAAAGTTTGTTTGTTTGTTTGTTTTTTTTTTTTTTTTGGTTTTTTTTTTTTTATATTATTTTTGAGGGGAGTTTATTACTGAAATGCAACTTCATAAACATTTGAGTTGAAAGAAAATTTTTGTGTTAAAAATAAATAATCCTTACTGTAATTGTTACTTTTTTTTTTTTTTTTTTTGAAGGTACAGTAATTGTTACTTTTTATATACTACACCACATTATATAATATTTATATATTCTTATGCATCGCGTGAGTATGCGGTTAGTTCATTTATAAACTCCCAAACATAGTGCTAGTGTAATCCAAACATAGATTCAGAAAATAATTCCAAGAAGCTCTCACTAATCTCAAGTTTCTGACTTCTTCACTTATAATTTTCCAATTGATATCATTGATCAGAGGAATATCCATGTTAAGGAAAATGAAATCTTTGTCCAAACTGAAATATTGGTAGTTCATCTTGGATTTAAGGTTTTTGGAATCTTCCTCCATGGTAAGTTTAATGCAGCCTAAATGTCCAAATGCATCTAGAATTAACAATTGGATATTGCCAAAAGCCAATAATGATGTAATTTTTTTTTTTTTTGGGAAAACAATAATGATGTAATTGTATACATTCAAATAGTGAATAAAAAAGATAACATTATTTGAGGTTTACTATAATACCTTTTAATTTTGTGTGTATCTGCTACTTAGTCCATGTGTGTGCACTGTGCACTGTGCTTCATGCTCTGTCAGTGCATGAAATTGACCTTAAAATTTATATGAAATCTTGAGGTGAAGACAATTGCCGTCCAATATTTAAACAAGTTTTTGTGTTAATATCACCCTTCCTAACTCCTAAGGTTCCCTTTTCTTTGGCCATATGGATTTTATTAATCTATAATATATATATATATATATATATATATATATAATGGTAATTGTTATTGCTGTCTGTTGAACCACATCATCCACAGTCTAGCTCATCTCAACCAAAAATACAAAAACTTCTTCTTCTCTCTATTAGTTCACACGTTACACTTCCTCCAACCTTTTCTCTTCCTTGTTGCCACTTTATCTCCCCCACTACTTTATGCTTTACCGTTACAATTCTTTCATCATTTTTTCTTTCTTATATTTTGACTATTCTTCTTTCTATTTTATTTTGTATAAGAGATTTGGGGTTCAATCCCCATCTACATCAAAACTGATTGGTGTCTTGGTCTGATAAGAAAGAACTATTATCAGGAGCAAACGCTATAAGTTGAAACTCTCTCTTAAAAAAAAAAAAAATTCCCACACAAAAACTGTGAGTAATCTCTCTCTCTATCTCTCTTTTAAATTTCTCATTACAAAGTCTTCTTTCTACCTTTTATAGCTGTGGGTGAATTTTGGTTTAAGTTAATGCTTAGTCTTTTTTGGACATATGAATTTGAGTTTATCTATTTATATATCTATTTAAAAGTTAAAGAGTAGTATTTATTATTGTTGTACTTCTGTTGAGCCACATCATCCATAGTTTAGCTCATCTCAATCCAAAAAAAAGAAAAGGAAAAAAAAAAAAACTCTTATTCTCTCTATTAGTCCATACGTTACACTTCCTCCAACATTTTCTTTTCATTTTTATCTCCTTATCTCTCCCACTACTCTATGCTTTACCATTACACTTCCTTTTTCTCCTTATTATATTTTGACTATTCTTCTTCCCATTTTATTATGTATAAATTTGACATCATTTCTCTTATCTAATTCATATTTTTCCCACACAAAAACTGTGAGTTCTTCTTCCCATTTTATTGTGTATAAATTTGATATCATTTCTCCCATCTAATTCATATTTTTCTCACACAAAAATTGTGAGTACTCTCTCTCTCTCTCTTATAGAACTCTTAGTAAGATTCAATGTTTTTTTTTTTTTTTTTTTTTTTTTTTTTTTTTTATAAATAATTTCCCATTTCAAAGTCTTCTCTCTCCCTTTTATAACTTTAGTTGAATTTTGATTTAAGTTAATGCTTAATAGTTTTTGAAAATAGGAATTTGAGTTTGCACAGAAATAGAATCTACGTACCTATGAATTTGAATGTGTATTAACTGTTTGAGTATTAACTCATAAGTTTTTGAGTTAATATCCTAAGGATCCCTTCGCATGCCCATCTGGATCTACTTAAACAAATAATATCCCCCACGTTCCAATTTGCTTAGAAAGTGTGTTACCGTTACAACAGGTCACTACTCCAACGTGGTTGACTTTTAACACCTAGGAAATCATTAATGTTCTTGTAAATATACTTCCTTGGCTTGAAGAGCTCATGGTCGCTTCCTTTGCTTATCTTTCTCGATTGTTAGGGAAAATCACACATTTTTTCTCCTAATCTCTACTATTACAAAGTTTTCAATTCGGATCATTTATTGAACCGTAAAAAAGAGAGGTTTAAAATTTTTAAAGTCGAATCGAAGTCGAACCGTGATGACGTTATAATTAATTTAATAATTATTTTAAAAATATATAAAAACATTAAATTAATAAAAAAAATTAACTAAAATAATCTAATTTATTTAGAGAATTAACATTACTTTAAATATTAATCTAATACAAGAATTCATTGTATAAATATTATAAAAATATTAAGTAAAAATATCATTACATTAATTTCTAATCTAAAAAATCTCCATTTATAATATTTTTATAACAAATTATAAGTTAATTCAAATTTAAATGTATCATTAAAATTATTTTTTTAATCAAACAACAACAATTAATAACAATCTACCACTCAAAATTTATTGTAAAAATATCGCAAGTATAACCTCTCTCTTTCTTACCTAATACAAATTTAAAATCTTTTTCTTTTTATTTCCTCCCTTCACCTGCCACTCCACAACAACACATCACGTTTGGATCAACTTTACCTTTTGTTTATTTTATTTCCCAAGGCTTCCATTTCCCAAGGTTCAATCTACACCACACCTTTAAACTCTGCACCAAGTCAGCCTCTAACTTTCTACATATTTATTTATTTTACCTTTCTACATAATTTTCACCTCTTTCTCTTCTAACTTCATTTCTTCCGTCACTTCTTCATTTCTACACCACACCTTCATTTCTTCCGTCACTCCAACTTCCCAGTTCATGCCTTTTCTTTGGTTTTTTTTACCTTTCTTTAGTTTTCTTAAACCAATTTACACAACATCTAGACAGAGTAGAGACAGGAAAACAAGACAGGGAGAGAAAGAGAAGAAGATTAAGAAAAAAAGTTCTGGACAGAGAACAAACGAGAGACAGAGCTAGCGAGATAGAGATGATGGGATCTCAATATTTTCAATGTTTGACAGCATCTCATAGTGGTTGAAGCTTCAAGTCTACTAACAGTAAGTTCCTAGCAATATTTGTTGAAATATTCCAAAACTTTTACCAATTTTACCATAAGAAAAACTATAAATTGATATGGTTATAAATGCGATTGGAGTTACATCAATAATATAATAAAGAAATTTGTTAATTTTAGTTTCAATATTTAAAAGTTGACAGCACCATTTTGTAATACTTAAATGGTAAAGTCAAATTTTCTGGAACAGTGGGTTTCAAAATCTGAGGAGATTTGTTTTGTCTCCTCCAATGACTATATGGTTGTATAAATTGACTACAATTTAAATAGCATCATGCATACTTAGTTGCTTACATGGATCAACTTCCTTTTCTTGCGCATGTTTTAACTTACTTATCACATAAGGAAGGTCAACTAAGATGATGAGTTATCAAAAGAACAGAAATATTATTCATTTGCATTTTGAAGTTTTATCCAAAGGATCTGTCGGCATCTGATATGGAGGATGCTCCCTTAGTTAAGTCATATCGGTAATGAAATCAAAGAACTTATTAATCAAAATGACTCAGCTACACTCAATACAACCTGTGCCTGACGTTAGATTTCCAATGAGTTCATGCCTCGTTAACATGAATGAATGAAATGAAATGACTCAAAGGTAAGACAAGTCAATGGAGACAAGGGGGAAAAAAAGAACAAACAAACTTTATTTGATGGTTTGTGGTATAAAATTTTAGGGCATTAAAAAATGGTTTTAACTAGGATAATGGTAGAAACACTGTAGCAGCGTTTGGATACAGAGCGTCTTGCGTTTGGGTTTTTTTTTTTTTTTTTTTTGGTGTGTATGTGTGTGAGAAGCCCGTTTTGTAACTGTTTAATAGTTTTCGTACACTATTTATGGGAGTTACAAACATCTTTTTTTTCAACAAAATTTTTATTAAAAATAAGTTTCACGGCATTATTTATATATTTAAAAATTATTTTATTATAGTATTTTTAATTTTTAGCAAAATAAGTCATATCTAAATAAACCTTAAATAGTGAATTCTTAAACCATTTTATTTCTCCACTTTATGTGCTAGCCATGAGAACCTTATAGACCTTATTATCATTATTGACTTTACAATTACTTACATTTACATACATGATTCGGAGAACATACAACCTAACATTAAAAATTGGGCAATCTTTTTGAGGTATATACCCTATCATTAAAGAGCACCCGAAATGTGTGGCACTCATAATATATAGAGTCACGCAGTCCGCTTGAAAATTTGAAAGAAGGGCGAGGATTGGATAAGGTCTTAAAGTGGTTCTCTTTTTTTTTTTTTTTTGCACCACAAACTCTAGTTTGTGGTTCTCATCTCATGCATTTTAATTTTCACAGAATAAAGCAAGAGGCAGAATTTAGGAGGCTATTTTATCAAATAAAAAAAAAAGAAAAAGAAAAAGGAAAAATGGGTAGAGGGCTAGCAACAGCAACTACCAAACCCAAAATGCCCGTGAATAAGAAGTGCATGAAACCACAAAAAATGTGGGGCAAACTGGCTGAGACGGCATTGACAAAGGTACAAGAAAAGAGCAAGGGGATAGCCCCCAAATCTAGAAAGAAACACTGAAACAGGTGGCACGGTCAAATATATCCGTGTGTATGTGTACGTGTATCCAAATTCAACAGCAAATACATGTGTTAAAGTGCACAAAGTTTAAAAAATAAATAAAAGTCCCGGCTTCTCCAATGACTTTCTAATTTGTCTCTCTTTCGTTCAAACTTGGATCTTTGAAATGCTTGACTTTTTTTGGGGCCTCCCCCTCCTAGGGGAGGAAATATAGAGTTCAAACATGAACCAACAATTGCATGAACAATTGAAGTCCCCACAAGGCCTTAACCAGAGTCCCCACAACTGCTTTCCAATCGCTAAAAACCGAATAAAACCCCCTCAAACTCTGTGCAAAGTGCTGGTTTTGTAAACCATAAATCCAAAATTAAAACCTCAACCGAAATTAGTGGGAAGTATTTGGTTAATATCTTGGGATTCCCACTGGAATTACATACATGTTACTAATTTTTTTTTTTTTGGCTGAATTAATTTCTAATTATACATGTTAAAACTGTGACTAAAAATAAATCCCAGTACTCGATGAAAAGTAAAGAAACAAGTAATTTCCAACCCTTCCAGAGGAACCCTTTTCCAGAAACACAAACTAGAGTTTGTGACTAAAATCACTAATAAAAACTGAATCATGAAATAGATTTAGAACAATTTCTTAATACCATAGAATTCAGAAGGGTAAACCTGATAAGACATTCTAACATGTAAAACATAGTAATTATCAACCTCAAATCATCACCAGATTGAGAAAGAGATGAGAGAAACTGAAAAGAGTTAAAAAAAAAAAAAGAAAAAGAAAAAGAAAACTAATAACTACCAGAAGCAGTTGGAGGAGGAGTAGTTTTTTTTGTTGTTGACGAGTCTTAGGAATTTTCTTCTGCGGTAATAGAAACCGTATCTAAGCCCGGAACAGACCAACTTCCTGAATCTACGAGCGGATCGAAGCCTAAGACATATGACCCTCTTGACACGGATGAAGGACCCCTTGAGTCTCTCAGATAAGCTCCTTTTTCTGCAGAACTGATAGCTTCTAAGGAAAAGTTGCCTCTTCTCCATCATTGTGTAGTTCTGCTCTGAGTAGTACCCAAATGACTCGCTCCTCGGTTTTGGGTTTAGACCCAAAACATGGTTTTGATTCTGATTCATGATGTATGCCTCTTGAACAAAATTCGTCAAAGAAAGAGGCACAGAGAGAGAGAGAGAGAGAGGGAGAGTCAAAAGTGCTACTTAAATGCTTCTCCTGCCTGTGAGTTCTGCCTTTAAAGTTGAGTGTAAATCAACACCAATAGTAATAAATACAAAAAACGAGAAGGGCTTCGTGCAAAATAAATATAAAGTTTTGGGCTGAGGGGTCTGAAGCCTGAACTATTATAAATATATATATGTATGACCTGTTGAAATTCCCTGCACCTGTCTTTTGCTTTGCTTCTTCTCACTACCCGTACTTATTATTGTTTGTTGTCTATTTGTATTGCCTTGCTTTGCATAACAAGCGACCACTGCGCCGCCGCAGAAGCTAACCCAAAGCGCCCACCTTTGTAATTTTTACTGAATTCTTTTTTCCACTATAATACCTTTTTCATCCCTCTAATTTTTGGGTTTGCGTCAAAATTTATAACTAAAAAGTCCCATAAACCTAAACTCTACGTCATTTACTCATATTTCAATTATTTATTTATTTTTTTGAATAAAAAACATAAATTGATATAATTTTGACTTTTTTATTCAAGCGTGCATGTGATGTGGAAGTGAATGAGAATAGACTTTGAGGCAACTTCTCAATTTATCTTTGTTTTCTTAATTTGTCTTATTTTTAAAACATTTTTAATTAGGAAATAGGTTATTTTAGGAAGTATAGACAAATGGATATCAAAGAGTTTTATTTCAATTACATATATAATAAAAATAATAGTTTGAATATTTATTGACTTCTTTTTATGTTGTTACATAACTTTCTTAAAATTCATATTCTTTAATGTTAGGAAAAGTTATAATAAACTTATTCGTGATTTGACCAAACACCTTACTTACTTGTGATTTGAAAGTTGAACTTTGTCCACTTGAGGTCAGTTCCATAACCCAACGTTACCTTTACCGTTAGAAAAACATATTTTTATACGAAAGTAGAACATAACACAAATCAAACACACTTCTTCTCAAAACTTTTTTGTGCGAACATCCTCCTTCCAATTTGTCACCCAAATGAGTTGAATTAATGGTTTTAGGCTTGATTTTATAAATATTTTCGAGTTTGTACTAAATCCATTCTAGGGTTTGCACATCCAATAGGTAAAGCAAAACCAAGTATGTTCTTGTGCAAGGTTTTGAACTTTTAGCAAAATGGATAAGATAGTAAGGTCTAAAATTCGTGCATTTGTTGATAACCTATTGAAATCCTCAAGGAATAATTATTGAAGGTTTCGTTGATCAATTTATGTAATATCTTCATCAAGTGGCAATTATTCAGGTTCAAGTGGGCATATGTGAAGTCATTACACTTGTATTTTGAGAACAAGTTTGATGATTGATAATTTTGGGAAGAGACTTTTGGCCTGTAGCCAATATAAGGTAAACTAAAATTTTGAAAATAAACTTAATTGATTTTGTGTCATAATAATATAGTGAATTTAAGTCTTCAAAAAAATTATGCTCAGATTGGTCCAAAATGGACCTTCTTTGATTGGGTCGATAACCCAACTTGTAGATGTGGGAGTGAAGTTGCTCCTCTAGTCCTTCAAAAGATCTTTGGGCTTTGGTATGAGTTGTGACTTGCAAATGATAGGGTAATGATACCTTGGCAAATTGCAGAAAAAGTTTAAGAAATGGAAGCGAAAGCCAATGAGAGGGAGAGAAAGGTTCATGCTATCTGTGCAAACGCAAAGGAGAAAGTGATGAGAGCTCGTGAGAAAGAGAGATTGTGCAGGTTTGCACTAATATTATCATGGGTCTTTTTTGCTAATGTTATGTTATTTTCATGAGGCTCAATTGAGCAATTTGGAGTGAAGAGGTTGAGCTGACCAAAAGGTTGTTATTGTATTGTTGTTTTGTGGCTCAATTGGTAGAGATATCTACAAGCTTTGATTTAGCCAAGTTGTTTGTTGTTAGTAGAATTATGTTGTGGCAATGGTGCTTATCAAGATTTTGTAAGAGGATTTCCTAATTGCCTAAGGTTGGCTTGAAGACATGTTGTATTGTAATAGCACTTTTCTATTTTAGTGTTGGTACTAGGAGTGTTTTTAAATTGTGTGTTATGTTGAAATTGGTATTTGTATTTCATACACTGTACACCCTAAAAATTGTGAAATGTGTCTTGTGTTGACACTTAATTAGCACGATCTCTTTCTCCAAAAAAATAATAATAATAATAAATAAATAAAGCACGATCGCATTGTTAAAATTGATTAATGTCAAAACTTGCCAACATTACGATAATACAAAGTTAGAGCAAACTAGGTATACTGAATTAGAATTACAACATGAATTTTAATCTTTATTACTATGAGTAAAATGTGTTGTAATACAACAACTAAACATATTCATAAGTTTTGTTGTAAGTTATAACATTAGAATAAAATTTAAAATTTATTCTAGGAAGTATCTTATTCATATAATTATGTTTCCTTAAAAATAATATTTTTCAAATTTGAGAGAGATGAATTGTTTTTTATGATTATTTTATTTATATAATTGTTATGTGTATATAGAAATTTTTTTTATTTAAATATATATTAATTTTAGAAATTATTACACTTCATAAGAAATAGCTATTACACCATATTTAAATAGAAATAAGTATTCCTTATTTTAAAGAATAGTTATTCATAAGAAATAACTATTTCCCATAATTTAAATAAAAACACTGTAATAAAAATATAACAAAACTAAAGAATAGTTTAACCATATGAATAGCTATTACATTACAGTATTTATTACAGTCTACTAAACATGCATGTAACAATATTACTTTTTTTTTTCTTTTTTTTTTGGGTGTGATTGATGGCCGTTAATTTATAAGATTTACGTAATAAGATCTGTAATATTCTAATATCACTCTTTAATATTAAGGAGCATACAACTCAATCGGTGCTTCTAGAACAGACAATCTCGTGGCTTTCGTGTTTCCCTATTCCCTAATCTTGTTGTCTTTTGGTATGTCTTGATATTTCCCTATGGCTGATGGTTAGGCTAGAAACTACGGCGTCATCTACTGGGTTTAGGCCCACAAAAAGGGTGGTCCCACCAACCTTGTTCATGGCAAATTATAGGTCCTCTGTATTGGAGTTTCAAGTCTCCACACGTTACTTGATTAGTCTCAACACGTTACTTGATTATGATTGATTACATTATTATTATACGAGAGATGTTAGGTTTATAACAATTTTATAATATTTTTACAACAAATCAGAGGTAATTAGTTGTTATTGGTTCAAATTTGAAACTAACACTAAAATTACTTTTTTGCCCTAACAATAACAACCAGTAACAACTTGCCACTTAAGATTTGTTGTAAAAATATTGTAGACATATCATTCCTCTTATTATGTTATTGTAGCAATAAAGTTCAAAGTGACTTAGAGCATTCACAGTAATAGATCTATAATTTTAGATATTTAGCACAAATAAAAGTTACTTTATCTATTTTACCTACATACATACTGCAGCAGTGGATCTATTTTACTTTTAACACAATAAAATAATATAAACATTACAATAAAATAATATGACCACTGCAATAAAATAATATATCTCACTACCCAAAAAACATCCACAGCACCAACCACAACCACCTTTACCATTAGCCACAGCCACAACCCCCCCCCCCCCCCCCCCCGCCCACCATCACCAACACCACCACTGGCCACAACCACCACTCTACTTTGGCAACCACAACATAGGAAAAAAAAAAAAAAAAAAAAATCCACAACCCACTATCACAACCACAACCACAACCATAAACCACAAAACTCATAGCCAAAATCCACAAAACCCACTGCCAAAGCCAAAATCATCCATCACCACTACTATAGCCAAAATCAACCACCACCACCACCACCACCATAGCCACCAAACCTATATGAAAATACGTAAAAAAAAAAAAAAAAAAAAAAAAAAAAAAAAAACTCAATCATAACAAAGAGAATAGAGAGATGGGCGACAGTGGTGGCTTGCAACTGGCGGTGTGGGTTTGAGGCGATTGGTGGTGTGGGTCTGAGGCTGTTCGGCAGCGATGAATGAGAGAGCTTCGGCGACGTCGAGCTTTGGTGACGTCGTGGATGAGGATGAGTCGAGTTTCGTGGGTCGGTGACTGGAGTTGAGAGAGTGAGATCGGAGTTGAGAGAGATGAGCTTGAGAGAGATGAGCTTCAGAGATGAGATGAGAGTGAATGAGAGAGAGAAAGACACGGTGTGAAAGAATGAAAAAAAGAAAAAGAAAAAAGAGCAAGTGTATTATTTTAATTACCGGCAGAATAAAAAATTTTTTTTTTATTTTTTACTCTCATCTACAGTATACATCTATTTATAGATGTGTACTGTAGCAAATCAGCTAAAAAAAATACGTATAGCTCCACTGTTGGAGCTTATTTTTTGGGTGTGAGAAGCTAAAATATACCAATATAACTTTTGGAGCTTATTTTTGGGTGTGAGGAGCTAAAATATACCAATATAACTTTTTAACGTCACTGTTGTGAGTGCTCTTAGCCAGTAAAAAGAGAGAAAGTACAGTCCAAAGTAGGTATATGGGAGTGCTTTTCTTTGCTTGGGGACAAGAAGATGCATTAAATAATTGGCGTAACGTGGGGAAACTTCATTCAAAGAGTCAGATATACAGAGTTCTATTACCAATAAGAGAAAAGATTTTTCTTTTTTGATAATTCCAATAAGCGAAGGGATTATGTGCAGGTGTAACCACCTACTACATCGTGCATATATGTTCAACCTTGCAAGTTAACCATTTCTACGCGGTTCATGCCCTTCTTTCTTCTGAATTGAAAAGTCTTAGACTTTTGTTTGATTTATATTTTGTATTGTTGTCAACATCAGAAAACTTAAATAAACACCTCGAGGGAGAGAGAGAGAGAGAGAGAGAGAGAGAGAGAGAGAGAGAGCCACATGTCATCCTAAGGCTACCCACGATTTACTTCTACACTAAGAATCATGAAGGCACAATCTGGAGCCAGACTCCGCACTATAGTTTATTTCTGCTCCAGCTAAGTAACTTCGAAAAAAGGAAATTCTGATCCAACTCTAAGATGTTGGGAGGCACCGCTGAAGCAGACCATTTGAGAATTCTCTTCATAACACCATCATTTCAACAAAATTCTAGAGTAAGAATATAAGATAATCAGATAAAAAATATGGAAAACAGAATGTGATCGCTTCCAATACCATGCAAATACTACAATTTTAAGCTTTGAACATCATTGAACGCTCAACTCAAACAATTCATATTGAATATAAGCCAGTCTATGAACAGAAGATCTTACTTCTAGGGACATTGTTGGGGATGATGCACGTGTAAATAATTGCTGTTGTATATAAGCAGAGTTTTCCAACTTTGTACATCTGTTGTGAGCCAAGCTATCAGCAAACAGACTGCACAATACACGCGGTTGTTTTCTAAAAGCTACTCCTTTCCCAGGTAAAATATCTTCTTGGTTGCCCCAGAAAAGGTGGGAGAGCCCACCCGTGAGAGAGAGAGAGAGAGAGAGAGAGAGCACAACCCTTGCATGCTACAACAATGCAAATTATAATTGAAAATGCCAACAGTTGTAAGCCAATAATGAAAACCCTAAAAAAAATGAACGCAATGAAAGAGCCAGTGTATGACATCCGATGGGAAACAGTAACTTTGAATTTTTAATTTCATGTTAAAAAATGTAATGTTACAAGTTTTGTATCTACAATCTACACACTGAAAAGGCTATATTCCATTTAAGTGGGAAGCCTAATATCGCTGGGTATAGCGCTTCAAACCAACAGAGAGAAGGAGAACTGCAAGCTTCAAAACTCTAAAAGTACTTGACACCAATATCAGCACACAATAGGCCAATCAGCCTTTCCCAATTCAGAAACAACATTTGCAATTCTTCTTAACCCCTTTCTTTCCTTTAAAAGCACGGGCTTCTTACCTGTCCCTCGCAGATTCTTAACGCTCTTGTCACCTGGTCCCAGTTTCATTTGCTGCAGGAACTTTGGAAGGATAATTGGACACATCCAACTCAATAAGTGACATATCATACGGCTCAGAAAAAGAATTTGAGGCATCCACAAGCAGAGAAGATTTCATCACATCAGATTGTGTAGAATCAGTTACAGTGTCAGGATTTTTGGGAGTACTGGTACTAGAAGATGAGAGACTGGAAAGCTGTATGTCATCCAACTTGTTTCCAAACATATGTTTGTTTCTTCTTACAGATTCCATCTCAGGACCAGTTGGCACAAAGGTGCGTGACCGATACTTCCGTGTTCCCTCATCACCCTCATTGTGATTGTAAAGAACATAATCATGGTATGTTGGTGCAAACTGCAATAAGGTAATGAGTGATCATCCGCAAGAGTACAGCAAATCCCAAAAAGAGAATTCAGAAGCCTTATTAAGGCTTGTGTGTAAGCAAATCTTAAGGGAAAGCATGTCGAATGCATTCAAAGCATGAGAGAGAGAGAGAGAGAGAGAGAGAGAGAGAGAGGGAGTGAAATGGAATTGTACAGTTCACCTGGTGGACCGTGTCATGGTAAAAGTCATTTAACTTTAAGGCGTGTGCAAGGCTTCCTGTCAAACCACGGGAGACACCAATATTTGCACCAGCATACTCTTTGTATGGAAATGCATAGAGATGGCCCACAGCAGCAATAAGCATCTCAACACATATGATGAAATTTTGAAATTCGGCAGCTTCCTCTGCATCCTTAATGAATCCAGACTTTGCAGCAAGGAAAACCAAAACACCCTAAAATACAAACAAGAAAATCAGAAAGATGGTGGAAGAGGCTACAATTTCAACTTACAGAAAATTTTCTAAAAAATAAAATGCATTCAGCAACTCCCATTCAGTAATAAACTAGGCATGTGCATGTGTGTGTGCGTGAGAGAGAGAGAGAGAGAGAGAGAGAGAGAACAAGTATCAATGCTGTACCTGCCAATAAGTCAGGAAAACAACGGATTTGATTAAAATAAACTTTGGGACTGGATTAAATGGCTGAAGCAGATCTTTGCATGCCAGATAAAACAATGCCAAAGCATAAAGAGCCATTGTATATGAGATTGTATAGATAATTGTGAGATACAAGTATGATTGATTTGGACTGAAATTTCCATCTTCATATTTTCCTTTTGCGTAAAGTATGAGTGTAACAGCAACTAAAATAGGCTTCAAAATGACAAACTGCAAACACCCCTGCTTGCACCTACGTATGAAACGCCTGCATAAACAATTTCAGAAATGAGAGCTAATCAAACAAATCTAAGGATGCAGTATTCAGATAAATCATTGTTATTGAAAGACTAAAATAATTGATTATAATATCCCAGCAAGTTTTGACTTATAGACAGGCTTTTAAAAGGTGCAGAGAAGCTAAATCCATACATGTAAATCAGTATGCCAACTAATTCATACATATCAAGAGTGCTGCTACAGTTATTAAAAAAAAAAAAAAAAAAAACCTTCAAGGACTTAGATAGTGGACAGAAGCAATCCCCAAGTATAATAAATTTGTGAGTTTTGCAAGAGGAGAGACGGGGGGTGGAGAGGAGGGGGGAGTATGAGTAAAATCATAGACTTTTGTTATTAGAGACTCACCCATCCAGAGGTATGGGAGGAAAGCAACATGTCATCAGACACCATGATGGCTTCAGAACCCGACCACTTAAACTTAGTACAACAGCTCCTGGTCCACCAACCCATCCCAGGCACAACGACAGGAAATTATAGATGACCCATGCTTCATAACTGAAACAGTAAAAACATAGATATAATGATTATTATAATAATTAACCATAAAATGATATTTGTGAATAAGTCAATAAACACAACTTCTTATAATCCCCTAATTTTTTTTCTCCAAAAAACAGCTCATAAAAACCCAGGCAGCTATAGACATATTCCTTTTTTTGTTTTTTAAATAATAATAAAGCAATTTTTATTCACTGTTGTGAAGAAAGCAAGACAATGAAAAAGAAAAATTATCAAATAACAAGCTTCTGCAACAGATTTTTAATAAGTTAAACACTTGCATTCAAGTACAAAACACCTAACATGGATGATCATAATACATCCTCACTTCAAGTTGCATTCAAAAATTCATAAAGCAGTAAAATCTTCTCACAAAGATAGCCATGGGAAAACAATCAGAAGACTGGATTCAACTCTTGTTGCTTACAAAAACTGGTCTATTTTTAATTTTTTGGTGGAAGCTTTAGTTAAATCACTAGACAAAGGACAAACTTCTAAGCAGAACTGAAACAAATATACAGTATATTAGCTCCCCCCAAATAACAATATGATGAATCTCATACGAGCTATTTGCAGGTGCATTTAAAGGAATTGGAGGACAAATTACGTGGGTGGGAAGGGACTTAAGTATTCTAAGTTGAAAGTTATAATGTTAAGTTCAATAAGATAAGGATCTACAAAATCCTGATGTGGCAGCAATTGGTTCAAAGCATATTTCAAAGTCATTGGGAAAAGAGTTCCTAGGAATTCCTTTGTTTTGTTGCAAATAACCTTTTTTTTTTTTTTTTTTTTTTTAAATTTAAATTTAATGAGTGAAGATTTCTATTGAATACTAGCTTTTTACTCAACTATGTTTTGGCGCAAATAGCGAAAATGAATCCAAACATCTAGATTCTCCCTAAACCTCAGTTTAGTGACATACAGAGAACCATGAAGATAGTTGGGTATCTACATTCCCAATGCTTGGTAAACTTCTCTTTTATTAAAAAATGAAAAGAACACCCACATTCAATATTCTCTAACCAACAAAAATGTAACCCTCTTCTCACTTAGCCAATCCTTCTACTATCTCTCCTTTCTAAAAAGTTGTTTTGAAATATAGGGATTTCATATACTCATGAATCTCAGACTTTCGGAATCATATCAAATTTATAATCAATCCAAACATTGAAATTAAATTTCAGGGAATTCAGATATTCAGGCATCATGTTTTCGAGAATTTGGATGCTAGGGGCATATTCTATTTCCTGAACCAAATGGCATGTAAAGGGCATTATTATAGGAGGAATCCAAGGGCTCACATTCCAACTAAAATAGCACAAAAAAGGTGTCATTTTAATAAGTAAAATAATGCTAATTAATATTTGTCCAAAAAATGTGTCATTTTAATAATGCTCAATTGATTGTATTGCCATCAATGGCAATGGCACTGCTGCTTTTGCAAAACAACTGCAGCCTTTGCCATTAATAATATCACTGCCACCATCATCACAATCCCTATCATCATAAGCACCTCTTCCACCATTCCAACACCATTCATTCATAGATGACTTGTGGTGAACTTCCTGCCACAAAGATGGTTGCTTTCTAGAGCAATCTAATGCACAAGTTAATTTGGGTGAAATTCTATTGACATTTGTAACCCAATACCATTTGCTCTCTAGAGTCAAACAAAACAAGGGGAGACGAAAAGCATAAATATAAGATAAGACAGAAATCAAAGTGAACAATAAAATATATATTTTTTTCCTGTAAAAATTGCAGAGATCAACATTATATACAAACACAGAAGAACTTACACTTCCCGAAATGAATTGAAATAGATTGAGCCAGCTGGTAAAACCAGGGACAAGAAAGACATTAGTGCATAAACCTGTTAAAAAAAAAAAACAAAAAATCAACAGATTGCTGAAAATACTGCAATACAAGTTAGCATTTTTAAAGTGCGGCCTTTTGCAGATGTCAAGACCAATGGAGGTTAACTATTGAAAGAAGATATAAAGTTCTAAATCATCAAATCATAACCAACACTTTTGTATGCATGCTGCATAGCATAGATTTGAAAGGCCACATTTGATCATATTCCTTTAAATTGAAATAAAGTTGTGACCCATTTCAGATTTTTTTTTGATACATTTTAAGTGTTGAACCCTAGATGTCTTTTTATTGGAACCCGGTTTTTGAGAAGATGGGGCGGCGTTTAGCTAGGTGGGAGAGGTTGTATTTATCTGTTGGGGGGGGGGGGGGGGGGGGAGTTACTAAGAGTACTCTGTTCACTTCACCTACTTATTTCCTTTCTCTCCTTCCTATTCTAGTAAAGATCGCTAATCGTATGGAGAAAATACAGAGAGGCTTTCTTTGGAGTGGTATTGATGCTCCTAAGGTTCCTCTGGTGGAATGGTCTAAGGTTTGTATGCCAGTGCAGAATGGTGGTTTAGGGATTTGGCGGCTGAGAAGATTTAATTCTGCTTTGTTAGGCAAATGGTTGTGGAGATATGGAACGGAGAGAGATGCCCTTTGGAGGAAGGTCATTGAGGCAAAATATAAGGTTGAAGGGAGTGGTTGGTGTACCAAACCGGGGTTAGGGACCTATGATGTTAGTGTGTGGAAATCCATTAGACGTGGTTGGCTGGACTTTTCTAAATTTCTTCGGTTTGATGTGGGTGATGGTACTAGGATAAAGTTCTGGGAGGATGTATGGTGTAGAGATTGTTCTCTTAAGAAAGCATTTCAAGAATTGTATAGTATTAGTTGGACAAGGGAGTCTTTTGTGTCAGAGGTGATGCACTTCTCTGCTCAATGTGACATTCGGTTCTGTCGTCCACCACAAGATTGAGAGTCAAAATCATTGGGTCTGTTTTGGGTTGTGCTTTATTCCACAAATGTGCAGGGTGTTGGTGATGACAAACTTTGCTGGAAGCTAGCAATGAGGAGAGGTTTTGAGGTTCGAGGCTTCTATCACTCTTTATCTCCTTCTTCTGTCATTGATTTTCCTTGGAAAATGGTGTGGCAATCAAAGGTTCTTCCTAGAGTAGCGTTCTTTTCTTGGAATGCTGCCTTAGGTAAGATCTTAATTATGGATAATCTTTGAAAGAGGCACGTTGCAGTGTTAGAGTGGTGCTTTATGTGTATTTATTTATTTTTAAAAAAAAGTGGTGCTTTATGTGTAAAAGGTGTGGGGAATCGGTGGATCATCTTCTTCTTCATTGTCCTATAGCATATGAGTTGTGATCTATGGTATTTTGTTTGTTTGGTATACATTGTGTTATGCCGAATAAAGTTAGTGAGTTGTTAGCTTCTTGATGGGGGAAGTTTAGTAGATATCGAAATATAGGTTTATGGAGGTTTGTGTTGCATTGTTTGTTTTGGTGCTTATGGCGGGAGCGGAATGCTAGATGTTTTGAGGATTGTGAACGGTCTATTCTTGACATTAAGTTTTTCTTTTTCTGCACTCTCCTTGAGTGGAGTTTAGTTTTGCCTTCTTATTCTTGTTTTTCTCTCCCTGATCTTATTAATCGTTGTAATCTGGGTTGTTGATTTGTGCCACTGTAGTACACTTCCAGTGTACTTGGTTTTTTTTAATAAAATTTCTTACGTTACTTATAAAAAAGAAAAGAAAAAAGAAGGCTTTAGATGTTAAAAGACACAGACACTAATTAAACTTGTTAGAAAATGAGTAGCAAGAAGAAGGCGTGGTATTGATACATTTGGGCATTTGAAATCATTAGATTCAGTGGTAGGCACATTATTCACATAAACATAATCCCTAGGCTAGGTTAGCAGCATATGAATTCATTACAAATAAAAAGAAGAAGATATATGTTACATTAAATACTACTACTACTACTAGGACAGGAAGTGAAAGCAGAAGCAGCACTCACCGGAACCATGAAGATGATGCGGACAATAAAGCGCTGATAAGTAGGTTCGGTGTAATTCATAAGGTGCCTGTAGATGTGCCTAACCGCAAGAACAATGGCTCCCACTGTGCAAATAAATGCAACTATGCTAAGATAGATTGGCACTGCTTCCCCCATTTCTTCGCACCCACAAATCAATAACAACAACAACAAAAATTAGTTTTATAAATATATAAATAAAATAAAATAAAACAGTGGGTTTTATTTTTTAAAAAACTAAATATAGAGAAGTAGCAAATCAAACCTGGGGTAGAGTATAGTATAGTATAGGGTAGGAGATCAGACAGTTAATGTTATTGGTACGAAATAGGAATTGTTGGATTTGAATTACAGCGCGAAATTGTAGAAACCCTAATTCATATTATTATATAAATAATAATTGGCTGCGAACAAAGAGAAAAAAACAAAAAGGGGCTAAGTGTTTGGTAATGAAGCAATAGGCTAAGATTAAGTGTGATTGAAACGAAAACTAGTAATGAATAAAAGAAGTTTGATTTAATTACCTGATTGGAGATCGGAACAAGGAAGGGAGGGCGGATCTGAGTCTGAAAATGTAATATGTAAAAGAGGAAAGGAAAGGAAAGGAAAGGTCCGGGGTTTCAGTGGCAGACAATAATGGCGGCTATTTCTAATTCACTTAACACTGTAGAATATCATCTCATCTGTAATCCTGTTTTCTATAATTCTAAGTTTCTAACCTCCCCAAAACCAACCAACAAAAAAAAAAGAGACAACCGACTTTAAATAATATAAAATTCAAGAGAGAGAGAGAGATTTAAAAAAAAAAAAAAAATGGTGTAACTAAATACTGATTACAGGGTGTACATATTCCAGAATCCAGATATGTCTGTCCTCTCCTATGCGACCATTTAATCCATAAGTAACTTCCCTCTGTCTTCAAATATTCCAATACTCCCAAGGATATATTGGTTTTCACTCAAAAATAAAAAAATAAAAAAAAAAACGAAAGAAAAAAGTAAAAAGAAAAGAGAAACTATATGGATAATACCAAGCTTATTATATGCGCTTATTTGAGAATTATAATGCGCGCTTTGCAAAAGCTTTCTATTTTTAGTGTCATAATTTTTTATTTATCTTAATTTGAGGTTTACGGTTATATAACAAGTATGTGATGAGAATACTCATACTAGCATAAAAAAAAAAAAAAAAAAGGTTAAAATGTATTTGTATAACGAGTGTGTGACGAGACTACTCATACTAGCTTAAAAAAATAAGGTTAAAATGTAAAATTGATTGTCTAAGTTTTACTTTTTATTATTGAGAAATGTTAATGAGTGCCCTTAGGACACTTATTAATAATCCTCTAAATTTTAATTATAACCAATTCAGTTTTCTGTTAGTCTTCTATTAAGTGCTGCCATTTATTATCTACCGAAACGACGTTGTTTTGAACTTTTTTTTTTAATTTTAATTTCTTAATGAAAAAAAAAACTAAAAACGTTAATTACAAAAAAAGAAAAAAGAAACTAAGGACTCAGGGAAAGATGTCGTTCCCTTTGCCACTGAAAGTCATAAACCATCCTCATTAGTCATTCCCACCGCCGATTAACTGAGACATTTGGGGGAGAGGATTGTTCTGCAAAAACCATTTATAGAGAGCAAAGATCTCAAGCAGAATAAAAAACCTAACAAGATCCTGAGTGGAATATAAAACGAAAGGCAATGTTAATGCATTTAAACTGTAAAGGCTGAGGAACATAACCGAGGATTGTATCGAAAAATTAGGAGTCCCAATTCGCCAAACGAGTAGATGCTTTGTTCTCTTCAAACTACTTTGCTACAGATGGCTTATTTGAGAAGTATTTTCATTGTAACCAAGATCAATTTTGAAAATTTGGACTATTATTTCTTCCTGGTCTCCTAGTTCGGTTTTCCAAATACTGATGTGCTGTCTGCAACTAAACAATATATTGCGTAAAGGACAAAGGATTTATAGGTGCTTCCCATTAGGACTGGGTTCATAAGTTTCTGTCCACATTTCTTTTCAGCATTGACTTTTTTTTTTTTTTGATTGGTTTTCAGCATTGACCTGACTGCTCTGGACGAGGAAAAGAGAATGGTGGGCTAAGCCCTTTTAATTTCTTCTTCTTCTTTTTTTTTTTTTTTGGTTGTTAATTAACGTTTTTCAGTTTTTTAAAATTAATATATTAAAAAAAAATCCAAAACAACATCATTTTGGTTAGTAAACAACAACACTTAACAGAAGACTAAATTGATTATACTTAAAACTTAGAAGATTGAAAAGACAAAACAAAAAATTAGAAGACTGAAAAGACAAAATGTGAAACTTAGAAGGTCAATTTTGCATTTTAACTAAAAAATTTACATGATTTGAGAAGTATAAAATTTGATTACAAACTTGATTGAAACTTAAAATTACAACTCTCACTTAAAAAATTTACATTATTTAATATTTTAAAAGTCTAATCATTAAATTATATGTTTTTTTAAAATGAAAAATTACATGTTTTTTATATTTATTAGATTGATTTTTTTTTTTTTGAGAATAAAAATAATTTAGTATATTGATAAATAGGAAGAACCGAAATGTAGAAGAGGTGGTTGGAGTTGGAAGGAGAGGTAAATGTTGAAGAATTGAGCAGGGCCTTGGTATATGGGTTAAGCAAGCCCAATCCAACAAGTAATAGGGAGACAGGCCCTGTAGTGATAGATTTTTTATAGGTGAGGTCCATAGGGCAGAGAATTGAAGGTATGGGCCAAGTGGAGAAGAAATATCCACAAGAGGAAATACGAGTATTTAGAAGCAGCCAAAGCACAAAGTAATAAGCAGTCATAGAGTAAAGTGAAAGTGGAGTGAGGCTTATAAACCGAGGTGGAGCGTGGAGGTAGGAAAGGCCATACATTTTCAGTAGGTTGTGGAGAGCCCTTATCTTTCCCCTCTTTCTCTCTATTTTTTGGTGTCTCACTCTCACTGTTTTTTTCTCTCTCTCTCTGTAGTGAGGTGTGTCTCACCTTATCTAATAGACAAAGCCGCCTCTACCTCTATCTCTCAATCTCTACTGTTTTCTTCTAATACTTTGTTTCTTTGGAGCAAGCATATTCATTCACCTCACACTAGTCACAACCCATTTACCAAAATGGCGTCTTTTATAGGCGTCTCATCCATTTACCAAACTCCCACTCTGGAACTCTATAGAAGAACAACCCCAACCCCAACCCCAACAACAGCAGCCACTAACGACAACAAGTCCCTTCTTCACTTCAACTATGTTCTCAAAGCCTATTACAACACCAACCAAACCCATAAGCCCCACCACTCTCTCAGTTTGGTTCCCTCCGCTATTGCCACTCCTAATTCCTCAGTCCTCAGTGAAGAGGCTTTCAAAGGCCTCGGTGCTCTCGATGGTTATTACGATGACGATGACGATGACAACAATAATTCTTCCGACGCTGCTGCTACTTCTACTTCTCCTGAGGACGACCATGAGCTCGCCGTTTCCGAATTGGGCTTGCCTCAACGCCTTGTTCAAACCCTTCACACACGTGGCATTACTCACCTCTTCCCCATTCAAGTATTTTATCCTCTCTCTCTCTCTCTCTCTCTCTCTCTCTTTGGTTCTCTATGCTTAAGTCGTTGGCTAATTGGAAAACTCAATAGCTTGAATATTCTTTTTATTTTTTTTATTTTTTATTTTTATTTTGTACTAGTAATTATGCTGCTGCTTATAATATCACCATATTAGGTATTTGTTTGGATAAGTTCTCAAATTGGTCTTCACTTAAGTTACAATGTTATGGGGTTTTGTTAAGGAATATGCCACAAATTTCAATAACATAAATACTCTTGCTAACAATTCATTGTGGTTGTGTTTGTTTTTCTTCATATTTATTCATAGTTTGATTTAATTTCATTTTTAAAAAATGCATAAAAATATCATTCAATATGCCTTATTTTTGGGCTCTTAGGGAACTCTTTAATTAGTACGTTATAGTGGCTCTTAAACCCATGACCTTACCCTCCATTTTTCCTCTTCTTTATTGGTAAGCTATACATGCGTAGAATGGGTTTTGAACCCATAATCTCACTTTCCATCAGTTCTTATGTGAGGAGGAAGTGCCATTTCAACTCATTGGCTTCTCTGACACTGCTAAGGAAATTTCTTATTGGTTTTTAATATTTTTTGTATGCATATTTATTAATTTAACTTGTATATGAGCTGTTTGAGTGCCGTCCTGGTTATCTAAACTGTTCAATTACTTGCTGCAAAATATTTCTTTCATTCCATACTACCATTATTTGAAGTGCACTTGTGATTCTCTCATGATGTTGAACCGCTGAATATTCAATAGTCTCTTTTTCCTTTTTCCTGTCTACAACTTTATATGATATTTTGTGACTACTATAGTGCACTTGACATATTAACCCACCTCTTCTTATTTCATTTCCAAGATTCTAAAATTTCCAGCTTTTCTCTTTTTCATGCTCTGCTGCTGTTTCTATTATAGTTTCCAAATGTTTGTTTGCTTTATTCGCAATGTCTATCTTTTATGCTGGATTAATTATTTCTCTTCTTCTGATAATAATTTTTTGTGTGTGAGTTTGTGGGTGTGTATTAAAACCAATATGATAAATACTAATTTGTTTTTGTTTCAATCATGTAGAGAGCTGTTTTAGTCCCTGCACTAGAAGGTCGAGATATCATTGCTCGTGCAAAGACTGGGACTGGGAAGACATTAGCCTTTGGGATCCCAATTATTAAACAACTTACTGAAGAGGATGAACAAAGAGGCCCTCATAGGTATTCACATATATCATTTCTATTAAAAGTTATCATTTTGAAATCTGTTTTATCATTTGGTGTATTTTTTGATTTGTTTGCAGGCGGTCTGGTTCTCTTCCTAGAGTTCTGGTTCTTGCACCTACACGTGAGCTAGCAAAGCAAGTCGAAAAGGAGATTAAAGAGTCTGCACCATATTTAAATTCTGTTTGTGTTTATGGAGGGGTTTCCTATGTGACACAGCAGAGTGCACTTTCCCGTGGAGTTGATGTGGTTGTTGGAACTCCTGGTCGAATAATTGACCTGATAAATGGTGGCAGCCTCAAACTAGGGGAAGTTCAATTTTTGGTCCTTGATGAAGCTGATCAGATGCTTGCAGTTGGTTTTGAGGAGGATGTGGAAGTAATTTTAGAAAAGCTTCCAGCTAAGCGCCAGAGCATGCTTTTCTCTGCCACTATGCCTAGTTGGGTGAAGAAACTGGCACGGAAATATTTGGACAATCCATTGACCATTGATTTGGTAATTTTATTTATTTTGGTTTTCTTTTCTTTTCTTTCTTAGAGAATCTCATGGGATTCTTCTTATTAGTATCTCTCTACAATGCCACCTTTTAAGGGGTGTTCACTTCATGTTGTTTACAGAAACTTGCATTTACCGTGTTACCTATTTCATTTAAAGTTCATACCGGCTTCATTATAGTGCCAGAAAGGATGAGCACTTTATGATTATTTTATATTAGAGAAAAAAAAGTGACCAGCCTCATTGTATATAATCTGATCTGGCTCATTCAGTTTACTCAGCTAGTCAATTTGACAAAACAAATAAAATTATGATGTGGTTTATTGCTCTCACTCTATGAAATTCATTTCTTTTGTCTTTTTCTTTTTTTGAGGAAGGGGGGAGAGGGTTGGGGGGGGGGGGGGGGGAGGGGATGGGGGGCGCTAATATTTCAAACATAATACCTACTCTTAACACTAACGTTTCACAATTTAGAGTTAAAGATATGTCAATGTTGTACAGCTTATTTTGGAGTGTGAAATTATTGGGACAAGTATATTGTTTTGTGCAATGACTAGTGACTAGTTCATGCAAACTTCAAGTTTTGAGATAGCAATGTCACTTTTTTCAACTTCCATTCTCTCTATGGATTCATTTAGGTCCTAGTTGAAAACTTTCACTAATAGCATGTGTGACTTTTACTTCTGGGATTTATGTCTAGTTCCACAAGTTCCTCATCATGTATTAACTAGTTTAATGTGACATACCTCTGGTGATGTTCTGAGGTAAAAATGTTTTTAGTTTATTTTGGATTTTACTCTCGTATACATCCTGTGTACTAGGGTTATGCCCCTTTTTTGCGCTTTGATAATAGATTTCATTATTGTTTATACATGAAGAAAAAGGGTATAGAAAATCTCCATTTTGAATGTCAATATTAAAGTTGTAGGGAAGTAAATTTTTAATCTTGTTTTTGTTATTTTCTCCTCTTCTCAATAGGTTGGTGATCGAGAAGAAAAGCTTGCAGAAGGAATCAAGCTCTTTGCTCTATCAGCCACTGCAACTTCAAAGCGGACCATTCTTAGTGATCTAATAACAGTAAGAGTTGGCTGTCATATGTTAGTCTTGTTTTTCTCAGTGAGGGACAAGTCTGTGTTACATTCACTATTCTGAGGATCCCTCTTTATACTTTTTGTAAATCGTTAGACTTCTATTATCTTGTACTTTATGATTGTCAGTCATTAATAGATTTGTTTTGACTATCTAAGGCAAAACCTTCACACCTTATCATAATTTTTATCAAATTGAAGAAACAGTGAGGAACAAGAGACTGGCTAGTGACATATACCAATGCTTTGAGAGACATGATTATATCATTATACACTCATACTTATGTGTAGATTTGAATCTGTATTTCCATTATTCTTATCTGGTGTATTGATACCCAATAACCTAAAATATTTATGTTACTTTTGTGTAAACGTTTAATATATAGTATTGATTCTTTTCTTGAGGGTATTCTTTTATTTATAGGTCCACTTAAATATACAAATTTTGTAACTCATTTTGTTGTTTCTACTAATATCTTCTTTAGCTTTTTAGTATATTACAAAATATTGTTAATTTATCTTGGTGCATCATGACTATATCTCTGTGTGTTATTTTCTTTATTACAAATCTAAAGGGATCACATCATTTATAAAAACTCTGAGTGATATTTTAATTTTCAGGTTTATGCTAAAGGTGGGAAGACCATTGTTTTCACACAGACGAAACGTGATGCCGATGAAGTCTCAATGTCATTAACAAATAGCATAGCTTCTGAGGCCTTGCATGGAGATATATCTCAGCATCAGAGGGAGAGAACATTAAATGGTTTTCGACAAGGGAAATTTACGGTGCTTGTTGCCACTGACGTTGCAGCTCGTGGACTTGATATCCCCAACGTTGATCTAGTGAGTTGATGGAATTGCTTTATGATCCATAATTAAATTCTTGTATTAATGTTGTGGATTCTGATACCATGTCCATCCTAGTATTTTAAATACCTTAAAAATAATAAATTTTTATTTATTTTTCAAAAGAAAAAAAGATATATAATGTTATATTTCTATAAAAATTAATAGTAAATGATGTTCCTTCCATTGCACCTGAGATTGAAATCAAACTTCAGATTAATCAAAGATGAGGTTTCACTGCATTTAGATTTTCAATCTTTGTAATTTGTATTCTTTGAAAAGGACTATGGATTTTTTTTCTATGTCTATCCCTTTTCCCTTTTTTCAATAATTTATTATTATTATTATTATTATTATTATTTTTTTTTTTTTTTTTTTACTTATATAAAAAATTTCACTACATTTGTTCCTGAGCTTCAACTTAAGGGAATGCAACCATTGGAGATAAGCTTGCTTTTCATGTTGCAATTCTTCATGCCTAATTCTAATTTGATGTTGCACCTACACTTTTTAAGAGTTTGCCTTTCATTAGAAGTTCTTTGCAACACTTTACACCTCTCTCCAATATTAAGGTCCATATTGCTCTGATGATGAATTGTAAAATCTGTTTTCACTTTTTACCCTTTCTCCAGGTTATTCACTATGAACTTCCCAATGATCCAGAGACTTTTGTGCATCGCTCTGGTCGTACTGGACGAGCAGGAAAGGAAGGTAACGCCATTCTGATGTTTACTAGTAGCCAGAGGAGAACGGTCAGATCCCTTGAGCGTGATGTGGGCTGCAAGTTTGAGTTTGTTAGTGCACCAGTTGTTGAAGAAGTTTTGGAGTCATCTGCTGAGCATGTAGTTGCTACTCTTAGTGGAGTTCATCCTGAATCTGTAGAGTTTTTCACCCCAACTGCGCAAAAATTGATTGAAGAAAAGGGAATAGGCGCTCTTGCTGCTGCACTAGCACAATTGAGTGGATTCTCCCGACCTCCTTCAGCCCGATCTCTCATCAATCATGAGCAGGTATATGATGAGATTTCTATTTTCAGTTTGAAGTTAACAAGTTGTAAATGGTCTCTCATCAATAATAAGCAATTAAATCATGAGCCTTTTTCAGTTGGAAGCTTACAAGTCCTCATAGTTTGTTGTCATCAGTTTGTCCTCTGGAAAATTAGAAGTACTTGAGAATTGGAATGTAAATGGTTCATTCTGCCATCAGATAATGATTTACTAAACCAACTGTATGCAAAGGAAATAGTGCCTTTTTGTTTGGTTGCAAAGACATCCTTGCAAAGAAAGTACCAACAAATTATTTTTAGTGCAATCAACTCAATCCTTTAATGCCAATAACTCATGGCCATTGCAAGCAATTTAGAAGTTTCATAATGCCAGCATCTATGGAAATTCTCAACTTATAAATTTTATCTTTGAAAACATTTATGATGCAAAAGCTAATCATCCTTGTGTATTCTTCTTTTTATTGACCTTAAAAATTTTATGTTGTTATTTGCAGCCTTCTATTGGGTTCTGATTATTTCATTTGAACTCGATCCTTGTATTGTAGGGGTGGGTTACATTGCAATTGACTCGAGATCCAGCTTATTCTAGTAGATACCTATCTGCTAGATCAGTCACTGGATTTCTTTCCGATGTTTATCCAGCAGCTGCTGATGAAGTTGGAAAGATTTATATGATTGCAGATGAAAGGGTTTGTGTCTACAATGTGCTTCGCCTTTTTTGTTATAGTTTCTCTTTGTTGATGTGTTGCCTTTTGCAGTATGGGTCATTGTCTCATTACTGATGTTGCTAATGTCAGGTTCAAGGAGCAGTTTTTGATCTTCCAGAGGAGATTGCAAAGGAGTTACTGAATAGGCAAACACCACCTGGAAACACACTCTCCAAGATCACCAAGGTTGATTGTTGATTTGGTCCTTTTGTCATTATAGTTGCATTTGCCTGGTGACATATGTTGCTTCTGCTGTCTATCATTTGATTCATTTGAAATTGTCCTATGTATTTATGTTTTATGGTCTGTCTCTATCTTTGGGTATGAATCCCTGCATTGAACTACTGACACAGAAATGATTATTTTTTGGGACAGTTGCCTGCTCTGCAAGATGATGGGCCTGCGAGCGATTCCTATGGCAGGTTTTCTGGTAGGGATCGGAATAATAGACGAGGATCTCGAGATAGGGGAGGTTTTAGAACATCACGGGGTTGGGGCAGTGGCCGAGGCTCTGATAGTGATGATGGTTTATTTAAGAGTAGTAGTCGGAGTTTTAGATCTGACAACAGCTGGTCACGAAATTCAAAAAGCAGTGGGGATGATTGGCTAATTGGAGGTGGTAGACGATCAAACACTAACAGGTCATCATCCCGTGACAGGTATATCTCTTTTAAAATTTCTCTTTTTGTGAATTCCTAAAAGAATATATTTTTAGTTTTTGAAACTCACAAGTAATTGGCATTAAAAGGGCTAAGAAGAAACTTTTTTAAGTAATTTGCAATTGATTTCTGTAGTGGTGGGAGGGATGGTTGGGGTTGCAAGGAAACAGAAGGAACATTTAGTGAAGGTCCTATTGTTTGAATAAAATAATATATAAGACAGAAGATTTCTTGTTTATTTTTTATTTTTCCCAATTATGCAAGTTACTCTTGCATGTTTACATCCTCTACATATCTGAGGCAGCAAAATAATGCCTGCATTTTTGTCTTTTGTTGACCAGTTTGGTGTTCTGTTTATTTCTGATGGACCTTCTTTCTCAAAAGTATTCTTCCCACCTCTTAACTGTTTTGGATTTATTTCTTCAAAAACGTGGGTGATACAAATATTTGAATCAGTAATTTTCACCTAAATAAAAGCGCTATTGACTCAAATGGGGTGACACAGTCTACAGTTATTGAGTTAGCTATTGATAATCTTATTTCCTGCTCAGGCCCAATATAGCCTCTTAGACTTCGTTTTTGGGTTTTGTTTTTACTATCGAATTTTTGCATTTAAGTTATGGTTATACAAGGTCATAGTTGTTTCATTGTTTGTCCATCCTTGAGCGTTCAAATCTCTTGAAAACTAACTACACATTGGAATGCACATTGCAGAAGCTTTGGAGGCTCGTGTTTTAATTGTGGGCGGTCTGGGCACAGGGCATCAGAATGCCCAAACAAGCAAGACTATTAGTAGTGCCCTAGTCTACATCAGATTTTTTTCCTTACGTGGGCCGGAACTCAGAAGCTGCTGCTGCTTGGAATTGTTTTGGATAATTTCTTTACATGGTATCTTCAATAGGTCCTTAGAGATTGATAGATGCTACTAAAAGTTATAGGAATCAACTTTGTACTGCTCTCTCTCTCTCTCTCTTATGTAGTGTTTGCGGTCGTTTTGTTTAAGTTTTTGTTCCGTTTTAAGTTTTTGCTAGATATGTGTAAAACTTAATATCTTTATTCAAAATCTCTTGGCACTGATGACGTTTACCAAGAATAGAGATTTCTTTTGTTGTGATCTGCATTATTTGAATATCACCTATATTTAAAATTTGACAAAGAAGAATGCTAAGGATACTACAAATTTTATAACGTCACTTTTACTAAATTAATGTGTCAACAATCACAAAAAAGTGATTATGACATTCATTTATTGTTTTTTTTTAAGTGGCTTTGCATTTTCCTTTAACAAACCATCTATGCGAAAAGTACGTGCTCTCTAAAAGAAAAAATTTAGGTCAGTAACAGGAGTGGAAAAAGTCATACTAACAAAAATAAATAAAAGAAATAACATATCACAACAAATAATGGAAGGTGCTCATCCCTTTTTACACCCTACCAAACATACCAAAAAGGAGAAACGGTGAAGGTGATTGTTTTTTTCTTCCATTGAGAAGAAGCGAAGGCGAAAGTTGCTTATAGGCTCTACTAGGAGTGTTTGCTGTGTGATGCGGTTTTAGATCATTTTTAGCACTGCATTGTACCTTATTTTTGTAGTCACATGTGCAAAGCAGTGTAGTTTAGAGTTTAGCTAAAATCATAACTACATCGTATCTCATTTTTGTAATCATAGGTGGTGTGGTGTATAAGATGCGATTTGAAATCGGAATATTTTTCAAATTTTGGGCTTTTCTTGCCTAATCTAAAATTGATTTTTTACCTTTGTTTTGGGCAAAGTTTTAAAGTATTGAGTTAATTTTTCTTTATTTTGGGCTAAATTTCCTAATCAACACTTACTAGGGTTATTAAACTATTTATTTATTTTTTGAAAACTAGGGCTATCAAACTATTAATAATATATTTAATATTAAAAAAATAAATATATTACTATATAGAGAGAATGCAGTATGATTTGTGCAGTTTTCTTATTATAAAACCGCAAACCATATTGCACCATACGGTGTGGACCATGCGGTGTGGTGTGGTTCACTATTACTTGTGGTATGGTGTGATTATGCCTTTTTGTGGGTAGTTTTATTGCAGTTTTTCCGGTTTGGTGAACACCCTTAGGCTTTACTAACTAATTCTAGGACTTAAGGCCAATGATAAAATTTCAGTTATATTTGAAAGATTTTGTAGTTAACTTATCAGAATTTTTTTTTGGGGGGGGGGGGGGGGGGGTGGGAGAAGATGGTAGGGCGAGAAGAGAAGAGAAAAGAAGATTCTTGTTAGGAGCTTTGTAATTCACTGGTTGACACCTCATAGTATTTTTAATGGAAGCATCTATTTTTAGATGTCATTGAAGCAACATGCAAATTATTTTGATTTTGAATAACTGGATGTGGGACTCTTTTTGTGGATTTGGTAATATCTAAAATTGATAAAAATTCATTATAAGTTCACCATCCATCAAAACAGGGAAAGATTTCACAGGACAATCCGGTATACTCATTAACCAGTTATTTAATCATTGTTCCAAACAACTGGAAACCTTAAAAGACAAACGTCCTTACTTGCAGTATCCCTCTCATGACTTCCTCTAGCCAACAGCTGGTTTCTATCTATATTTTGCCAACAATGGTTCCCCAGCAACTTCTATAATTATTGTTACAATTATATATTACTTCTATTGGTATCATTGCTGCTGCTGTTACTACTAGTACAAGAAGAGCAGAGGAAGAAGATGACTATAGGTAATAACTTATGAACCAAAAAAAAAGAGCACGATAAGCTTTATCTAAGTTCTGGACTAGAATAAAACATAGCACCAGTTCTACTTCTACACCATCCCCACCAACCAAGACTTAATCAAAGGTGATGCGCAAACTACTTTCTCATGTCCAAAAACACAGGTTACAAGTACATGGTCCAAGAACGGGAAAAAGCAAAAAAAGAAAAAAGAAAAAGAAAAAGAAATTTAGTTTCTAGTTTCTACTTGCCAAAGAGAACGTTGATGACTGTTGTAAAAACCTGTCCCCGCTTGTTATTAAGAACCTCCCTCACAGCCGCCTCATTGGGTACGAATCCCTTACTCTTCATCTGCTCCACAAACTCCCTGGCCTCATCCACCTTCTGCTCCTTAGCCAAAGCCTCAAAGACAGCGGTGTAGGTCCCTGCATTGGGTCTCATTCCTTTGCCCATCATTTCCATCACGTACTTCTTTGCATCCCCTATGTAGTTAGCATTCTTAGCAAGTCCTTTGATAAGAACGGTGTAAGTGTAGGCATTAGGGGCCACCCCAGAAGCGAGCATGCGCAAGTACACCTTCAGACACTCCTTGGGCTGGCCGGCATTGGCGTAAGCCTCGATGATGGCAGTGTGGGCCACCACGTCGGGCATGTGACCCTTGTCCTTGATTTGGGAGAAGAGTTCTAAGGCTTCGTGGGTGAGTCCGTCTTTGGACAAAGCGTCGAACATCTTGACTGCATTGTTGAAGAGACCGTCTTTGGTCCTCATGTTGTGGAAGATTTCTTGCAAGTCTTTGGGGTCATTTGGCTCCTCTATGATTGGCTTCTTGTTGAAAGGGTCGTAAGGTGGTGGAGGCTTGCTGTTTTTGTCGATGATTTCTTCTTTGCTGTTATCCTCATCATCATTATCTGAATCGGGCAAAGAGAAGTTAACCTTGGTGTTGATCTTGCTGCTGGTACTGGTGGGTTCGGAGGTAAACAACCTTATATGTCTGTGAATGGAAGAAGAAAATGTTATAGATATTGGGTTTGGATTTGGAAGCGTTGCTCTTAGAAAAATGCTTGTGTTGTTACGAGCTTGCGGTAGGAGTGGAGCCAAGGAATGGATAAAAGATAAGAGGAGAGAGGCGACCTGAGAATGAGAATGAGATGATCTCAATTTGAATGCCAGTGACAATGCCATTTGAGTTTCAGTTTGATGTTTGAAGGCTTCTATTGATATTGATTATGATCATACACGCACACACATCTCCGGGAATGGTCTAATAAACAAGGGCAGGCCATTATACTTTTGGGAAAAATACCATTTGAGTTCTACATTTTGGGTCACTAATTTGGTCATTTTAAAATATTTTGTTTGCAGTTAATTTGGTTCATGGGCTTGGCTATGCTCTCAAATTAGTATCAAGCACACCACGCTCCGTTGCTTTGCTGTGAAATGTTTTCAATCAAAATATTTTCAAGTATTTTGTATGACATAAAATTTTTCAAACACAAACCACCAAATGAGGGTGTTAGAACCACCATATGAGGGTGTTAGACACGATGTATTTTAGTAAAATGTTTTATCCAGTTTTTTTTTTTTTTTTTTTTTTTTTTTTTTTTTTTTTTTTTTTTTTTTAATGTTTCACAAAATTTTACTGTTAACGAAAACTTTTTCAAGCTTGACCAAATTTTACAAATTAAACACAGGAAAATACTGAAAATATTTTCGAAAAACATGTTACAGCAAAAATAAAAAAATAAAATAAAAGAAGAAGAAGAAGAAGCGAAATTGGCAATGGCATGGTATCCACTTATGTTTATGGCTGAAACATGGTATATTGATTATCCACTTGCTAACGTTATACAACAATTAAACCACACACTCATCAGTCATCCTTCAGCTTATTATCAGAAAATTTCTTTCAGTTTTGATTGACAAGGTGCAAGGCATCTTTTTCTTTCCAGCCCACTCTGAAAATTAGTTCTTCAATGAGCTTAGTGTGCTATCAAATAACCTCAACAAAAGGAGTCCTTTCTTTAACTCAGACAATGAACATATTGTTGGAAAAATAGCATGGAGTGAATAAGAAATTGATGTTTTCTATGTTCACTTAAAGATGTTATTATAAGTGGTGAAAATCCTTGAGTCCCACATTAGAAATGATAAAGAATATGAGTTTGGATTGGATATTGGGTTGGGCTTTAGGTAAGTGTGGACTAGGCCCACTTATCCAATTAATAATAATATTTTATTATTTTATTTGGAGTCAGTAAGTCTGTATACAGCGGTTATCTCTGAAACAGTGTTTCAGTTTTAAGTTACGTATAAGTTCATTGTCCCTCATTCATGAAAAGGACTTTTTGAAGAGAAAAAACTCAGACAGTGAGAATTTTGTACATTCATTGTGTCAAAGAGAGAGAAAGAGGCATTGAGTAGTTCGCAGAGCACGACCTTGAGTGCTTCGTCTTCGTGCTGAAGATCATTTTATCCTGGGAGGCAGACGTCCACGAGTCTCAAAGCACCACAGTGACTGTGTGAGGGGCGAAATCTGCTTTAAGGAAATTGTGTCAAACACAAGACTTGATCTTTATTGTTCATCCTTTCACGCATTTGGTCTGTGAGTCTTTAATTATTTGCAGATTTTTATTTATATATATTCAGTATTTATTAATTGTATTTGCCTTTAATATCTATTTGTGTTACTGATTATTGTTAAATCTGTGTATTGTTCTTTTTACCTTATCACAAAGTAAATTGTTGAATTATATCCAACAATCTTAAAGCAGAATTTAAATTTATTTTTGTGATTCACGGTGAAAAGAATTTCGGGTTTGTTAAAAAATGTTATCGGCGTTTTTTATATCTCTGGGTAAGACTTGAAAATTTGGATTGAGTTTATCGTTTATTGTGAAGGTATTTTGTGTTTATCGTTACTGTGAGTCACTTTGATTTCTTGAAAACGTTGAATTCGTGTTTGACTGCAGAAATTTGGTTTGTATATACTGTTTGGTTGTTGATCTTTTTCTTCTTGATTATTATATTAGATTAGGACTTTTTGTCCTTTTTGCTAGAGTTTGCTCTGTGTCTTAGATTTTTTCTAAGCATTGGATAATATTGATTTCATGCTTGACAGTGTTGGTGGTTTTAATTATATTATATAATATTAGGCTTAATTTGTCTCTTTGGGTTTTTGCTTGGCTGGGTTTTTGAGATTCTTTTGTTTAGTTTATTCGTACTGTGCTCTTTTCTGCAATTTGTATATTCTAATATTACACAGTAAATACTTGGCTTGACTTTCTTTTTTGCACAGTAACATTTTGGCATTTATTTCTTAAACTTGGCTGATTTTAAGGACAATTTGTTTGAATTTTGTTGAACACAGATGTCAAACAAAATTGTTGTGAATCCTGTTGTGGCTCAAACCAACATGAACTTTTCTGCTGTAATTTCTGAAGTGAACTTGGTAGGAGGAAATACCAAGGAATGGTGGGTGGACACTGGGGCTACTCGTCATGTATGTTCAGAAAAGAAAATGTTTTCTACTTATAATCCTGTGGGTAGTAGAAGGAAAATTTTCATGGGAAATTCTTCAGCCTCTAAGATTGAAGGAATTGGAAAGGTTGTGCTCAAAATGACTACGGGCAAGTTTCTTACTTTGAAAGATGTATTGCATGTGCCAAAAATTCAAAAGAACCTTGTGTCTGGCTCATTGTTGAGCAAAAATGGTTTTAAGTTGGTTTTTGAGTCTGATAAATTTTCACTCTTTAAGAGTGAAATGTATGTGGGCAAAGGATATTTGAGTAATGGCCTGTTTAAGATGAATGTAATGACTGTTATTGATAATAATAAGGGTGCATCTTCTGTTTATATTCTTGAGTCATCTAATATATGGCATGGTAGATTGGGACATGTTAATTATCATACTTTACATAGACTAATCAATTTAAATTTATTGCCTAAATTTGAAATTGATTTTGATCATAAGTGTGAAATTTGTGTGGAAGCTAAGATGGCAAGAGCATCTTTTAAATCAGTTGAAAGAAGCACTGAACCTCTAGATTTAATACATAGTGATGTATGTGATATGAAATCTGTACAAACTAGAGGTGGTAAGAAATATTTCATCACTTTCATAGATGATTGCACTAGATACTGTTATGTGTACTTGCTAAGGAGTAAGGATGAGGCAATTGAGGCATTCATGCAATATAAGAATGAGGTTGAGAATCAACTCAACAAAAAGATTAAGGTTCTAAGGAGTGATAGAGGTGGAGAATATGAATCACCTTTTGGTGAATTCTGTTTACAGCATGGTATTGTTCATCAAACCACTGCACCTTTTTCACCTCAGCAAAATGGAGTTGCTGAAAGGAAAAATAGAACCTTAAAGGATATGATGAATGCGATGTTGTTAAGTTCCGGTTTGCCGCAGAACTTGTGGGGGGAAGCCATTCTTTCCGCCAATTACATTTTGAATAAATTGCCTAGAAAGAAAACCAAGAAAACGCCATATGAGTTATGGAAAGGTAAAGTGTCTTCCTATCAATTCTTAAAGGTGTGGGGGTGTTTAGCAAAGGTGGCTGTCCCTACTCCTAAAAGGATAAAGATAGGATCAAAATCAGTGGATTGTGTTTTCATTGGTTATGCTCATAATAGCAGTGCATATCGGTTTCTAATTCACAAATCTGACATTCCTGACATGAATGTGAATACTATTATTGAATCAAGGAATGCAGTATTTTTTGAAGAAATATTTCCTTACAAATCCACACAAGTATCAAGTTTTCTTAAGAGAAACTTTGAGTCTACGTCTAGTACCTCTCATGATCAAGAGTTGATGGAAGAGAGGAATGAGGTTGAGCCTAGACGTAGTAAAAGGGCTAAAACGTCAAAATCGTTTGGTCCAGAATTTCTAACTTATATGTTAGAAGATGAACCTCAAAACTTCAAGGAAGCTATCTCTACACCTGAGGCGCCTTTCTGGAAAGAAGCTGTCAATAGTGAGATTGAATCCATCTTACAAAATCATACGTGGGAACTAGTGGATCTTCCACCGGGTTGTAAACCTTTAGGATATAAATGGATATTCAAGAGGAAATTAAAGGCTGATGGATCTATTGACAAGTACAAGGCAAGACTTGTTGTAAAGGGTTACAAACAAAAGGAAGGTGTGGATTATTTTGACACTTATTCGCCTGTTACAAGAATAACGTCCATTCGGATGTTGGTGGCTATTGCAGCGTTGCATAACCTAGAGATACATCAAATGGATGTAAAAACAGCATTCTTGAATGGTGAATTAGATGAGGAGATTTATATGGAACAACCAGAGGGGTTCATTGTTCCTGGTCAAGAAAAGAAAGTGTGCAGGCTTGTTAAATCTCTTTATGGATTAAAGCAAGCTCCAAAGCAATGGCATGAGAAATTTGACAATGCAATGATGTCAAATGGGTTTAGAATCAATGAGTGTGACAAATGTGTGTATATTAAAAATACTGTAAATGGCTATGTCATTGTGTGTCTCTATGTTGATGATATACTCATTATAGGTAGCAATAATGATATCATTAAAGCTACCAAGAGAATGTTGACTAATGAGTTCGACATGAAAGATTTAGGTGTTGCAGATGTGATACTAGGAATGAAAATTTTTAGAAAATCTGATGGACTGGTTTTATCTCAGTCACATTATATTAAGAAAGTTCTTGAGAAGTTCAAGGACTATGATGACAGTCCAGTGAGAACACCCATAGATGTAAATTTACATCTAACTAAGAATAAAGGGCAAGGCATATCTCAATTGGAGTATTCGAGAATAATAGGCAGTTTTATGTATATAATGAACTGTACTAGACCGGACATAGCATATGCTGTCAGCAAATTGAGTAGATACACTAGTAATCCAGGGGAAGTCCACTGGAAGGCAATAGTTAGGGTTTTGAGGTATTTGAAATACACCCTAAACTATGGGTTGCACAACACTCGGTATCCAGCTGTACTAGAAGGGTACAGTGATGCTAATTGGATATCCGATACAAAAGATACCAAATCCACAAGTGGATATGTCTTCACACTTGGTGGTGCAGCGGTATCTTGGAAGTCTTCTAAACAAACATGCATTGCTAGATCCACAATGGAATCAGAATTTATTGCATTGGACAAAGCAGGAGAAGAAGCAGAGTGGCTTCGTCATTTCCTAGAGGATATGCCAATGTGGGTGAAACCTGTGCCCTCTATTTGTATACATTGTGATAGCAAATCAGCTATTGGTAGGGCACATAGTCATATGTACAACGGTAAGTCTCGACATATACGTCGAAGACATAATACCGTGAGGCAGTTGCTCTCTAATGGAATTATTTCCATTGACTTCATAAAGTCCAAAGAGAATATAGCGGATCCGTTAACCAAAGGTTTGAGTAGAGAGCAAATAAACTGCTCATCGAGGGGAATGGGGTTAAAGCCTATTACATAAAAGTCTCCGGGATGGCAACCCAACCTAGTTGACTGGAGATCCCAAGATCTAGGTTCAAAGGGACAACCGAATCGTGGAGACTAATTTTTATCACTATGGAGATAACATCTCCCTCCCATTCCTATGATGAAATAGTGATGCTTGTAAGCGATGTTCAGGGTAAGCTTTGCTTTTAATGATTCTTATATCTTGGAATTCCAAGTGGGGTATAGCAGGATACTCTTAATAAGAATCACCTATATGAGTGTGAAGTGGGCCGCTTCCATGAGAGTTTCAAGGCTGAATTCTCTAGAGCACTTCATGAATTTACCAGGATATGTTCAGGGCCGAAATGAACACAACTATAAGAATCGAAAAATGTCCGAAAAGGAGCTGTGTGAATTCTATTGTCTTGGTATACACAAACGGCTGAATAGTTCAAGACATCATGTTCACTGGTTAGCTAGTATATCCGATAGTCTTTCACAAAGGAAAGTTCAAAGCCACAAGCTACTTCTCCCGATACAGCAACTTTTCTTCTACTCTCTCTGTGTCTGCATTATCATTTGCATTGTGTTTATCAATTTCTATTCATGTGGGGGATTGTTGGAAAAATAGCATGGAGTGAATAAGAAATTGATGTTTTCTATGTTCACTTAAAGATGTTATTATAAGTGGTGAAAATCCTTGAGTCCCACATTAGAAATGATAAAGAATATGAGTTTGGACTGGATATTGGGTTGGGCTTTAGGTAAGTGTGGACTAGGCCCACTTATCCAATTAATAATAATATTTTATTATTTTATTTGGAGTCAGTAAGTCTGTATACAGCGGTTATCTCTGAAACAGTGTTTCAGTTTTAAGTTACGTATAAGTTCATTGTCCCTCATTCATGAAAAGGACTTTTTGAAGAGAAAAAACTCAGACAGTGAGAATTTTGTACATTCATTGTGTCAAAGAGAGAGAAAGAGGCATTGAGTAGTTCGCAGAGCACGACCTTGAGTGCTTCGTCTTCGTGCTGAAGATCATTTTATCCTGGGAGGCAGATGTCCACGAGTCTCAAAGCACCACAGTGACTGTGTGAGGGGCGAAATCTGCTTTAAGGAAATTGTGTCAAACACAAGACTTGATCTCTATTGTTCATCCTTTCACGCATTTGGTCTGTGAGTCTTTAATTTTTTGCAGATTTTTATTTATATATATTCAGTATTTATTAATTGTATTTGCCTTTAATATCTATTTGTGTTACTGATTATTGTTAAATCTGTGTATTGTTCTTTTTACCTTATCACAAAGTAAATTGTTGAATTATATCCAACACATATATTAGGGTTCTCCTGAATTCCCATGCAAGCGTGGGTTATTCTGAGGAATTTGGTCTGTTCTTCTATCTTGCGTGATTTTATTTATTTTCTTCGTTACCTGGGTTTATTTCATCTAATTGACACAGACAGCAGTGAATAATGATCCCAAACAAGTTTCCAATTTTCCAAATTTTGGTTAAATCAAGAGCATATGGAAATCATGTACTTCATCAGCATATGTATACGGAGCTCATTTACACACATCCCCTCCCTTCCCACTTCTCTCTTAAAAAAAAAAAAATAAAATAAAAGAATCCTGTATACTCACAGCACACTTGTATTCCATTCCGAGGAAATTGGCCAGAAAGAACATACTGACTAAAATACCTCCGCTGCACATTTATAATGAGAGGAGAGCGATTCTTATACCTCTATCTGTAACTAGCTAGGCATTAATCATGTAGTGTTAATGCTTTGTGAAGTGTTCAACGGTGTAAAAGGTATCCAAGCTCAACACTGACGATGGCCACCATACAAACAAATAGAAGAGGAAATCCGACTTTAACTCTTCTCACTCCTCTTTTGCTCAACTCTGCCTGCAAAGCAAGAAAGGTAAAAGAAAAATGTCAATGCCACAAATAAGAAATAAAAGCAAAGGAGGAATCAATCGATGCAAAAAGCAGTTGGGGAAAATGAGGTTGGTATGCTACATAATACATATAGGAGCGCAGGACTAGGTGTTTTTAATAAACAGATAGTGATCAGATAAGATTTACAGTCGATAAATTCCTTTGCACTAGGATAGGGGAAAAAATGCATTGCAAGGCTTATGGCAGAACTCACTGACTTTAAGCATACCAAAAGAAACTCTAAGAAAAGAATATGTTCAAGAAGTAGCAACTTACAAGTTTCTCCTGGAAGACTCTTATATCTTGAATGCTTGAACTCTTCTCCTCTGTTAGCTTTGAAATAGTAACTTCAGCCTGCAAAGGAAATCCAAAGACTTGAGTGTTATAGAACAAGATTCCATCCTCGTACTAAACAGATTCATTATAAATTTTATAAAACAACAAAATTGAACTGATATCAAAATACCATATAAAAAAAAAGAAATATATATGGTCATTCCAAATGCGAGGACTACTATAACTAATCAATTCCTAACGCATAATTGTAAAGAATCTGATATGATCAGGGGGCAAATATCACACAATTATCCCCATCCCAAAGAACTAGATGATCCTGTGGGTAGAACATACAATAAGGGACTGAGCCAATAAGGACGGAGAAGAATTGCTGAAGAAAATTTTCATTTTCAATAGGGACTTCATCATAAAATTTCAACCGAAACTCTAAATTGAGAAGAAATGGCTTAAGTTCTGAATCCTCTACCGGCTTAAGTTCTGCATCCTCTACTGTCTTCAGTTCTGCATCCTCTGCTGGCTTCAGTTCTGCATCCTTCACTGTTTTCAACTCCATATCCTCAGCTAGATTTAGCACCTTTTCGTTAAACAATTTGGACTCATCTATATCCTTAGGAACCTGAACCAATAAAATAAGAACTACCATATGATATTCTACAAGCAATTCTAGTTTACCATTTAATATGCTTGATCTACTTGAAATTCAATCAACATATTAGTGATAACATATACCAGGATAATTCTTCCCTACTAAACTCAAAAATGGGGGTAGGGTGTTGACCCAAGACATGCTGAAATCAAATGAAAAACAAAGGCAACTTATTGAAGCATTCAAAAATTATGTGTGTGTGTGTGGGGGGGGTGTGGTGTGGTATGTGTGGTGTGGTGGATGTGCGGAAGAGAATTAGTTAAACCCAACATTGTTAACTAAGAAGAGTTTCTCTAACCGTTAGCTGCGTTTCCACTCTACCCAATTCTTGACTTTTTTTCAATTTTGAAACTTCATGAGCTAGCCCCTGTTTCCGTAGTCCATTAATTGGTGACAGTTCTGGTGAACTGGGCGGGCTAATGAGGGTCACTCTCAACTGGTTCTCTTCAATGCACTTGCTGCCATCGTTGGCAAACTGCCAAAACAATCTATGAGAAGCCAAAATATAGAATCAAGAACACCAAAGCTACAAAAACATACCATGCTAGGTGTAATGTCCTCATCAATTGTTCCAACAGGAACAACAGTGCTTTGGATCAAAAACTTGTCTTTGCACACCATATCAGGCGGAACTGTCCGTTGAGCTTGCATTGTAACTACATGGACACATAAGGCAATAAAGATAGATAAAATAACAACATAAGGAAATAGAATGCCAAAAACTGGAGCAAAACCAAGTGAAAGATCATATCTAGACCAAAATTTTCAAGTATCAGCAAAAAATTATAATCACACAATGACCTCGTGACATATCAATGGTTTTTTATTTAAAAATTTCCTGATGAAATCCATATCAAATTATGGAGCAACCAAATTTCTTCCCCCAAAACCACAAAATCTGTGCATGTGTCCCTGACTATGTTTATGTGTGTGCGTGACTGTGTGCAATATGAATTTACAGATGGAAAGATAATAAAAATATTAAATTAAAAAACTACCAAAGAGCAACAAATTCAGCTGAGACAAATCTTCCCTTGCCAGGCTCAAAACCATTGTTTGTGCTTATTATAATTTAAGCATCGTTTTGATTGCAGGGCTGTGTTGATGGCCTTTGTCAAGCCTTTGATTTTATGATTTGACTTTGTTTCTAAAAGTGTACGGGTCGGTCCATTTTGCCTCAATGAAGAGAAAATATTTCCTTATCAAAGGTGGTTCTTTAATACCAATGGTAACTACGTTAATTGCTCTATATCAATTATCAATATGAATCCCATAAAAAAACAAAAAACAAAAAAAAATTAAAAAAAAAATTATCAATATGAATACCAAATAACATAGTGATTACCATCAGGAGTCAACTTCTCTTTTGAATTTTAGTAAACTTAGTGATTAGTATATTCCACTCCTTTATTTTAAGTAAAACGCTGCCACCTCATCATCACGTTTTAAAAATGTTATGCCAAGTGTGTTGATACTCCTTACGCATGCTGTCTCCCTCTCCCTCAAGCACCACTTGTTTCTTTAATTATGGGAAAAATTACACTTTTACCACCCTAAACTATGCACTAGATTATATTTTGCATCATAAACTATCGGATTGTATACTTCGACCTTAAACTATTACACTTATCACACTTTGCACCCGACGTTATTTTTGTTGTTATATTTAACAAAATTTTGCTGCATGTGAGAAGCACATACTTCTTGCTTAGATGAAACAAAGTTAAAATGCTGAAATACCCTTCTTCAAAATCAATTAAAACAAAACCCAAGTTTTTTCACATCTCCCTCTGTTTCACATTGACGATGAAAGTATGGATGATTGCACAGTAGTAAAGGTACATGAGTTTAAAAGAAAAAGAAGAATCTCTCTCTCTACGATGCACGAAGCTAATTAACATGGTCTCTTATGTGATGTGGTGTAGGGGATTGCGTGAACAAAAGCATGGCCACCCTGAAGTGGCCCACGTGTTGACAGACCTCAATTTTACAATCTCAAAGATCTACATTTCTTCTGATGCAGGGTGGTTCATGGATGGTATATATGACTGTTTTTATTATTTCTGATTATGTTCTTATAATTAATGACTTAAACCTTGTCGCTTTATTGATCTGTGCAAGTCACAGAAATAGATTGTGTCTTACAAAGGGAGAGTGGAAAATTTTGAGTTTTGTTTTAATTGATTTTGAAGAAGGGTGATTCAGTTTTTTAACTTTGTTCCATTTAAGTAAGAAACATGTGCTTATCACATGCAGCAAGATTCATTTAAATATAACAGCAAAATTAATACCAAGGTGCAAAGTGTGATAAGTGTAATAATTTAGGATGCAAAGTGTGCAGTCCAATAATTTAGGGTGCAAAGTATAATCTAGTGCATGGTTTAGAGTGATAAAGTGTAATTTCCTCTTAATTATAATACTAACCACTGAATTTAGTAACAACGTTTCAGTTTTCGTCCCTACATATTTGATACATCTCTCTCTCTCTCTTCCCTCCTTTTTTATATTTTAAATAAAACACTGCCACCTCATCATCATGTTTTAAATATATTGCGCCATAGTGTACTGATACTCCTTACACATGTCTGATCCCCCTCTTTCACCCAGTTAGACAGGGATCTTTTGTTGCCAGACTCGAGGCAATTAAGGGTCCGTTTGGATACAGCTGAAAATTGAAAACTGAAAACTGAAAAACACTGTAGCAAATAATTTTTAAATGTATAAATAGTACCGTGGGACCCATTTTTAATGAAAAAGTTGCTGAAAAGTGAAATTTGTGGGTCCATAAACAGTAAAATTTGTGTGAAAAAGTCAAAAGTTGCGGCTACTGTTCATGAACAGTAGCCGCAACAGTGACTGAACAGTTGCGATTCTGGGCACGTGAAAAAAAAAAAAAAAGCTAAAACGCGAAGCGTTGTTTCAGCTTCATCCCAATCCAAACGGAGGCTAAATCCATTACTGCAGGAAGCAAAATTCAAACTATTTGAAGTGGCTACACCAATCTTCTTTTGACAACATGCACTATCCATTAAGCTTCTCAATTCTCAACATTAATTTAGTTATATTTAATTTTAGGAGTCAATTGTATTTTTACTAGTCAAATCGATTTTAATATTTTAGGTCTCAGTAATTAATTAGGTTATTAATAATTTTAATTAATTTTCTAGAGTCAAGGCTATTTTTATAATTCAAAAATTAGTTTGCCTAAATCAAGCAAAATTAGGGTTTAGATCTAATGGTCTATTTAGGCTTGCTATTGTACTCCCATGGAGACAATTTTATTGAGTGATAAATTGGGGTTCCAGGGATACCTTAGTGATTCCAAAACCTCTTGTAATGCTTGGGCATGGGGGTTTGACCCCCACAGCCCCCCTCCCCCCTATTTATCAAGCAGAAAGGTAAAAACTCTTGGAATTTTATCACTTGTCTAGTTCTAACTCCAACCAACAGTAGGTGCTAACTCCTAGATTTTCTATCTTTTTGATGTTGACTCCAAACAACCCTAAGTGCTAATTCCAAGGTTTTTATTGTTTCTTTCTTTGTTTCTTTATTGTAAGTTTTCTTTCGATGTTAGTGCTGCATGGAAAATCGATCTATGATTTTCAAACATCACAGTGGGTCACAAACAAAATTGAAATAACCATAAAATGCAACTGTCACGAAAATTTAAATAACAAAAAATCCAACTTCGTTCAACCCCATCATCTGTGAAACCTCCACTTTGCACACAACCAAGGTAGGACATTCACTTTCCTTCTAGCCAAAAAACCACCCACACCAACCCACAAATCTAGTGTATTCATATCCCCCCAAAAGAAAATACCCAAACTACCCATACAGCCAACAACCCGCACCCAGTCATTTTTGTCATATCCCAAACAATCCAACCCTTGGCCTCAACTGCAAGTGCCAAAAACAAAACCCAAAAAAAAAGAAAAATTAATTAATAAATAAATAAATAAAGGGAAATGCTATCGAGTGCCTTTAGAGCACTAGTTAATAATCTATTTAAAGAAAGTTTTTATGGAAAAAAAAAAGTGATTAATATTTTGACAGCTTTTTTCATTTCCCATAAAAGTGGTATCAAAACTTTCTTAAAATGAATTATTAACAAGTGCCCTAAGGGCATTCGTTAACATGACCCATAAATAAATAAGTCCTAGCAACCATCTAAAGTCTTGACCTTATCATCGGTAATCCCAACTGATCCACATTCCGAGACCCGCCCATTAAAAAGAAGAAACTGCCCTTTGACTTATTAAGCCTGCAATTTGATCACCAAGATCCTCAACATCAACCCCATCAATTGTAAACAAACCAAAAGAACACCATAGTCAACAACAAGTCTCAGACAATTTTGGTTTAACAGTCCTTTTGTGTCATGTTCATTGACCTTATCCATTCACTACACCACCATTTTGCTTGTATATATAAAAGTAGAGATTTCATGCACTCAGTGTATGAGGTCTTATCATGTGACGCTCTAATTTTGTATTTAGCCTTTTTTGACCTCTTTTTATTAAGTTTTTTTTACTGTTACCCAAAAGATCACATTAACTTATTTTTATTGTTATCTCATTAATTTCTTGAGCTTACACCACACCATTCTCTCTTCTTTATGTCTTCTAGCATACCAACCATTTTAGTATTAAAAACAAAAGCAAAAAATAAGAATTAAGGACCAATATAACTAACCAGATAAGGCCCTAGGGAGAGATAGAGAGACATGAAAATATTGTGGATTGTTAAATGAAACGCACTATTTTCACTATTACCAAAATAAAAGATCTAAGATTGAAAGTATTTGTAAGAGAGGAATTTGAGGCGCTGCCACCATCGTCATGCTGGCCTCACACCACGATCAAGCCGCCAAAACCCCTACGGGTAATTTTTTTTTTTTTTTTTTTTTTTGTTGCTTCTTACGATGAACTCATTTCTAAAATATTTTTATAACAATTATGTTATAATATATGTATAACATTCTCCAAAATTATCTTATATAAAACATTATAATATTATTCATGCATCACACAGGCAACTTACTAGTTTTTTATAATGTATCTACTCTCAAACCTTGAATATGCACTTCCACTTGCACTTTGCAAGATGAGACTTAGACATTGCACTAGAAAATAAACCCTCTCCCTCTAAACAATAAAAAATAAAAATAATTAAAAAACTTGGGAAAACACCATTCTCTAATGCATAATTATCTTCTCCAACTTTTATTACATTAAAACTCAAAATATTAACTTTCAGTTTTCTTCAAACATTAAATTTTTAGATGATGTTATTTGCCATAATAATGATGTAGTTGTGACACTAGAACAATAACAAAATGTACATCAAAGATGCTAGGTTATATTAGACCAAAGTTAGAGAATCCAATGCATACCTGCTCTTTCATACTCCCCCAAATCAAAAAAACATTGGGCAGCAGAATCAACTTTGCCTATAGTTTCAAATATTTCAGCAGCTTGCCTAAGCATAACATTTGCCTTTCCAAGATTTGAACCACGCATATGGTCAGCATTTTCTCTAAGGCCAGCAGCCTTGGACCTTTTTTCCCAAATATAATTATCAGCTCTTTCAAAGCACTTGATTGCAAGTTCAAACTTATGCTCAAAATACAACTGCAAAAAAACAGATACAAGAGTTGGACATCCACAGTAATGGTTTTGCTAAAGAAGAGAGAGAGTGAGAGAGAGAAGACAGAAATAGATCCTTCAGATAGGATCACAATCAATAGTAACCTTAATGCCTCGGGACTTCCACTCCTCTGGACTGCTAGTAACATGCATTGCCTGAGCAAGTGAATCATCTAGTTGTCTGACTTGGACAAGACACTTTTTCTTCCAATAGTCAAACATTGGTTTGCAGATGTCCTCTGAATTCTCAGAAATCCACAACCTCTGCCTGGCACGAGTGATAGCCACATAAAGTTGCTTCAGTTCAGAGCACAACACATTGCGTTTAGCCTCATTGAAACTTCTTAAGGAGATTGGTAAAGTTGGCTCAAGCAAATCTTGCTCTTCCATATATTTATATATCACCCTCCATTGATTTTTCAGAGATGATGAGCCAAAAAAGTTGTACAACAATACATCCTACATACGACAATTATGAGTCATAAATGGGCTGAAAAATATGACCCAATAAATTATTGATAATTTAATGTTAATGAATTTCGATTTGAACAAAAGAAGTGAAAATATTTAAACTTATAAATAAATTGTAAAGTGATAAAACAAATGAGTAAACATGTATTTTAGGCACCTGAAATTCAAGGCCCTTGCACTCCACAATAGTTAGAACAAGAGCTTGGTTCCCAACGTGATTGACAATTTCCTTCCGAACAAAATCATTTCGTACCAATATTACCTGCTCTGCACCGAAGCCAACAATACTTCCTCTATCATTTCCACTATTGCCAAAAATAGTTATGATAGCATTTTCTTTGTTCCCTGATTCAAGCAGAATAGGAGCTTCACCATATATAAGACTAGTCTCAGGCTGCAAAACATCAATAGATAGAGGAAAGAAATGATAAATAAGTTCAATCACACTCTGTGATAGCTTAAGAACTCCATCATGAGTACGGAAGTTCTGGCTCAAATGGAATATCTTTGAGATTATTCCATTCTCTTTTCTTCTATCTTGTCCACTGCTTTTTGATTCCAACACAAACTTATTGTAGAACAGAGATCTTATATGTTGGAATCTAAAATCAATTCCCTTCACAATCATCTGAGCAGTATCACCAGAGAAAACAAAACCCTCTTCAACATTTTTACAAATATATTTGAATAAAGCAATTTGGCTTAATGTAAGATCCTGCACCTCATCCACATATACAAAATCCATTTCATCACCCTCATATCTTTCAACTCTTAATCGATGATGAAGATCAATTACAAGATCAGAAAAATCAAACTCACCATTTTCATTCTTCATTTTTTCATAATTTTGAAAGATCTCATATATTTTCTCTCTCTTCTTTATACATAGACGAGAAACCCGGCTCTCTGATAGTAGAACATAGTCCTCACGACTGAGTTTACCATCACGTGCCTCCACAACTTGTGGGCCACCTTTTATATGGAAAATAATCTCTGTGAAAACTATAGAAGAGTCGAGCTTCTTAGTTAGCTGCTTATTGAAACGAGGCCAGTATGATGTACTAAACCTTTCATAATTAACTTCTTTCATCCTTATAAAGCTCTGTAAGGAAACTGAACAACCACTTATTGGACCATTAGAAAGTTTCCTTGCTTCATGGAATCTTTCAAAGTATGAATTACCCACAGTTCCATCAAGCATTATCAGAAATTTGTGAAATGTTATGACAAGAGGATATGACAGGGGAGGAACATCAACAAAAGAATTAGGTATATCCTTGAATTGAGAGGCATCATCAAAATCATCCATATCAATTGAACTACTTCCTTTTGAAGAATTACCACCACAGGAAAAGCTGCATGTGGGAAAAAAAATGTTACAATAGGCTTTTCATTTTATATTAACCAAATTTATTGCCTAGAAAGAAAAGTGCTTATCACATTTATGAATTGAAACAACCAATCCATGTCAAGGACAAAAAGAAATATCAAACATATGTCATGTTTCCAATTTCTCAAAAACCTGAAGAAATTAAAGTATATACTGAGTTCAATTGTTTCTAGTCCGAAATCAAGTAAACTAATTCATAAAGAAGCAAAGTAAATTCACAAAACCATTTTATTAGATAATCTACTCACCTTTTCAAATGAGAAATATGTTGTTTTACAGCAAAACACAGTCTAGGACTCACTGTCACAAAAAGTTGGTGCAATACATTTTCCTTCATCCCAATAGCGGTCACCTCAACCTCCTTTTCCTTATACAATAACTCCCTTGCCTTGTGGTGCAGTTTTTCTTTCTGAAATAACTTCATAGTCAAAACAGTAGTTTTCCCAGTAGTTGACCGCCCCAGTACAAATGTACTTTTAGGAAAAAGGATTATCTCTAGCTCTTGGTCAGATACTTCAAATGGTAGATCCAATTCACCACCATCATTGTTAGAAAGCAAGTGGGTCTCTATGCCTGATGATAAGAAGTCGAATTTCATCAACATATGACTTTCACTCACTCTAGCATTCTTAACATAACTTTTGCCATCAGCAGCACAACCACTTAGATCACTCCCATTTTCATGGTTATCAAGATTCTTAATCCGAACAATATCAAAAGAGATTGACCAACTCTTTGGAATTTCCAAATCCCTAGACACAAAGCAAGGGAAAAAGTTTCAAAATATAAAAAAGAAATCCTAGTAAATTTAAAATATCAAAATAAGGCATCATCCAAGTTTCAAAATTGGAAACGTTATTATGGATCTACAAGAATGCAAAAAAATATACACACCCCTCAAGCTCAAGACATTTCTCTTGGCAGCGATTAATAAAGTCATCTGTATATTTTTCGAACATACTATCAAGACGTTTCACTAATTTTGGAACATCCTCTATAGGTACTATATCCCAGATCTTCAAAACTTGATAGTACCTCAATTCCTTTGCAATGTCACTCCATTCCTTTACTATGTCATTTGCACAAACAATGTAAAGACCTTCAACCTTAAATTTCTTTAAGATCTTTGAAGAACTTTCACAAACTACGCTCAACTTTTTGGGTCTCCAGCCATTGGAAATTTTAAGTAGAAGGTTTTTAACTGACTTCTTTGTTCGGATAGACTTCAGTTTTTGAAATGATTTCAGAAAGTTATCACTAAAATGAACCTGTGGAGATTGAAAAAAGGAAGTAAAGGAAACTATAATAAGTACATAAGAAAATTAAGAAAGAGTATTAATAATATATAATGAAAAGTATAGATATGAGGGTGCCAAATACCTTCCACCTAGCACTTTTAAAAAGTATGCTATTAGGATTAAGCAAATCATCAAACTGTTTAAATTCTTTCTTCACGTCTAATATTGCCAAATCCTTGTCCTTATCAACATAAAAGAAACATTGGCGTTTCTTAGCATCAAGGACCAAGTCTTTCCAAATAGATTTACTATTCACTAGTGTTCTTTCATTTCCCAATATCCATAGACAGTGCCTGAAAGGCATTACAAGGCCAATTGTTATTTACAATACTTGTTAAAATGGAAGCGGAGGCAAACTTCTTGAAAGAACTTACATAAAATATTACCTAGCCCTTGTAAGAGCAACATTAGTTCTCTGTCGATTCGATGTGAACCCAATTGATCCATGAGTATTAGATCTTACTGTCGATATTATAATTAAGTCCTCTTCCCCACCCTGGAACCCATCTATTGACTTGACATTTACTGTAAACCCATCAAGAGCATCAAAATTCCGTCCAAGTCTTTCTTTTCTTTGTTTTGAGAAAAGTCCAAGTCTCTCTTGAATTGCTACTACTTGAGCAGCATAAGGAGACATTACACCAATGTGGTAATTCTGTTTGGAGCCAGTGCCAACCCATGCTGAATTAAAAGCGAAAGCCAAAAGAGGGAAAGAATAAATCAATATAAAAATAAATAAAACTAAGTTTAAGAACTTGTTTCAACAAAGGTGATTCCATCATAACATATTAAGGTAAAGACATAAAAGTAACGGATACAAACATGTGACTATTCTAAATGACAAAAATGTGTACTTTACAGTCTTTCAAAAGATTTAATACGCTGATTTACGTATTCCTTGAGACTTCATTGTGTTACAATCCTAACATATGTTGAATTAACTTACTCTCGGGTAAAAATGTACATGATCTACAAGGATCAAAATGTATCTTGCTTGACAAGCAACAAGACACATATATTATAAGATTTCTCAATAAAGTTTCCTACCTTTGCAATTGTATCATTTCTTACTGAATAACAAGGTCCATTTGAAAAAACTCATCAACTTCCTCCTGTTTGTATTTTCTCAAGAATTAGAGATCAATCAAATCAGTTTATACTAGCATCAAACCAATGACTTAAATGTGGCAAAAAGTCAAGAATGAGATCATAGAGTAGAAAGAATGAGGTGCAATTGGACAAATAGCCCATCAGCAAAGACAACGCCAATTGTGAAAATAAGCCCATTAGCAACATAAAGCCCCATTGAACTTATTCTTCAAATTAAAGAAAACCTCGAGGTTGGCATAGAATATGAGACTTCAAGAGGAGTTACCTTTGTATAAATTCTGCAGTATTTTCATCACAATAGAAACCTCAACCATGTTTCTCCAACTACGCTTAGAATCATCCTTCTCTTCCCTACCATATATTACACTAATGAAAGAATAGGGACCAAACATTGGCCCTGGAAGATATTGTTTTTCATAGCTTTTTCTTTTAACATTTGGAGCATCTAAAATCTGGTTGTCATAAAAATTTGCATTTGGGAAAAAACTTATAGATGGATGCATTCGGTACTGTATACTGAGAAGATGCTTTGTGCAACCCCACGAGCTCAACCTCTCAAATAAACTTCTCCCAAAACCAACTTCTCAGAAATCTACAAAAGAAAATTAAAGGATTTTGAAAGAACATTTGAAAAAAAGAAAAAAAGAAAACCAATTCACATGTAAACAATGGTATGAATGTGCCAAAAAAACCAAATAGCATTTACATACATTGCTTGTAATCATTGCTGGTAATTGGCGCTCATCACCAACAAGAATAGCATGCCTTAATCGCGGAAGTTGTAGGGGAATGGTCGACTCACACTCTTTTAGTTGTGCAGCTTCATCAATAACCAAAATGTTCAGTGGCTTCATTTCCACTGAGTGCAGCATATGAGAACTTGAAGCAGTGCAAAAAATTAAGGAAGCTGCTTTGAAACAAAAATCCCTGATTGACCATTTGTTCATAGAGCTTGGAAGATCAAGTTCATTAAATGAACCCTGAAGTTTTTTTAAAAGAGAAAGGCATTCTTTTCTCTTTACATGCAGCAGGAATGGTATATCCATAAATGGCTCAGAAATATCTTGACCTACTTCTGAATGTGAAAAAAACTCCTCCAATGCTTCAGATTCCACATTATCTTTAAACAACAAGGTTCTAAAAGACTTAAGTAGGTCAATAAGAGAAAAAATGTTTTGGTAATTGTGCTTGAGAATGTATTTCTTGGGTAAATGTGCACAAAAGACTTGAAGACAATTTTTAAGTGGTAATGAAGTAGCAACAAATCTTTCTCTCAGAAAATCAAGAAATGACTTGCACTTCCCCTCACCACCATCACTTTCTATCTCTTTAATTTCTTCTTCGTTGTTTTGTTCTCTCTCTTTGATCATTTCATTGTCCAAGAAGATGTGAAATTGAGAAACACAATCTTCAAGAAGATCAATCATTGAAGTAAAACAATGCCTCCAACCAGTCAAAGGCCCCAAGCACTCAGTAAGCCTTTGGACCCGATAATCCAAATATATAATTTCCATGTCCGAACCAACCTTGAGCCGCTTATTATTCCCAAATAAGAGAATATCTCCAAATGAGCAAAACAAAGCATCAATTCCAATTTCGGTTTCCAAGTATTCTTTCACCAGCTTTAGGACACAAGAGGCCACTTCTTTAATTGCAACATTTGTTGGGGCACAAGTAAGAGTCCTATATCCCATTCTTAGAAGGGTGAAAAGCAGGGTGCCAGTGGTTTTTGTTTTTCCAGTACCAGTTGGACCCCATATAAGTTCCACAGGCAACTTGTGGTTGCAATGCATATGCATCTTACGTAGACAAGCAAGAATAGCATTGTTTTGGGATTCATTCAGTTTTGAAGTAATACTCGTTGCCAATTTCTCATCCCAGCTGCCATCACTCTGTGCAAAACAGAGATCACAGTCTCCCTCATTCTGTTACTCAACATGAGAAAATTAAAATAATTAAAGAAAGTCTTAGCAACAAATGACAGTAAAACAAGTATAAATTTAGAAAAACCAAAACAAATTTTCCTTATTGCAATTGACATGCAGCTAAATTAACGAAATGCATTCTGAAATTTGGTGTGGGAGGGACAGAGAGGACTAATAAACTTAAACCATATTATCACAACAGTTTAAAGGCACAACTGTTGTAATTTTTTTTTTGGGGGGGGGGGGGGGTGAATTCTAATACCAGCTTCTAAATGAGAAAAGTAGGAACTTCCATTGGTATGATAAGTAAATAAGCATTGTCGCTTAAGGATCAACTAAGAGAACATCTTTAGAGTAATGCACAAAAAAATTATCTTCCTCTAAATTCTTCTACAGTAAAATGTTTTGTCAAATAATAATTAAAACAATATCAGTATACTATAATCCATGCTAAGTGTTCTTTTGTTTCCACATGCACCATACGTCAATCATAATTGGACAATTCCATTTTGCAACTGAATCTAATGCTCAACATTCATACCCAAATTGCTTACCAAAGAACTAGTGTGCAAGACTTTCTTAATGATATTCAGATTTCTACGCATGTGCAGTGCATTCCACATTCTCTTGTTAGGGATTGTATTTGTCAAGAAAACCACAAAAAATGATTTCTTCCCACCATCAACATCAATATCTTTCAATGCCTTGACTTTAAAGCTAGTAAATGTACCCTTATCCTTCTCAAAGAAAGATGTAGATGTACTATTATCCTTCTCAAAAATAGATGTAGAATTATCATCAATATCATCCTCCTCAAAGAAAGATGTAGATGTACTATTATCCTTCTCAAAAAAAGATGTAGAATTATCGTCAATATCATCATCCTCAAAGAAAGATGTAGATGTACTATTATCCTTCTCAAAAAAAGATGTAGAATTATCATCAATATCATCATCCTCAAAGAAAGATGTAGATGTACTATTATCCTTCTCAAAAAAAGATGTAGAATTATCATCAATATCATCCTCTTGGATTTTAGTGACCATAACAAAAGCCCAAGACCCTCTTTGTAAATCAGAAACATGCTTTGGTTTAGCATCTACTAAAATTAAAATATCTCCAGGCAATGTTTTGTAAGGCTCCTTGCTACGATCACTGCATCGGTTACTCCAATTTTCAACCTGAAGGTCATACAAATTTTCTTCGTATGGCTCAGATTCATCAAATGCAATTACTTTAGCAAAAGGTGCTGTTGATATAATCTTCATACTTGAATAGAGTTGTGCACGAGTTTCTTCCAATAAAGGGTCAATATATGAATCAAAATACTGGTGAACTGATTCGAAGGACTCCGGAATGTCTTTTATCTATAAAGAATGAAACAAGGTGTTAATTGAAAATAGAGTACCAAAGAAATTCAATGGAGGTTTATACGTTTAAATATATAAGCTGCTAAGCTCACTTATATTCTCAATAAAATATCTAATGAGAATGTTAGATTCAATTTCTAATAAGCATTCAAAATAAAGGACAGTTTACTATTAATAGCAATTTTACAAGATACTGACTTTCTTCTTGTAGTACATTCAATACTTCCTCCCCCAGGAAAATGATAAGAACAAGTATATAGTTTTGTCTTCCTAGTCTATAATTTCTTTTAATTTAAAAAACATCGCCTGCTAGAAGAATCAAGTAACAGCTTGCTTTTACTCTACCAACAGAGTGTGCAACAAATAGGCATGTAAAACTCTACACTTTATTAGGTTAAAAGAGACCACCAAGTTTGGAGGATAGAATCTCTTAGAGGAAACTTTGTATTAGATTCTCAATTGAATATACACTTGACTATAGTTTGGGGGAAAAAAAAAAGTGGAACATCCATTTTTGTTTTAAAAAAAAAAGCCATGGGTCCTAAGGGAGATTCGATGAAAATTCCGATTCCCACTCTTACAAAGAAATACAAAGCCTATAAATAGGATATAAATTTCATTACCTGATTAGTGTCCTAATTTTTTTTTTTTGGGTAATATGAATAGTGTCCTAAATTATATCTTCTTCAATGATAACTTACAATTTATTTTAAAATAACATAACTATGCTATTCATTTGAAATATAGTAAAAGAAATAATATAATATAAAGCCATCAATTATTCATTCAAATCTATAATATACTTGTATGTAATTCAATTTAACCTTTTTTTTTTAACCTTTTAAATTTTTATGCTAAACTTTTAAAACATTAACCAAATGAAACACTTAAATATGTCATTTTGTATACATTATATATCATATAGTATATTTTGTCCCATTATATACAAACTATGACTCCGTATGTTTTGTTTTTTTCTTTTTTCTTTTTTGAATAGTATTGATCTTCACTAGTTCAGGTTTCTCTTTTAGGCATTCAAGAGATTACAATCTCAGCACTGACTTCATTAGTTTAGTGATTGATTTTATTTTCCAAAATCTCTTACTTTTCTAAGAGAAATCCCCTTTGGCATTTTAATTTTATGCAGGTATATTTTCTTTCTTGTTCATAATCTGTTTTGTTTATATTGTCTATATGTTTAGATTTAAAATAGCACGATGTAATTTCTAGATCTAGGATTATCTTTTGGCTAAATTGATTCATAGATCTATTATTTTAATTTTACATCATAAAAATTGTTTCTTAATTTGCAATAAAATTCCAGATCTGGCTTTCCCTACATTCAAATATGTTTTTCAATCATTAAATTCCAGATTTGATTTTCCCTACATTCAAATATGTTTTCCTTTGCATAAAATTACAGATCTGGTTTTCCCTACATTCAAATATTTTTTCCTTTGCCTTAAATTCCAGATCCGACGTTTTGCTTCACAAAACATGTTTTCTTTACGTTTAAATTCTAGATCTGATTTTTTCTATATTAAAATTGTATTTTTCAATCATTAAATTAGAGATCTAATTTTTCTACGATTCAAATAAGTTTTCTACGTTAAAATATAGATATGATTTTCTTCATTCAAATGAGTTTTCTTTCAATAAAAATTCCAGATTTGATTTTCTACAATTCAGATCCATTTTCTTCAACTACTTTTCTGCATGTTTTCAAATCTCAAAATCCTTTTTATAAATTAAGCTATTTTCAAAATAGATCTATTGAATACTTTTCAGTTCAAGGATTAATCTTAAATCTAAAAAGCCTGGCAAATGAATTACGTGAATTTTAACCTACAATGTTTAATTTCATAGTCAACATGATTGTGTGTTTTTTACAATTTATGCCTCGTGGATATGTGATTGGTCATCTTTAGAAAAGAAAATTATATATATATATATATATATATTTTTTTTTTTTTGAGAAAAAATAAAGAAAATAATATAATTCAAAATTTTGGAAGGTTTGTCCAAAAATGAAAAGAAATGCCCAAAGAAGCTTTTGTCGTAAGAGGAAACTGGTCGGCTTGGGCCTAAAATAATAAAGCCCACAAAGACAAAATACTTAAAGTAAAGAAATAACAAAAATAACACATATATCTTCTTCATTAATGCTTCATGGAGAATTAAAAAAGTAATAAATTATTTAAAAAGCTGCTATAAAATCAACAGAGACTGAGATTGTAACAAAGAAGTAAACCAAAAGAAGAAGGCAAACCCGGTCCTTGAAAAGGTCTTCATTTTCAATTTGTTCAAGGGACCAAGAGAGCACAACTTCAGCGAAGCCTCTCCTCTTCTTTGAACTCTCTCCCTTCATCATTATTTCTTCTTTTATCTCTGCATGCAATATATTATACCATCAAAAACCCATTTGGCCATTTCTCTGTGATACTTTTATAGAGAGAGGAAAGAAAGGAGCTTCCCAGGAACCTTTTTCTCTTACTTCTTTCTTTCCTAGATAATTAGTACGGGCATCACCTTTTTTTTTTTTTTTTTTGATAAACAGTACGTGCATTCAAAAAAAAAAAAAAAAAAAAAAAAAACAGTACGTGCATAAGTGCATTATTACTGGTTATCAAAAGAAAGGGAATTATATTTATATACATTTGGCACCGACGTCTTTGGATACCTTGTGGAAAAGGAAAAAGTAAAGCGAGAGGTTAAAAACTATTTTAAGGCTATTTGGGCACAAAAGCAATGTCCTTCGTTTTTTTTATTTTTTATTTTTATTTATTTATTTATCTATCAGGTTAGCCTTTAGAAAACGCCTAGTTATGAGCACTAGCTGGAGAGGCAAGAAAATACCAATTTTACATTCTTAAATACTATTTTATTTATTTTATCAATTTATCAAATAATAGACCTAACATTTCGTTTTTATTTTTACATACAACCTAATAAAATAATATAAACTACCTAACAAAAACTAAAAAGTAAAAAAAGGGAGTGTGAGAGAAAGAGAGAGTGCGTGAGATTAAAAAAGTTTTTTTCTTTACAACCCCATAAGCATATATGCAACCTTACAAAAGCTAGGATGGAAAATTTTTTGGCTTTACATACCCGAATGAAGCATGATTTTAAGAATTTAGTTGCTAAAATAGCAACTGGAGAACTTTTAAACTTTTGAAAAGCTGAGATTTGAAGTTCAATCTCCGTTTACATAAAAAAATTGATTGATATTTTGTTCTTATAATAAATATCACAGTCATCATAAATAGATTGAAATTCTATAAAATAAATAAATAAATAAGAAATTGAGGGAAGCTGTTGTACAGTAATTCTGTATATTATTTTGAAACTATCCTTAGTTTTATTTTGAAATCCCAATTTTACCCATAGTTATATGACATGGGGGGTGATGAAGTTGCTGCAATATTTTTAAACTGCAACACACATCCGAGGCGTTGCAATATTTGTAATGTCTTCCTTAAGAATAATAATTAAGGCATGGGGGGTAATGTCAAATATATATGTTCAGTAACTTCCTCTACCGTTTGTTATATATTAAAAACAACTTATTCTTTTTTATTTTTTTTAATTTTATATTAAGTTATTCTATTGTTTTTTATATTCAAATTTGATAACACAAATTTGTTATATAGTTATAAATTTATATAGTTAAAAGTTATAATTTTAGATTAACTTTATTATTATTATTATTAAGAAGGATCATCATAAGTATGAAAAAATTCTATATATTTATATATATAGTTATTTTTTGGTAATTAATTTATCCTGCAACTATAATTTTGATAAGTGTCAGTCAAACATTTAGGGGGTGTTTGGTAATGTTGTTTAAACAATAATTTTTAGTGTTTAAATAATATTACGTATATTTTCACACACTTTTTCATTTACACGTATTTCTACAAAACAATAATATGTTATTAAAAATCTCTTACCAAACGGGCCCTTAGCTTTTTGAAAAAGTATTTTCTAACAGTTTTTATCAAACACTTTACTTCCCAAAAAAAAAAAAACCAATTTCATTAAGCACTTTTTCAAAAAACACAATTTCAAAATGCTAAAACCAAACTCACCCTTAGTCCTCGTAATATTTGTTATTATAAAAAATTATTCCAGCATTTTGTATAAATATATTTTAGTATTTTTCTAGAAAAATACTAAAATATGAAATGGGATTAAAAAACCAAATGTTAAGATCTTAACATTAACACACAGAAAAACCAAGATGAAATGGGATTAAAAAAAAAGAATATTTAAAGAAGTCTATCCAAATGTTTAAAAGTGATACAAATAAGAAGGGAAAAAAAATAATAATCCACCTTATAGGGCGCATAATACTATTCATAGAAACTTTGGAGTTGATAATCAATGGAGTCAATTTCCTATTATATCGGCCTGTATTAATTGTACATGAAGTTAGACCGGTACAAAAACATTGTAATTTCATACTAGTTTAAATACCGGTTATACTAGAGTTGTTTGGCTGTATTGGGGTATATACCAGATTTTCGGCCAAATAATGGATACTAAACTGGTACCAAACTCACACACAAAAACACCTCTCTCTCTTCACTTCAATCCATACATTCTACCTCTCTTCGTTTGTTTTTCCTCTTTACACTAACAATGAAGACATGCTATATGGTGGTGAGCGACAAAGCTGGTGAATGGCTGTTTGTGCGTCCTTGAGAGAGAGAGAGAGAGAGAGAGAGAGAGAGAGAGAGAGAGAGAGAGAGAGAGAGAGAGAGGGTCAGTGAAAGAGCCTTTGAAAAAAATGAAAGTTAAAATAAAAGATTAAAGAGATAAGTTTAAACTTGCGATTATAAAAACTTGTTGGAAATTGGAGGACAAAAAAGAATAGAGATGGGAAGATATCAATTCAGCCATGCGTCTAGCATAAAAAAGAATAGAAAAAAAAGGTCAGAAAAGCGTGGGAAGAAGAAAAAGAAATAGGAAAAGAATTGGCATGGCTAACACATGTATTAGGTACGGTGTGCACAAAAAAGATAAAAGAAAAACTATATTAATTAATCCATTATTACTAAAAGGGAAGACTTTTAGGCTTGTAAAAGTTTTTATGAAAAAATAATTATTATATATATTATTATAATTATTTTTTTAATATGGCAAAAAAATAATGAAATAACTATTATTAATTTAATTGAACACACACACACACATATATATATATATATATCCTAAAACGGTATACAGGTATTAATCGATATTGAAATATATCATTCTCCTAGCAAAACCGAACTGTCTTCCAACATGAAAATTTGTTTTTTCTCATAAAAAAAAAAAAAAAAAAAATTGGGTTCGGTTCTTCTAGAATGATATCGATTCAATTAGTTGATAAAAATTACTTTTATACTCTTTCATTTATAAAAATAACATATTTAGTACATAGTACATACTAGAATAAAATGCTTTCCATTTTAAATGCAGAAAATCCTTTTGCTTTCTAAATATTATAAATGTTATGACTAGCTAGTGTCATGAAGTAGAATATAGATGAAAATAATATAAAATGGTTGCATCAACTGTGTGTGAGGTTCTATTAAAAAAAAAAAATGTGTGAGTTTTGTGATTGCATCATGATACTGTCATCCAATGACATAATATAGAAATGTTTATCTATAACACTATGGTAAGACTATGGTAATGTGATGAATTGGTGATACTCTTTAATCATTACAAACATTTTTAAAATCATTATTAAGGTTATAAATTTTTTTTCCTGGGAAACCATATGTTTATGTTTTTTTATTTATTTTTATTTATTTTTTTAATAGGTATAAAACTAAATCAAATCTAGCTTTCTTCATGTTACCGCATTAACTATACTAGACCTAATTTAATTCCCGTTTAAGGTTTAATTATAGTGTTGTTGGGATTTCGGTTAAGTTTAAAATCCAGTTTTTTGTTCACCATTTATGGGAATCAAAAGAAAGAATATATGGCTAATAGCCTTCTAGCTTAATTGGTTGATAAATTTTTTTTCCTAGGATACAAATATATATATATATATATTTTTTTTTACAAGATAGAATTTCTACTCTAGCTTAATCTAAGTGTATATGTGTGTGAAGCTCCCTCCTGGAGACTTGAATCCCGGCCCTTGTCCCCCACACCTTACAAACATTTATATTTGTGGAGTGACCACCGCACCAAGGGTGCGTGGTGGTTGGGATACAAATTTTGAAACCATATGTTTTTTTTTTTTTTTTTAATAGGTATAAAACTAAATCAAATCTAGCTTTCTTCATGTTACTGCATTAACTATACTATACCTAATTTAATTCCCGTTTAAGGTTTAATTATAGTGTTGTTGGGATTTCAGATAAGTTTAAAATCTAGTTTTTTGTTCACTATTTATGGGCAATCAAAAGAAAGAATATATGGCCAATAGCCTTCTAGTTCAACTGGTTGATAACTTTTGATATTTTTAATAGATTTATTCAAGATTCAAATCTCCCCTCTTGCAACTATCGAATTATTTAAAAAATTAATTATAAAAATAAAAAACCAAGAAAGTTTGTACATTTATATCTCATATTTTAAAGATAGGGAGGTAAAGATAGGGGGGGTAAAATATCAAGTCTTATAAATATATCTCAATTGAGCTATCTTGGTATTATTTTTAGCGGAGATGCCCAAGTTGAAACATCCCATCTATCTTGTTATAACTTAAATAATTTTTTTTTTTTTTTTTTTAAAGAAGGTAACATTATATTGTCATTTCAAACAAAATTCTTTAAAATGAGAGAGTGGCACAAATCTTTGATAGTGACGCTCTTAGAAGACACACTTATTGTATCACACATTCACAATCTAAAGATAGGATAAAGCCAAATTGATCTATTCTTAAACAGAAGTACTTCATCTATAGATTATAGACATGCACATAGTTTTTTTTGGAAGATTCATCGATACACCTATAGTTTATTAATAAACAGGATCTTATATGCGATAGGTGACTTCCCTCTATAGCAAATAATTCTTTCCACGCTTAGCCAAAAAACAATTCTTTCACAACTTAATCCAAACAAACGAAAAGTTCTACTAAGGTCCGTTTGGGTACCGCTTATTTTGCTGAAAACTGAAAACATGTAGTAAAATAATTTTTAAATGTGTGAATAGTGCTGTGAGACCCATTTTTAATGAAAAAGTTGTTGAAAAAAGAGGTTTGTGAGTCTCGTGAACAGTGCACGAGACCCACTGGTGTGACATAAAGCCATTGAAAAGTGCTTTTCCAAAAAAAGAAAAGAAAACGCAGACTTGGATACCGCGTTTCACGCGGTATCCAAATGCTTACTATATATGTTTGGCAATAGAAATTCTAAGCTTACGCCCATGTAATCATTAGTCAACATTCCAAGTTCTGGATTATGCAGTATATCATTTTGAAAGTAAACAAAAAAGAAAAAAAAAAAAAACATATAGAACATAATAAGAAGGGAAAAAAGATTCCTGCAATTTTTACCCCACATAATAAAATGCTTTTTGACCTAGCTATTAAGTTGAATAATATTTCTTTCATCTTTTAGAGAAAGGAATATAAAACATACAATTAATTATGCCTTTTCTTTTAGGGTCTATTTGGATATCGCTTATTGCTGAAAATTGAAAACTGAAAACACTGTAGCAAAATAATTTTTAAATATGTGAATAGTGTCGTGAGACCCAATTTTAATGAAAATTTTGGTGAAAGAAGTACTTGTGGGTCCCGTGAACAATGCACGGGACCCACACAAAAACACCAAATGCCAATCATGGGAAACACAGATTCTATCCAAACCAATCCTTAGTTTGCTAGTAGCATTCTGAAAAATGTAACTCTTTTTTAACATTCCAATCGTGACTTGACAACTCATGGTAGATCAGGATTATTCAAACACTATGTCAGACGACAATAAAACAAGCAAAACAGGAAACCAATATATATATATATATATATATAGACTTGCCTTAAGTAAATTATTAAAAGCAGAGTAAACATGAACATTAATCTCACACCATACATACCTAAATGGCAAAATTACACTTTTGGTCTCTACATTTTGGGCCAACTCATTTTGGTTCTTATTTTGATTTTGCTACTATTCCAGTCCCTAAAAACATAAAATCAACTATATTTTGGTCCCTACCATCAACCTACTATATTTTAAAAGTATCCCATCACCTCCATAAAACCAAATATTTTTTTTTTTCAAACAAGCAAAACATTAAAGTGAAGCAAGACAAAATGGTAGTCCATATCAGTTTATTCATCTCTCTCTCTCTCTCTCTCTCAAACCCATAGGATGTGTCTCTCTCTCAAACAAGCTCTTTCTCTTGGTTCAAGCTCTCTCATCTTCTCGATTCAAGCCACCGCCATTGCCACCGCCTCTGACAGCCGAAACCCCAGATCACAGGCTGAACATGAATGATGCCACCGATGGTCCAAAACCCAGATCTTTCATCTTCTCAGTTCAAGCTCTCTCATCTTCTCAGTTCAAGCTCTTTCGGTTTAAGCTCTTGATGGCTGGTTCGTTCTCTCTCTAACTAATCATCTTTGTCTCTCTCTTTAAACCCATGGCCGATCAGTAGTGATTGGGTGGTCTATCGGTCTAGATCTGAAAGAGAGAGAAGTACAGAGGATTCAAGTTTTCTTTGGGGTTTGTTGAGGATCTGTGGTTTGATGATTTTGGTTGGAATTTATGGATTTTGGTTTGATGATTGGCTTTTCTCTGGGGTTTGTTGAGGATTTATGGTTTGATGATTTTGGCTGGAATTTATGGATTTTGGTTTGATGATTGGGTTTTCTTTAGAGTTTGTTGATGGTCTGTGGTCTGATTGGTGCTATGTTTTGTTGTTGTTAATGTTGGATGATTTAGATGTTTTGTTTTTGATTTGGTTGGGTTTTGATTTACTAGTTTTGGAGATATGTTCGGGATGAAATTCTATGTATTTAGTTGAATTTGTGTTATGAGAAATGTTGGAAAAGAAAATCTTTGAGTACTATGTTCTTCGTTCTTGAGATGGGTTTGTGTTCTTGTAATCTGGGTTTAAGTTCTTGTTATGTGTTTTTACATTTTAAATTTTGTTTTTATGTTTTTTAATTTGGTTAAAATTGATAAATTAATTTTTTAAAATAAGATGTTGACGTGGATGTTGATGGGTTTACAATTGATTGAAAGTTTTTCATTTGGCTCCCATTTTTCATATTTTTGATCAATACAACTCAATTTTTGAGAAACGATGCCATGAAATTTTTTATATATCTTTGATGAATAAGCCTTTGGCTTTGGCATCATACATTTTGAATACATATTTGCTCCACATTTTCCTAGTCAAACTAGTTTTCGAAGCAAGATTTTTTTAGCTATCTCTCTTTTAGAGATTGACGTTTGTAGAGCTTTTGACATAAAAATAAGGTGTAAATGCACTTTTGGTCCCTACATTTTGGGTCATTTCTTGATTTGGTCTCTAAACTGATTTTATAAAATATTTTATTTTGCATTTTTTAAATGCCACATTAGCATTTTAATTTTTTTTAAAAGCCACCTTAGAAAAGTTTTAATAAAATTTAAAGAAAAACCTTAAATTAAATTTAATTAAATTTTTTTTTTCATAATGTTGTTCATGTTCTTCAGCTTGTTCTTCACAAACCAAACCCAGCAACCAAGAACTCAAACCCATCACAAGAACATAAACCCAGCAACCAAGAACTCAAATCACAAGAACACAAACCAAGAACTCACCCATCACAAGAACACGAACCCAACAACTAAGAACTTAAATCACAATAACACAAACCCTGCTACCAAGAACTCAAACCCATATCAGAAGAACACAAACAAAAAGAAGAAAAAATTAAATTAAATACTAATAGGAAATATTCTTCATGTTCTTCTCAAGTCCAAGAAGCTACCAAACCAATCTCTAGCAAACCCCAAATCCAAATCCAGCAACCAAATCCAATCTCCATCACCAGAAAAACAAAAAATAAATCCAAGAAACCAAACCATAAATAAACCCAAGAAACAAACCCATAAACACAGTAACCAACCCAATCTCCAGCAACCCATAAACCCAGAAATTTTCTTGGGAAACAAACACACAAAAAATCCATAAAATCAAACAACTCCACATTCTCTCCAAAAAACAAAAACAAAAACAAACCTAGAACAAGAGGAACAAAGTTTTGCAATTGAAAAAGGAGAGGAAAATCGGACCACATGTGAAGCGTAGGCGGAGGAGATAAGGCTTGGGGTGGCTCATTCATGGTAGATGTGTTGCTACCTCCACCAACGAGCCTCCCACATGAAAACCCTCAAGGAAAACTCCACTGAACCAAGACCCAAGACCGCATCAAGATACTGTCCATGGCCGATCGTTTTATCCGCATCAAGCTTGTGAGCTCTGGCTATAGAGTTACAATGGAGAGAGATTCCGTCCATGGACGGTGAAGAGAGAGAGAATATTTGAGATTAGAAAAAGAAATAGACTTAAAAAGATAAGGTTAAAGAAATAAGAAGAAAAAGAAAAAAATTAAAAAGAAAAACACTAAGATAATGATTTTTATGTTTTTAAAGAAATGATTTTACTTTAAATTAGATTAATTTTTTTTTTTGTTTAAATTTTCTGAGTTGGCATTTTTTTTTATTAATTTAAATGTGATGTGACATTTAGAAAATGCTAAATACATATATATTTTTTATTATTTTATTAGCCACATCAGCAAACAGTGTATTTCGTCTGCCATGTATGTATTTTCTGTTAGTGGGTTAACAGTAGGGACCAAAATAGAATTAATTTTCTAATTTCAGGGATTGACCTAGGAGCAAAATCAGTTTAGGGACCAAATCGAGAATTAACTCAAAATACAGGGACCAAAAGTACATTTACGCCTAAAAATAAATGTGAGGAGATATATGCTCCTGATGTCCCTCTCAATGTCCAAGACTTGGTTCCCAAGTAGTGGCAAAGTCACCTACCCACAGGTTCTAGTGCCATGTTGGCGTAATTCTTATCCTCTAGTCAGTAGATAACATTACAGCTATGAAAAGGTCCAAAATAGAGAAATGATGACTTGACACTTGTCTTTGTACTCAGCCATATTCCTCAGAGTATAAGAGGAACATGCAGCTATATTGTTAGGCAAGAACCCAAGTAGATATTGGTAGAAGAGAGTAGAGAGTTGGTAGGACGGAGGAACAACCTTGTTGTAAGAAATTAATCTTTTTTCACACATAATACAATCTGAACAGAGCAAGAACATTACATTCTTGCTCAAACCGTGGTTTTTCATCCCTTCTTTAGGGTTTTTCGCGTACATTCTATGTTTCTTTCATCATTGGTTCCTTTTTCTTATTTAAATGTGAGTCTTTTTCATGTCCTACCATCACTTTATTCTTCTTGTTTAAGTGTCATGTCAAAGCTAGCATCTTGTCAAGCTTTCTCATGTAGATGTACTGTTAGATAACTTATTTTACTTCTCTATATAAGCTCAAATCTAACTTGCATATACAATTTTTGCGATTCCGCTGGGGATCTCTAGTTACTTCCTTTTTAAGTGTGTTTTCGGTTGTGTTTGCTATTACTTTCTCCATGCCTTCAAGGAAGAAAGCTGTGGGGATGCTAACTAGTGTGGGTGAAAGTCATCGGTCAAAACCAAGTGCAGATCACATATCTATGCATTCTGAAGGCACAGAGTCCTTTGGTAAGGCTGATCAGCCCGAGCATAGGAATATCATGGCTGCCATTGAAGGCCTTCAGCGTTTTTAGGCTGCTATGTGGGCAGAATTCTAGTCCCTACGTCAGGAGACAGCCATACCTTAAGCCCCTCAAGGTGGTCAAGGTCCTTAGGGATCTCCTTACTTGACGAAGGAAGACATATTTGCTATTTTGTTTGAAACTAAGAAGTTGGAGAGTGCTGTTTATATTGATACCAGATCTCCTTATCTTGAAGAGATAGTTGGAAGACCTTATCCTACTAACTACACTCCTCCTATCTTTCCTAAGTACAATGACATGACAGGGAATGCTAGAGAGCACATCAGGTGGTATGTAGATGCGTTGACGGCTCACTCCCACGATCATGAGTTGAGGCTCAGGGAGTTCTCTAAATCCTTAGAAGGTCGAGCCTTTACTTGGTACACTAGTCTTGCACCAAGATCGGTTCTGAGTTGGAATGACTTGGCAACACAGTTCATGAAAAAGTTCTTTGCTTTAAAGGAAAAGCTCACATTGTCAAATTTGCAACATGAAAAGCAAACGGTGTCTGAAGGGTTGCTGGAGTATATTTGCAGATTTAGAGACCTTTCTTTGTTGTGCTATGACCCTGTGGAGGAGGAAAGGCTGGTAGATGTTTGTATCGAGGGTATGCTGTATGAATACTGACTTTATCTTGAAAACTTACAGATCTCTAGTTTTACAAGGCTTGTAGAGGCTACAAGAAGGAAAAGTATGTCTGTCAAGAAGCCTTCAAAGGGTTTGACTTCACAAGTTGTGAGTACACCTAGACAGCTCTAGAGGAGAGAAAGCAAAAAGTTAGAAGTTGCTGTGGCAGATTAACCTAAGAAAGTAGTTAAAGGTAAGAAGAGGGAGAGAGGTAGTATTCCCCTCCATTCACCTTGTCCACTGAAGAGTTGTATAGCATCCTAGAAGTTTGGTTGAAAGATGGCATAGTGGTGTTACTTAAATGCAAACATGAACCTACTGAAGAGGAAAAGTGAAGTCCACTTTACTGTAGGTATCACAGGAGATGTGATCACCATACCATGGATTGCTATACTTTGAAGAATATCTTCCATGATAGGGTAGCCAAGGGAGATTTGATTATCAAAGTTGGGAAGTAGGCTGACCCAAGGATGCATAGACTACATGTGGCAATGGCTTTCTTCATAGGTCATGAGAATCCTATGGAAGAGGAAGCAATGAACATGGCTAGCAGTAGTTTTGTGAGTGCTTGAGTACCATGTTAGGTGCAAATCTTACTTCCTGCCCAAGGCAGTCACCCCTTTAGCATGGACCAAGACAAAATCCCTTAGCCAATGCTTCCTCTTCCTTTGCTCATAGCTGTTCCATGTGTAAGGTCCATATTCAACCACTTATAAATTCTTCAATGCCTTAGTGGTGTTATATACACATGGTAAACCGCAAAGTTTGGTACTCATCGGAGTCCAAACGAGTGCAAAAATGCCTTACGGGCATTTTGTCAAACACCTAGCATGCACAAACTAACCCTATATGATGAAAATGCATGAACATGATAACATATGCCTCAAATACATGTTCAAATGCCACAAGGGGCCAACACAATCATCAACAACCAAAATGGGACTAAGCCTAATCAAAAAAATGAAAACATTTTGCAAAAAAATAAGTTTTCCCAAACCCCATTGAAAATAAACCCAACCCTAGGTTTTGAGGAATCTAAGACATAATCTAAGGATTTGAAAGATTAAACAAGTTAGAAATTACCTTAGATGAAAGTTTTGCGGAAGCAATATAGAACAAAAATCTATATTTTCTTTTTAAAGATCGTTGTACCACACAACCATGGATTCTAAATAGAACAAACATTGCGTACCTCTTTTAGCAACCCAAGCGTGTTGCCTCCCAAGGTATTCACGTCTCTCTCTCTATTTCTTTTGAGTTTTCAGAAGACTGCAATATCACTCAGTAGTTCTGATGGCCAACAACTCAATATGATATTATAAAATCTTATTTTATAGTAGACTTCTAAAACCCTAGAGAGAGATTGGACGTGGGATCCTTAGGGATCCTAATCTTCAGCCGTAGGATTTTATCAATAACCTTTTTGAACGTTATTGACTTCTCTTGAAACTCTTTCCAAAAATATTCCTTAATTTTCTCAATCATATCAAGAAAATATTTGAACTTCTACAAATTGCAATAATGTCCATCAACACATTGCAATTGACCCCTGAAGATTAGAGAATTACAAATGAGGTCCCATTACTTACAATTTTATATCTATGTCCTTCCACCATACTATATTCTCACAAGCCATTAGGACTGGATTAATATCACTGTCATGTCCCTAGCTTATGTAACCCTTAATTTCTTGATTTCATAATTTCTATTGGACTCCAAAATATCTTTAAAAACTCTTTAAATATATATATATATATATATATACAATATTATATATATGAAAAACATTTTCGAAAAATGTCACCGGCCGGTTTTGTTTTGAGTCCAACTTCAATATGAAAATCAACTAAACATACTATCTTCTTTAGAGACTGGTGGATTCATTGTTGAGCATTTATATATTTTACTCATTACACACATAACCCAACGTGTCTGTATATAGCCTTTAAAAAAAATCGGCATCACCAGTTGACATTGTCAAAGTTATGTGCATAATAAATAAATATACACAAATCCCTCATGTTTAAGGACAATAGAAAAATTGTGATAAGACAACCTTTTAATTAACAGTGATCACTCCATAAGGTGTCCTTAATCGGATCCTATTCAGTGTATGTACCTGTTACATTACACCCACTTGTCTGCTTAAAGTCACTACCTCAATGATGGAGTAAATCATCCTATCATATAGCAGCACAACAAGTGTAGGCTTTAGTGGTAATATTCAATTAATATCCACAGCCTAGAACAATTTAATAATCTATGAAAAATCATTACTCCCTGTCTTTGGTTCCTTAACCATTAACATGATTTTTCTACAGATGTGACATCACGTGCCACATTTAAAGAATGAAATATACCTATAAAATTATGAATGTGAAAATAAATTTTTATTATCAAATAAAAATGCATAATATTGTTTTTGAGGGCAAATAATTCTAACAATAGAGTAGTCCAAGACACAAAATCCAAGCAAGATTGGTTGAGTTTTGAAGAAATTTTGTGATTTGGGGAAAAGGACTCGCGAAGAACAAAAAGACAAGTTTTTTGAAAATCTGACATTTCAAGCCCTTTAAAATCTATCTTTTCGCGCATTTCGTGAGTCAGTGACTCGTGAGTTACTTGCAAAATGTGCAAATACATAGGGCAAGATTTCGCAGGTCAGGTCTGAGTTGTGAAGCACTCGTGAATGAGTCACAAAACTCTCTGCTTGAATTTGTGAAGAAATTGAAATTTCCTCAAATCACTTCGCGACTTGGATGGGAGTGCATCCACTTGCAAAGTGAGTCGCAAAACTACCAAACACCAAGTTTTTCAACACAAAAATTTTGACAATTTGAAAAAAACTTTCAAAACAAGAGCGATAAAAATCACTTCCAGAAAAAAATAAAACACTCAAAAATCTTTTTGAGTTTAATCAACAAGCAATTGAGAGTACATACATCACATTTAAACACGTACAATCACACAAATGAAATAGATATTCTTTGAACATTAGACTTGTGTGTTATGTGTGAGTGTCAAGTATGAATTAGTCTATAGTCTAGCATGAAGCTTCAATAATCAATTCAATCAAGTCATACACATATAACATGAAGTCAAGTGACTTATCTCACTTGTAGAAATGAATGTATATGACTCCTTGTCAAAGTGTTTACATTGATTGAAAGCTTTTCATTTGACTTTCATTTTTCATACTTTGATCAATACAACTCAATTTTTGAGCATTGATGCCATGAAATTTTTTATGTTTTTATGAAAAATAAGCCTTTGGCTTTGGCATTATACAATTTGAATACAATTTGCTCCACCTTTTTCTAGTCTAACTAGTTTTTGAAGTAAGACTTTTTCAGTTCTTTCTTCTTTTAGAGATTGACGTTTAAAGAGCTTTTTGACAAAAATTAAATGTGAGGAGATATATAAAATCAAGTCTACGCGTGTATCAACATCAATCAAGACTATTGACTAGACATTCATGACAAGCTTGAAGATCTCTTTACAACAATTAAACAGAGATTTCTAGATTTCACTCACTTTCAATATATGTGCATACATAACAAGCTAAGCTTGTAAATACACTATGCCAAACTCTTATGTGATATGACATAACACAAGCGATCAAACTTTTTGGATTTTATTTTCTTACTTTTTATGTGGTTTTGGATTTTTACTCACACAAAACAAAGGCAATAAAGTAAGATCAACATTAAAACAAGCTTTTAAATAAAAGGCAATAAAAGAAACATGCTAGAGAAGTAGCATGGCAGTAAGAAGAATGCACAAGATATTATGCATGATACTATGTCCCTAAAACATTGGAAATATTAATGCATGGACATGGTAGATGAATCATGCATGAGTACCGTCATTTACCCACATCGCACAGGTGTTTTGGGTGAGGTCTTTAGAAGGAGAGGAACGAGCAACATAACTCTCAAACCACGGGGTGAAACTAGGTAGGCATGATGAAATGTTCTTAAGAGTGGATTTGTGATCTTCTTCAATTCTCTTCATTTTCTTTCCCATACTCTTTGCTACCTTAGCATACTTGCCACAATCCTCAAGCAATGCATCATAAACCACTTGGAGCTTCCTATCACCTTCATCAAGGTATTCTTCCTCATCTTCCTTAGCTTCATTTTCTTCAACATTGGTATGCTCATCGAGTTTCTCACTCAATTCTCTTAAATCTTCCTTTGATTCCACAGAGGTGATTGCCATAAATGTAAAATAATTACCATCAATTGTAAGGATGAAATTTATCAACCATCTTGTTGGCTTTATTCCGTGCCAATTTGCTTGTAATTTAGCACTTAGTAACCCTGTATTTAGGTGTGATTCATGTAAGGGTAGTGTGTGTAGAGAGTGTGAAGAAGTGCTCATCCTTGTGCAAAGAAGTAGAGACTCGCGGCTAGGACTCGCGACTGACTCGTGGCTTGCAAGCAGCCAAATGCTGTGCACGTGAGAAGCATGCAGGAATGTGAAGGGTCACGCCAACTGTCGCACTACAGGACAAAAGTCCCAGACTGGCCAAGCCGTTACCTCGTGAATTGAACTTGTGACTTGGACAAGCCGCGAGGCCAAGCCGCCAACTTACCCTGTTTGGCAAAAACTGTCTCTTCGTATTCCAAACACACACCACTATATATAGACCCTTATACCCACGAAATAGAGAGAGCTTCTAGAGAGAATTTTTGTGAGAGAAACCCTAGAGAAAAACAAGATTGCCTCATCCCCAATCTTTACCTAAGAGACTCTACAAATTCCTCTACTTTCTTCCTCTCCATTATTACATCTTTGAGAGGTTCTTGACTAAATCATTTTCTCATCACACCCACGTCTGTGAGAAGGTACATTTGGTGCTAAGGGAAGCAGTTTGGAAGGAACCAATATTAATTGGTTGATGTTATGGTTTAGTAGCGGAATTCGGCAAGCTAGAAAAGAAAAAGGTTTGGTGCAACCTCGTTGGAGCAGGAAGCTTGGAGGGCTTAGGTACTTGGGTAGATTAAGCTTGGAGGTTCTATTGCTGTTCATGTATCCCAACTACATTTTCTAGTTGATTATTGACCGCTTGGAGGGTGGCGAAGAGGTTTTACGGCGAGGGCTTCAATTTCCTCTTCGATAACACATCGCGTGTTGTCCTTGTGTTTGCATCTCTCTTCATTTATCTTTGCCTTTTATTTTCTGCTGTGGATGTGATTATAATTGGCTTAGATTGTTTATGAATTCTGTGTTTGGCTTATGTTCATGTTCTGCACATTAATTGTTTAATTATAAGCTTGAATTGATAATTCGTAATTTGGGGTCTAAACGTTCAAGAATGTTTTATACACATATTGAACTTTCAACCATCATAGCTATCATCTGAATTTGAACTTGAGCTCTTGGAATCACTAAGGGTGGTTGTTAGCACTTTATCCTTCCCTCTCAAATAGTTTGGGCACTCCTTCTTCAAATGTCCATGCTTGTTGCATTCATAGCAAACAATTCCTTGGAATGGTGATGACTCTTCAGCATCCTTCTTCTTGAAATCTTTCTTTTCATTCTTGAAGGATGAAAATTTCCCTTTGCCAAATGACTTCTCATTATTCTTCATCTTTAGAAATTTATAGAAATTTACGAAAATTTCCCTTTCCCGAACCTTTGTCCTCTTTAACTTATTGGATTCCGCTATTGCCCATAGTATCAACCAATAACCGTTGGTCCCTTCCTAACTGCTTCCTAAAGCTCTAAATAGCCTTCTCATAGATGTGGTATGGTGAGAAAAGGATTTGGGTAAGAACTTCTCAAGGATGTAACAATGGAGAGGGTGAGAGTAAAGGAATTTGAAGAGTCTCTATGTAAAGATTGTGGATGAATCAATCTTGTTTTTCTCTAGGGTTTCTCTCTCAAAATTCTCTATGGAAGCTCTCTACATTTCGTGGGTATAAGGGTCTATATATAGTGGTGTGTGTTTCGAATGTGAAGAGTTATTTTTCCAAAACAGAGCTGGCTAATGGCTTGGCCTCGCAACTTGACTGAGCTGCGAGTTCAAGCCGCGAGATAACTGAATGGACAGTCTGGACTTTTTGTCCTGTAGTGCTCTAGCTGGCATGATGCTTTAGCTTCTCCGCATGCTTGGCACGTGAACATCTTCTGGCAACTTGCAAGCCGTGAGCCACCCATGAGATCTAGCCACGAGTCCTTGCATCACTACACAATCTTAAGTATTTCTTCACACTCTCTCATACACTACCCTTACATGAATCCCACCTAAATACAGGGTTACTAAGTATTAAATACAAGCAAATTTGACATGGAATAAAGCCAACAGAATGGTTGATTAAATTCAACCTTACAATCTCCCTTTTTGGCTATTCCATGACAAAACCCTACAACAAACTCTAGATTTAACGCGTGAGTTAGGAACAGTTGATTAAAACTCACTCACACCTAACTCTAGAATCTGTAAAGCTTTTGAACCATAAGAACAAGTATCTCCTGAAACACAACAACACAATATGATCATTGTATGCAAAAAACTTGTAATGCATATGGAGCAAGGACAATCCATCAAGCAAAATGGAAATAAGTAATAAACCAAGGCTTGACCAAAAATAAACAATCACTATAAAAAGTGATCACAATGCTCATTCACACATGGAATGAACATCTGGATATGCAAGCTAATAAGCTCAATTACAAAGTATCATTTGCATGTCCAACACTCAACCAATGCAACAACACTAGGAAATTGCATTAAGGATATAAAATCTAACAAAGGGCACAAGAGTGATATACTTAAAGAAAATGCATGACATTTAACAACAAGTACTTAAGCTACAAAGTATGGGTACAAAAACCTTAAAAGCTTACAAAAGCAACAAGTACAAACTATAAAGTACTTCCCTTATCATATCATTCCCCTTATCATGAATCATAGGAGCTGTGATGAACTTGGAACATATATACCTATAACCTGAAGCACTTGCACAAAATATATTAGACCTTCAAGGTAAAGCAAGTAATAAACGGACAAGTATAATGTAACAACCAAATTGCGATCAAGTAAACACGATGTGAAACATGTGAGCAACTTGATCATACATCAAAACAGTCATAAAGAAATGACTATACTGATCATATAGCAAAGCAAATGATCATCCAAACATGCATTCAATGAAGCATAATAGCAAAAGGATGTATGCATGTCCAACATATAAACAAAACAAAGTTTTTTTGTTAACACAATGTCTTCTCCCCCTTGGTATATGCATCTCCCCTATGGAATATCTCCCCCCCTACAAATGTGCACAAGAGTCATATAGAAATGACAAAACTCTTCAGTATACTACTCTAGAGTATACTCTCTCCCTTTTTGACACGAATAGACAAAGGGCCAAGGAGAAAAGTGGGCAAGAGATGAAGGAATAAATAAGGATAATGATACATGAGGGGTGCAAGATGAATGAGAAAAAGAAGCTCAAACATAAGACAAAACAAAATATTATAAAGCATAAGGTAAATATGACATGCTAGGAAGAAGAAACAAGGATAGACCAATGCATGACAAGGGTAGCAAAAGTGTGTGCAAAAGGTGGCTATGTGTAATGCATGACCAATGCATGGAAAATGCACATGTGGGGCAAGGTGTGTTAAATACACAACCAATGAACCAAACATGTTCCTAATGAGGAGACATGAGAAACTCCAGAGTTTGGTACTCATCGAAGTCCAAATAAGTGAAAAAATGCTTAAGAGGCATTTTATCAAACACCTAGCATGTACACTATGAACAATAATGTGAAACAATGCATGAACATCATGAAATCCACCCTTAGTACATGCTCTTTTTACCACAAGGGGCCAATATCCAAAGCAAATCATCAAAAGAAACCAATCTCATACAAAAATTTGACAAAAATTAAGTTTTCCCAATCCCTATGATGAAAATCCCAACCAAGAGCACAAAACTCACCAAAACATAATCCAATGATCCAAATCAATGAAAAGAGTTTAAAATTACCTTAGAGACGTTAATGGAATGAAAAATCATTTAAATTGATTAGGTTTTGATGTAAAAATATTGAAAGAGGGGTTTAAAAAAGGATGGGAGAGGTTAAAAACAGGTTTTCCACGAAAAGCCCTCTAAAAAGCTATTTTTGGGCATTTCGCGATTGGGCGAGTTGTCAAAATTTTCGTGAGTTGCAAGTAAGTCGCCAAAGCTTTTGGCTTGAATTCACGACTGGGGTTTTGCGACTAATGAGTCGTGAGATGAGTCGCGAAAAACTCTGACACCTGTTTAATAGCACAGAACATGTTTAAACAATGAAAAACAATGTAAGCACTAAATATGAACACAAGGAGTGATAAAAATCACTTCCAAAAACATATAAAATGATCAAAAATCTTTTTGAATTGATCCATATATAGTTAAGCACACACATCACATTTAAACAAGTACAATCGAACAAATGAATAATGCATTCATTAAACATTAGGCATGTATGTTGTGTGTGTGTGTATCAAGTGTGAAATTGTCCTTAGCCTAGAATGAAACTTCAATGATTAATTCAATCAAATCATACACAACTAGTACTAAGTAAAGTAGTCTATCTCACTTATAGAAATATGCATATATGACCTCCCACATAAAACTTGATAACATAACTCTGAAGCTTTACATTTGGCTCCAGATACATCATATCATTTGATCTTTTTGAATCAATACATCTCATTTTTAGATTGATGCCTGAAATTTTTGATATTTCAATTTGATAAGCAAGCTTTTGGCTTTTTAGGCAACATACGTTTTCATAAAAGTCGTTTTTCCTTTTTCCTAGTCAAATATTAGTATGTGCGATGACTTTTGTAACTCATTATCTCTTTTCATTTTGAGATTTAAATTGGTTGAGCTTTTTAAGCAAAAAAGTAAAAGAGTGAGAAGAGATATAAGCACAAGTCTACGCATGTATCAAAACCAACAAGACTATTGACTAATCATTCATGACAAGCTAGAAGATCGATTTACAACAATCACACATAGATGTCAAGATTTTTCCCACAAAGATATAAGTGCATAAAAAACAAACTAAGCTCGTAAATGTACAAAACCATTTGTACGGAGGTACAAGACAAAACTCACATGTGATATGTGTTCAAACAGATACGATCAAACTTTTTAAATTTTTCACTTTTTATGTGATTTTGGATTTTTACTCACACAAAACTAAAACATAAAAGTAAGATCAAAACAAAAGAAATGCATACAAATAAATGCAAAAAGCATAAAATGCATGAAGATATGACATTTAATGCATGAAGGGTTCTACAAAGATTGAAAGAATTAGATCAAGGACCAAAAGAGCACAAGCTCAACCATAGGAATCCTTCTTCATCCAAACGGAACGATTGTTTGGACTGAGTGTCTTATGAGAAGTGAGACGAGGGTTGGAAGAATGAGAAACGGAGATGCACATAGACAAGGAGTTAAGAGTATTAAAGACTTTCTTTAATAACATACTATTTTCACTTAAAACTGGTTTACCCTTTTTAGCACAACTTCCAAAAAGCTCAAGTTTCTCTTTTCTTTTGATTATTTTAAATGTATGAAACTTAGAGCATTGAGGTCTTCAAAGGCACTAGAATGGTGACAAACAATGTGTTTAGGTCCACTAAGCTTTTTGGAAAGGGATCTAGCATCATGGTTTTGTTTTCTCTTTAACTTATAACATTGTGGTCTTATATGACCAATCACACCACAATGGTGGCAAGTTGGAACAAACTTAGATTTATCCAAAGCCTTAGGTTGAGACCTAAACAGAGGCTTTGACTTAACAGTCTTTCTCTCCACTTTTTGATTTCTTTTATGTAGAGGAATGTACACCGATTTGTTCTTTGAGATAGAACACACAATAGGCACAAAATCGGGTATCACAACATGATTGCAACAAATATTTTCTTCATTTTTAGCAATAGGTTCGACAATCAAACACTTGGCATGCATCTTAAGAGATTGATTTTCACATTTTAGCTCATCAACAAGTTTGTTAGACAAAACAAGTTTAGCATCCAAGTCCATATTCAAACATTCAAACTCTTTTAGCTTTTTAAGAGAATTTTCAGCAAGTTTCTTATATTTCTCAACCAATTTGTTGGATTCATTGAGTTTAGCAAACAAATCATCATTTTCATAAAATAACTTGCTCAAATTCTTTGGAAACTTCTTAGCCTTTTTCTTCAAGAGTTTGTCATTTGGAATATCAACAACACCCAAATATTCATGTAACATAGCATCACAATCATGAGGATTAACACTCATAAAGGCATTTTCACAAACACATGACATGCTACATTCATCATTAACCAAATCATACAAAAAGGCATACAAAACATAATCCATGGCTAATAACATAAGGCGTCAAGGATCACACTTAGGTATTTAAACCACAACAAGTATACCCACTCTGATACCAATTGAATGTTCAAATAGCGTGTAAAACACTATGAACATTTGGACCCCCAAATTACAAATTACAAATTACCAATTCAAGCTTAAAATCAAACAATGTAAGTGCGAAAAATGAATATAAGCTTATACCAGAATTGATAAACAATCTAAACCAAATAAAATCACATCCACTGTAGAAATTAAATGGTAAAGATTAAGGGAAGAGAGATGCAAACACAAGGACAACACAATGATGTGTTATCGAAGAGGAAACCGAAGCCTTCGGCGTAAAACCTCTCTGCCGCTCTCCAAGCGGTCAATAATCCACTAAAGAATGAAGTTGGAATACATGAACAGTAGAAGACACTCCAAGCCTAATCTACCCAGTGTACCTAAGCCCTCCAAGCTTCTTGCTCCAATGAGGTTGTCCCGAACCTTTGTCCTCTTTAGCTTACCAAATTTCACTATTGGCCATAGCATCAACCAATAACTATTGGTCCCTTCCTAACTGCTTCCCAAAGCACCAAATAGCATTCTCACAGATGTGGATATGGTGAGAAAATGATTTGGGTAAGAATCTCTCAAGGATGTAACAATGGAGAGGGTGAGAGTAGAGGAATTTGAAGAGTCTTTATGTAAAGATTGTGGATGAATCAATCTTATTTTTCTCTAGGGTTTCTCTCTCAAAATTATCCCTGGAAGCTCTCTACATTTCGTGGGTATAAGGGTCTATATATAGTGGTGTGTGTTTGGAATGCGAAGAGTTATTTTTCCAAAACAGGGCTGGCTGGCGGCTTAGCCTCGCGACTTGACTGAGCCGCGAGTTCAAGCTGCGAGATAACTAAATAACCAGTCTGGACTTTTTGTCCTGTAGTGCTCCAGCTGGCATAACGCTTCAGCTTCTCCACATGCTTGGCACGTGAGCATCTTCTGGTGACTTGCAAGTCGTGAGCTACCCGTGAGATCCAGCCATGAGTCCCTGCATCACTGCACAATCTTGAGCATTTCTTCACACTCTCTCTCACACTACCCTTGCATGAATCCTACATAAATACAGGGTTACTAGGTGCTAAATACAATTAAATTTGACACAGAATAAAGCCAACATAATGGTTGATTAAATTCAAGCTTACAGTCTACCATAGAATGAGTCAAATGACTCTTCTTCACTCATCTTCACTTCCTTAAAACAGGTAGCGAGCATTTGCAATTTGGTGTCCTTGATCTTCTTAATTCCCTTATAGGTGGTCTTAATAATTTTCGATGCCTCTTGGGTGGTCTTCACATAAGAGATCTTGTGAAATTCATCAATTGAAACATCACAGAAAATTGCATTAATAGTTTTGCTATTGGCATTTGCCAAAACAATGGCAGCCTTGTCCCACTCAGCTTTGGGTGTTGCCGGTCTCACACAACCATTCTCAATGGAGTCCCAAACGGTCTCATTAATGGAACATAGAAAAGCATACATGCGTACTTTCCAAATGCATAATTACTCCCATCAAAGAAAGTAGGAGCGTTGAGGGATTGAGATCTATCCATCTCAAAAAGGGTCTAGGATTTCACAAGGATAATAAAATCTGAAAAGTGTACCCGCTTTGATACCAATTGAAAGCTCAAATAGTGTAAAACACTATAGCTTGTTTAGATCCCCAATTTTAAAAACACGGCTTAATTGCTTTTACTCTAACTTATCTAAGTATGGAACAAGAGTAAATGATACGCAATAACCAGAACTACTCTCTACACCATAATCACAAGCAAGCGACAACAAATATAATGCTTAAAGAGTAAAGGAAGAGAGATGCAAACACAAGATAATACCAAGATGTGTTATTGAAGAGGAAACTGAAGTATTCGGCGAAAAACCTCTTTGCGGCCCTCCAAGCCGAAATCGATCCACTACTGAATAAAGTTGGAGTACGCGAATATCAAAGAGAGTTTCTAAGCCTAATTTACCCAATGTACTTGAACCCTCCAAATTCCCATCTACCAACGGGCTTCACCGAGCCATGTCTTCACTAGTTATCTAGATCCCGCAATTAGCTCCAAATTGCATCCACCAATCGATGGCTTCTTCCAATGCTTCCCACACACATCAAAACTTCTCTCAACACTTAAATTGGGTGAGGTAAGTGTTTGGGCTAAGAAACTCTCAAAAATTTGTGATTGGAGAGCTAAGAGTAAAGGAAAATTATGAGAAATTATGTAGATAATTGTGGGTTTACAATCTCTAACTCTCAAGTGTATTTATAGGGTTTTCTCTCACAAATGCTCATTGGAAAAACTCCTTGCAATTTCATGGGTAATGTGAGCTTATATAGTGTAGGTAAAGAAATGAGAAAAATACACTTTAAAAAGCTCCAAGCAGAGAGTTTTACAGGTCACTTGTGACTTGGTCTAAGTTGCGAAGTGACTTGCGAAATCCAGCCTAGCATGAGACTGTTCAGATTCCAGTATGTGCTTCTCATGTAGCCTTTCACAAGTTGTCCACTCGCGAGCCAGTTGCGAGCCAATTACGAATTCACCTTCTTCACAGATCTTCACCAAACTCTCACACTCAACCTTTACATTAAATCCCACAAAAAAAAAAAAAAATACAAGGAAATGATTAAATAAAATACAATCAAATTTGACATAGAATAAATCCCACAAAAAAAAATACAAGGAAATGATTAAATAAAATACAATCAAATTTGACATAGAATAAAAGCCAACATAAAATATGGTTGTAAGTCACAATTTTACAATTGTCCTTTGTGTGGTGTGAGCACTAAATAAGAACCCTTGATCAAAACACCATATATAATCCATACAGAATAATAAAGGCCAGGATTTGCTACAACCCTGCATAATAGTGGACGTGACAATATGTTAGAATGACACCTGTCCAGTGCCAATTTAAAGAAATTTTCTGTTAACCACTTTAGTGTTTCTCACCGCTCTCTCTCTCACACATTCACACATTATGCAAGATTTGCTGCAACCAAGGTTGCAGCAAATCCTTGCCGCTTGGTTGCAGCAAATCCTTGCCCTAATAATAAACATTACATTGCAACTCCCAAGGGTCCATCTTATTCAAGTCCACCTCTCTAATGGTAATTGATGTGAAATTTTTGATGGCCGATGACTACGCCGGTGGGAGTGGATGAAGCTATCGTAAAATGCAAGTCTATGGAATGAGAATAGAACGTAAATTTTGGCTGTAGTCTACCATTGAGGAAATGCTTCTTCTACATGCTTATATGGAGCGTGTTGCAGACTCTCCACGACAATATTTGAGCTCCATGTATATTTTGAGTCATATGAGCTCCATGTATGATACATAAATATTGACTATTCTTTCTAATCCAAAAATAAATAAATAAATTGAATACACTTCATTGTTTGAGCTATTTTTATTGTTATTTGGGCTAATTTCTATTGTTATTACCTGAATCCTACTTTGGTCTTTTTTTGTTTGTTTAAAAGGTTAAAGATTATGTTTTGAAGGTCAACATTATTTTTTCTTAAACCCAAATTCTTAGAATTTCGGGTTTTCCTAAAAAAGAAAAAGATGCCATTCCGGAAAAATAAATCCTAATGTTTCCCAATCTCAATACATGTTATAATTCATCAAAAACACATGTTATAATTAGTGGTGTAACTAAAACTTCATCTTTGCTGGACCATATAGAGTAAGAAGAATTTTTTTTTTCAAAATTAAGAATGGGAATAAAGCTAGCATATATCTGTTTAGTGCTGACAATAAAATACAAATAAAAAGAAGATGCATAATAATTATTTCTTAACGCATTTAACTTAGTCATCTATGAAAAAACAACTCAATATTCTCTAAAATTATAAAAATGATTTACGATTGATATCATAATAAGTTTTACAGTAATTTTCAATGGTTCTAATGCTAGGGCTACTCTAAATTTTCTTATATAAAAAAAAATTATGTTGTCATATCCTGTATAAAAACTAATTCCAAACCCAAATTAAAAAAAAAAAAAAAATTTTTGATGAATTGATAACTATTACAAATCTACAATGAGAGAAAATATAGTTTAGAGAATACATAAAAATCAAATAATTGACACGAAAATAGCATTTTTAATTAGACTATATTGAAATTACTCAATATTAGATTTCACCCATGGTTGAGTAAAAGTTCTACTATGTGCATCCTATTGATTCCATTTGTGCAAGGAAAACTTCCATATTTGCTAGACCTATGATTGAGTAAAGAGCACTCTATCGATGATGGTAATGCATAACACTTGGATTGTAAGAAAACGACTTCTTTTTTAAAGGGGTAGACTAATTGGAGTGTAACACGATTGTACCAACTTCAAACTACTATATCCCACTCATTTTTAATCCAAGTTCAAATTTATATTTGTTTTAAATCTTAGATATCTATTTTCTAATGAAAAAATTTTACTTAGAAAATCATTATGGTGCAAAAGATATGAGTAAAGGACCATCAATATATTATCTTTGAGTGTATCAAAATCTTGCTAACTTTGAGCAACTTCCAACCAAGCTTCGACCTTGACAAAATTTTATTGATACATCTTAATTTTAGCATTTTTTGTTCTAGAATTTGCCAAAAAAAACTATAAATCCTAATAAAACTGAAATTATACAACACATTTAAGCTTTAATTAGCACTACTAATAGTGTAAGCCTTTCTTTACAAAACATATATCTAATAGAAAAAAACCTTATTAATTATAACTAGAAAGTGTTTGAAGTTGAGTAAAATCATGAAAATATGTCTCATCAATTCATATAAACCGACACACATGAAAATTGAAAAAATGGTTACCATCAATACCGGTTAAGCTATTTTGTTGGAATATCTTCTTTCAAACCCACCCCCCTCTCCCTCTATACTTAATATCAGTAGTTATATGTGTCCACCTTCTGGTTGTACATGCTAAACCCAAAAATCAAAATGTGTTCATTATCTGATGATTGGATTTAAAGAAAAGAAAAAAGAAGAAAAAAGCTATAATACAGATTGAGAGAAAATCTTACACCGAATCAATCAAATTTACTATTAAAATGTTCTGTAAACAATATATGTGATAATGTTCAAATAAATGAGTAAAAAAAAAGAAAAAAAAAAAGAAAAAGCAATATATTTCAATCACACTAGTATCGACTTAGATTTTCTTTTTAATTTTTTTTTCCAGATTTGTTTGCGGTTGATTAGAGACATAATAATGTACGGCAGCCCTAATGCATCCATATCGATTTGCCCTATTTACCATAGCCCCAAAGGTCCATCTCTCCGCGCAATGAGAGCTGATTAATTTGGTGCGTAGACGATGCGTTTGCATCCTCAAACCTCACCTCTTTGGACGATTCTTCATTTCCAAGATGAGAAGTGACAAGGCGATCGAGCATAGTCCATTCATTAATGCCCTCATGATCATCTCTCCCAGCTGTTACAATTTGTTGATGAGTTGGCTCACACGTACCCACCTCTAAGCCAGGCTCACAAGTTTGGTACCGGAGGCTCTCACTGCCACTCTCACAATCTCTAGGGTTTGACATGAGTTGCTTGACCATGACAGGTGTGTCAGAAGGGATGGTGGAGTAGTCATAGCCGCCGCCGAGGGGCTTGAGGGATGGAATAAGGGGTTGGGACTGGAAAAGTGAGTATTGAGAAGAAGCTGTTGCTGGAATGTGGGTGTAGTGGAGTGCTAGTTCAGGCTCAAAGCTTGGTTGGTTACCGTTGTTGTGTTGTTGTCGAGTACTTAGGTATTGGTTGTCTCTGTGCATGAATGTGCGAGGTTGATTGGTGCTTAATGTGTTAATGTTGAGCTGTTGATCAGAGTTTATGATTGAGCCTCCTTCATTCCCAACTTTGAATAGATTCTTTTTCTTGAACACTCTGCATACCACCCAGCCATCTTCCTACACAAATTATTATTGCAAGCATGCAATTAAAATCTATAAAATCATGTAAAACTCAAAGAATTGGTTAAAGTGAGAGAGAGAGTTACATTGCAGTTTTCTTGAGGATCATCACCATCTTCAAGCCTGTACTCATGCATGATCCAGTCAGTCTTCTGTCCGTGGGGAGCTCTCCCCCTATAGAAAACAAGCGTTTTCCTCATACCAATCTTCTTGTAGCTATTCCTAATGCATTTATCCCTCCCTGTTGCCTTCCAGAACCCAGCATTTGTCGCTCTATTTGTTCTTGATCCTGTTGGGTATTTTCTGTCCTTGTGACTGAAGAAGTACCACTCGTTTTGGGGTGTCGACCCAATCTTACATCTCTCTAAACATACATGCACAACCAAATTAAACAGTAACACCAATATCTTGATGAGCAACTTGTACTTTATAATGGATATGTAAAAAGTAACTGAATTTGTTCAGTGTTTTATAGCTTAGTAGTATAGTAGGAGAACTCAGCTTCAAATATTCTTCTCCATATTATTGTTACTATCGAAATATTAAAAAAAAAAAAAATATATATATATATATATATATGTTTTGTTTTAAAATCTTGAATATTTCCCATTATTCTATTACATGACATGTATTATGTTACTTCTCCTTGCATCAAGTGAACTTTCGGCTAATACTTTTTTCACTCTTATCATTATATATTTACATTTTAAGTTGTGACTTGTATATGTTCACCACACGAGAAAGCCAAAATCTTGAAGAAAGACCCACTGATATTTTTTTTTACTCCATTAGTGTCCTCGCGAAAATAAAATTTCTTGAATATCGTGATCTTTTATGGCATTCATTCAGTAGATACATTTTTTGCTTAGGAATCTGATTAGATGTGCATCCCCGGTCAAAAATAATATTTTCCCCATTGCGAATACCATTTAGTTACAAATTCTGCAGCACAAGACACATAGTGGGTTTGATTCCTATATAATCACAAACTTCTTTAAAATGCGCATAAATAAGCACCCAGGATATATCATTGTATAATACTTTATAATCCTTATTAAACATCAAGAAAAAAAGTGAAAAACATTCATTTCAATGTTTTAGTAAGAAGCAGTTAATACTTTTGATTCCTACTTGATAATAGATTAAGCTATAGCAAGATTAAATATAGTCAACTGGGTCACAATAGGCATTGAAATAATTTCTTGGTATTTCCACCAAAAATAATCATTAGACCATGTTTGAATAATCATTGGACGAATATTCTTTAACTCACCATGTGGAAAATTATTAGACTATAATTTTTTTTTTAACAAGTTATGTAACTCATTAAATAGGTGATGTGACTAAAAATATAGGTTTATAGCCTTTTTAAATACCATGCAGTAGATTGAAAGAAGTTTTCTCCATCTAATTTGGAGGTAAACCTTTTATATCATCATTACAGTGCACTAAATATGCTCCACATTATCTCAATACATATTATAATTATGGACAGAATTAAAATTTCATCTTGGCAGGCCACAGTAGAAAAAAAAATTATAATTAATAATCTGAATAAAACTCGCATCTATTCAGTGCTAACAACAAAATTTAAATAAAAAAAATGCACAATGATTGATTAATTCTTAACTCATTTAAATTTAATCATCTATAAACATGTAGGTCAAGTTTTTAAGCTGTATTGTGTTTTGCTTTTGTTAATAAGATTGCACAAAAGAGAAAATGTAGGTCAACATTCTTTAAGATCCTAAAATGATTTATGATTGATTTTATAGTAAATTTTATGGTAATTCTCAGTGACTCTAAAGCAAGAGGATACCCTAAATTTTCTTCTATAAACAAAATTATATTTCCATATCCTATATGGCACCTAATTCCAAGCCCAAATTATAAATAATTGATAAATTGAAGAATACTGACAATGAGAGAAACAATAATTTTGAGAAAATGTAAAAACCATCAACTGGCACGAAAATACCGCTTTCACTTAGACTTTATTACTCAATATTATATTTTACCGACAAAAACTAAAAAAGATAAAAATATTTTGAGTATTATTTGTTTCCCTTTTTTCATTTCATAATATCGACAATTTAACTTACACACATAGTTAGCCTCTACTTTCTTTATTATTATTATTATTTTGAAATTAATAATATAATTAGGAAAATAAGTTATATTTTTTTCAATCACAAATTTTAAGCATTTTGTAGTCACAATAATTGCTGATTTTTTTATGCATATTTAATTTAAAAAAAAGATTAGGTATGTATTCTTATATGTCAAAAGTAGATTGGTTTATGACACCCTAAAAGTTAAAAAGGGAAGATAACACTTTTGATTCCTACTTGATAATAAATTAGGCTAGCAAGAATTAACCAAAATTAATTAAGTCACCACATGTCATAAAATTAATTTTGCCAATGAGTTGACACATTATGTCATTTCTAATAATAACGTTTAAGATTTGAATTTTCTCCTTCCACACAAAGGATGTATAAAAAAATAAATTCATAAGATAAATATGAAAGTGTAATATTAGTACTACGTACATATAAACCCATGTTAAGAGATGTAAAGTCCTCAAAATCGTGGTATTCATATTATTGCTGCTTTTGGCATTTCCATTTTTAGGCTCTCTTTGGACAATCTTAATTCTTGATAGGAGTTTTGTTGTATTTGGAAGCATGAACTTTAATTTAAACCATGGCCCGGTTTTCTTCCCTAATTACAATTAATTGACTAACAGTGACACAGTTGGTATATTTTTCTAAAATTACATGAATGTGTTTAATAGCTGATTGAGAAGGGGAGCCATCCCCTAAATTTTAAAAAATTATGCAATAAATTATTTTAAAAAATCTTAAGTATGTATTAATTAAAAAAAAAAATTTTTTTTAGAAGAAAAAAAATTAATTATGTATTCTTATACATATGAAAGAGCAAATTAGGTAGGTTGATGACACCCTAGTTAGAATTCAGGCTAATGACAAAGCTCTAGCTAATTTGATTTTCAGTAAAAACTTCTTTCTGAAATCATTAGAGTGTGGTGATATATATATAACCCCATGATCGAAACACCATGCAGATAAATAAAAGCAAGACAGTATAATAAAAGGTTTTTACCTTGCAACTCCCAAGGTTCCATCTTATTCAAGTCCACCTCTCTAATGACCTCCATATCAAACTTCTGAAACGATACCTTCTTCTTCAAGTAGTAGTGAAGCAGCTCTTCGTCTGTTGGATGGAATCGGAACCCTGGAGGCACACCACCGCTGGATGAAGCCATTACACCACAGTTAAGGATGGATCGAGAATATTTCAATTAATTTAAGTCTCCCTCTAAAGTCTAAAACTTCTTCTTTAAGTTGAGCAATCAATTTAATTTTACGTGGGGATACCGTCATGCATTGCTACTTATATATTACAATTGGTGTCAACGGAGAGTATGGTATTGGTAAGTGATGTGAAATTTTTGACGGCCGGTGACTACGCCGGCGGGAGTGGATAAAGCTATCGTAAAAACTAAGTCATTTTTTTTTTTCTTTCCTTTTTTAATTTAAGAAAACGTAAAAAGTAAGTGTAAGGAATGAATGAATGAATGATATAATGAGACTAGAAGAACCAAATTTTTAGCTGGAGTCTGTCTAACATTGAGGAAATGGTACCGCCCACGGTACCACGCTCTCTGCTGATTACCATACAAATGTTTCACCTATGTATTTAATTGATAAAATAACTATTTTAAATCTTTAGCTGATCCCAAGAAAATAAATAAATATATAATTATGGGATATTTGATTGTTCCGAAAGCAAGGTTTGGAAAAATAGCTACTGAACTTTCTTGGGATTTTCATAATTGATTGGGTGGCAGGAATTTTATATGGATATTTATATCATTTTTGTTGACCCTAATAATATAATGCTAGAGATGCAGTCGCCATAGTTTGGGCTTGCACATGTGAATATGACCTTGAGAGCATTCAGAATAATCACTTGATTAAAATGCACTCCTTTTTCTTCTTCTTTAATCTTCAAAAATATTATTCTTTTTTGTCATGGGTTCATACATATATAACTGTAATAGGATATGTTTTAAGGATATGAAGGTCTATTTGAGCTAATTTTTTTAATTTTTTCTACTCACTATTTTAGAGAATTGAACCAACCACCTTTACACTGGAAGAAGAGAGACTCATCTGAAGAGTTAATTTTTTACTACAAAGACAAAATTGAAAACACCCTAGGCTCCTAAACTTATTGTTGATGGCTCTTTTTTCACGCTATATGGCATTATTTCATTGCAACCCACGCCACATCAACATATTATTGAATTTTGGATAAATCTTCTTTAAAGTCCAAAATAAGCTTATATCTTATCTAATTATATGGATTTGGCTCACATGGCCCACAAGATTCTTACTTCAAGAGGTGAATTCATGGTCCATATTTCCTCTTCATTAATTGGGATCATAACCCACGACATCATCAACATCACATATAAATTGGGCTCAAGCAATGAATCAAATCTCCCGGCATATATTACCTCTCTTATATTCATGGAAAACGACTTCTTCAACAAAAGCCCATATTTACACAAAATGACAACAAAGCCTAAGGTACATGAGTCTCTTTGGAGAAACTTTGGGAGTCGTGGTTTGGAGGGCAAAGAGGTAAGCCTCTCTTATTACATAGCACTTAAAATGATAAAACTCTCCATTGCTCTTTTCCTTAAACATATGGCTAAATCTGATTGGCTATCTTTAATCTTCAAATATAAAATATTCGTGATATCTTTAATACCCAACTGTCATCTATCATAATCAAACCAAATATTCCCCTTTCAGCTGCCAGAGCAGAGCATTAAATGATCTTCTTGTTCACCAAGACTAAGACACAACACAATGAGATCTTGACTAGATCTCTAAAGCTTCATTAACTATTAATCAATCATTCTATTACTTACTAAAAATGTATTGTAATAGAATCATGGACCAAAAATATAAATACCCAAAAGAGGAAACCTTTCCTGCAGAATACCAGCAGTGTGTTTAGCACTTGACACCTAGCTGAAAGTATCACTAGCCATTTAATGCTTAATCCTAGCAACTAGCTGCTATACCCAAAACAACAAGATATCCTTGTGGACTAAATGGAGTCGCCATTTAGATTAAGTCTAGGAACCATAAATATAGCTCCTTTACATGGAAGGACTAGTATTACTACCAGAGTATGGGTTCAGAGTTTAGGTATGGAGATGGGAAGGTGTTAGGTACCCAACCCCACCCGATCCATGGGTCAGCTTCCAATTATTGTGTCTTACATCTTAATCTTATTAAAAACTCATTCAATATTGTTATCTATACTCACACACACACTAGCATACATCTAACAATTAAAATGACATCAATCATCCAAAAACCCTAACATACATCTATCATGACAACTAACATCAAGCCTAGCATACATCTATCATGCATATCATATCATCTCATCCAAGGCAGCAAACAACTAGATATCACAAGGGTAGAAACATAGACATGGCAACATCAAAGAAACATGTGATTACATTCTGGACATCAAGAACACATCATCCAACAAAATATGTTCAACTCATCATTAAATATATATCCAATGCATGTTCATGTGGATGCATAACTTACCTTACTGCATCTTAGCACCTATGCATCAATGAATGGACATGTGAATGCATGTTCATGGTATTAAAGTAAGAAAAGAAAAGAAAACCCTAATCTAGCATGTTAAAGGCAAGCAAACAATTAAACAAAGGAAAAAGGACTCAAAAACATTAAAAGGAGCTAAAACAGAGGCATATGACACAAGGAAATAAAGAAAAAAGAAGCAGAAAAACTCGAATTAGGGTTTTTGGGCTAAAGTATGCATGCGCATACATAAGCTTGCGTATGTGGGTTAGTTGTATGCATACGCATACTTCAAGCCTGCATGCGCATAAGAAATTATGTGTGCACAGACATGCCCCCAGAAACACAAACAAAGCAAAACGAAAACTAAAGAAACTAACAATCTAACATATTTCTAATATAAAAATAAATAACCTAAACTAACAACAAAAATATCCAAAATAAACAAAATAAAATCTATTCCTAAACATGCATTAGATCTAACAACAAATAAGAACACACTTAACACATCAACACATGTTCAACAAAATATCCAAACATTTAACTCTCTAATCAAAATATGGTGAGACACAACAAATCAAAACTAAATAGAATCAAATCATATTTCTATAGAATATACAACATATAAATCAATGAAGAACAACAAGAACCAATTATAAAAGATCCAATTTAAGGAAAAGCCATGAAGGGAGACTTACCTATGGAAACACAATTGATTGATATTTTTCGGCCCCTCAATGCCTACAACACAATGATAAAGTTGAGAGAATAAGAGAATTAAAGAATACAATAGTTTTTGATAATTACAACTCAAGAACTAGATTAGTTTTGAAAAAGGTTTTGAGAAATCAAATTGGAAAAATAGTTTCTACCTTAGAACTAACTAAAGAGAGATTTTTAATTTGTAAAAAACATGCAAAGGTGCTGTGTGGGAGTTTTGGAAAAGAGAATTAGGGTTTTAAAGAAGATGGAAGCCAAAAGATCACTATCTCTAGCTAGGGTTTTGATTGGAGGCATAAGATGAGTATTTATAAGTTAAAATTAGGGTTTTGGGGGGCTATTTAATTGTCTTTGAACGCTCCAAGGGTCTATGAGCTAGCCCACATCAAAGAATGATGTTTTTGGCCCTTAAAATGAAGTTTTAAAACCCAGAAAATTAGTGAGTTCCAGTTAGCTCAACTAGTAAAGTCTCTGATGATTGTATAAGAGATCTAGGGTTCAATCCCCGCATACGCCGAAAACTGATTAGTGTCTTGGTCTGATGATAAAGAGTTATCATCAGAAGCAGATGCCATAGGTTGAGACTCTCTCTCTCTCTCTCTCTCTCTCTCACAAAAAAAAAAAAAAAAAACCCAGAAAATTGGACTAACCCAACTTCAAATGGTGATAACTTACTTAATAAGTCCAAATTAGGCAAAAATTTGTGTTCAAATTAAAGCCCAGGATGTTTACTATTCAATGAAATAAACAGAACTCAAAATTTCTGTGGATCAAAATTTATGATCAAAATAGTGAACAAAGGTCATTTTTCAGTATTGATTTTAAAGCGATTTGAGCACTTTTGAGTTATGATCACTTCCGAACTATTGTGAACCCTTTTAATTACCCTTGGTTGACATATATCAAGCTCATCATTGGGGCTGGGGACCAAATTTATTTACGGGTACAAAATATAGTGTCTATAATCCTTAACATTAATCTTTCCATTTTCAGCTAAATCCATGAAATAAATGTTGAATATTCTCTCTAGCAGCCTGACATTATCCAACTGACCTCAACTACTTTAGCCCCAAGAAACAGCTGTCTTATGATGGTTGTGATATCTTTTTCAAACAACTGGGATAACTTTTTTAGAATAGCTGTGACAGCTGATTGTGGGCACAACTGGGGGAGGGGGGGAGTACACCTCGGTTAAGTGGGCCGTGGCAGAAAAAAACATGGAGTCGCTACCTAGATTAAGTCTAAGAAACATAAATATAACGTTTTTTTTTGTGGAATGACTGATTTTACTACCTAAACACATGTCCAGAGTTTAGGTATAGAGATGGGAAGGTGTTAGGCACCCAACCCCACTTGGCCTATGGGTCGGCTTCCACTTATTGTGTCTTACGTCTTAATCTCATTAAAGGTAAATTCAATATTTATCATTCTAAACTCACACACATGCTAACATGCATCTAGAAAACAACATGGTATCATATCATCCCCAAATCCTAACATACATTTATCATGCATATCACATCTCAAACTTAGCATACATCTATCATGCATCTATCAACACCAAACAAATATGTGATAGGTATCTAAACATCAAGAACCCATCATCCAACTAAGCATGTTCATACTCATTAACAAAATCATATTCCAAACAAATGCATGACTACCTTACTACACTACAGCACCTATACATTAATGTATGTTCATGGCATATCAAAGAAAGAAAAGAAAAGAAACCCTAATCTAGCATGTGAAGAACAAACAACAAACAAAACATGGAGGCAAAGACTCATAAGCATAAAGAAGATCAAGACAAAAGCATATAAAATAAAGAAATAGAAGCAGAAAGGGTTGGATTAGGGTTTCTGGGCATGAGTATGCGTGCACATACATAGGGCTTGCATGCGAATACATAGGGCCTGCATGCGCAGCCTAGTTGTATGTGTACGCATACACGCCCTAAAACCTTAACCCAGAAAGCAAGAACACATTAACACAGAAACTAATATCTAGCAACCTAACATGCTTAAAATAATAAAAGGAAGAAAACCTAGGCTTAACGAACATGTTATAATATAAACAAAGATGGAAAAAAAAAGGAAAAACAAGAATCAAAACAAAGAAAAGAAGAAAAGGGACTAGAACATTATACCTCAAAACACAAAGCTCATTAGCTTGATTTTGACCGTTCTCCTTAGTCAATCTATTCATAATCAAATAAAAATTGATTAGCAAACTTTGAAACTCGAAGATCAAGACTAGAAAATGCATCAATCAGAAAAATATTGACTTAATGATGTTTATGAAAAACTACCTCCTTGATTCACTATTTTTAGTGAATCTTGTTTTTTTCCTTAGGATTTTCTGTGTGTTTTGAAAATGTATCATGTATAGCCTTTTATTTGAGAGAGACGGACGCTTGGCTTAAGACTTAAGAATTCAAATAGCACAGGAGTTCAATAAAAGCTCTTTCATTTTTCATTTGGCTTTCGAGTACCTGAACAAAATACTCTTTCTCGTTGCTTTCTACAAAAATGGTGACAAGTTTAGTAATTAGCATAATAAGCCTATTGTTCCGATGGAGAGAAGAACTCTCTACCAAAACTAAGCTCTTCTCAAAACTAGGCTTCATAACCTCAGCCCCACGCCCTAAAAACCCAGCCTCTCTCATGCGTATTGCTTTGATTTTTTATTTAGGTAGTAGATATTATAGCAAATCTAGGAAAAGATCCACAAGTTCATCTTCCAAACTAGATCCCATCAAGTCACCACCAATGACCATTGCCACCGCCACTAGCCCCAGCAAGCACAGCATTACCACACCCGACCTCATCGACTTGGAGTGAACCACCGTTCGCCCATGTCTACCTTGCAACCCCATCAAATCTGGTTTGTGTTCTTAGCGTCCATCTCTGTTGTGCATTTTTCTTTTTCAATAGAGTTAACACAAAGTAAAACATAAGCTTTTCTATTCAGTGAACTTGAAGAGTTTAAGTGAAGAGTTTAACCCCGGTTGAATTTGAAGAGTTAAGTTTGTTAACCCCTGTTGAACTTGAAGAGTTAAGTTTGTTAACCCCGGTTGAACTTGAAGAGTTAAGTGACTTGAATTTTAATTGACATGGCACAGTTTAAGCCTTTGATTTATTTTAAGCGAATCTGGTCCCTTAATTGGACACTCTCCATTTCAAATAGAAATGGAGAGGATCCGGATCCGTAAAATTGGACTCCAATTTCAGATTCTAATTGAAAATTAGAAGGATAATTATAGTGTGGTCTCAACATAAATCTAGACACATGGCATAAAATTGAAACTCTAATTTGGAATTTTAATTTGAGTTTCTCTTTACTTAACCTATTATTATATACTAGCGTGTAACCCCATGCAAACGCATAAATGCATTTAAAATTAAACAAAATTTTTATTATAAAAATATAAATAATTAGTCAAATTAATTTTTTTTAAAGCATGTAACACATGCATTCATGCTTACATATAAATACATTTAAAATTAAACACAATTTTTATCATAAAATATAGATAATTAGTCAAACTATTTTTTTAAAGTAAAAGTAATTAGTCACATATTAAAATTATTACCTAAATTTAATACTACTTATGATCTTTTTTTTTCTTCTAATATTTAATAAGATAGAATGTGTGGTGGTTTTTGTTATGTGGTGATTTTTATTTTATTTAACAGAAGGTTATAAAGGATTTAATATGAACTTATGAGGTAATCTACTGTAAGTACTAAGCAGGTCTTTTCAATAAAATTTTCCTGTTAATCAAAAAGAAAAAAAAAAAAAAAAAAGATATTGTGGCAAATAGAATTTCCAGATTTTGTTTGTTCATTATATTAAGTACTTATCAAACGTTGATGGCCAACCAGAGGACATGATTTGGTCTAAGGCAGTTTTTTAAATTTTTTATTCTTTGCTTTAGTAATTTTTTTGGTCTGTCGCAGCCTTTTTTGTTGAGCTTCATAAGGAAGAAATAGAGACTCCACCAACTGTTCATTCCAGCCAGCCCTATCCGATGATATCAACTCAGCCACCTTCATATTTTCTCCAAACCCAGCTGGACAAGAGTTACTTTACCACCTGAACTACCTGGTAACCAATTATCCACAAAAAAATTTATTGATTTGCCATCCCCTACCCTCCATTTTGCTCCCATTACCATCATCTTTCTTGCCCTCAAAATACTCTTCCATGCATAAGAACCAGATTTTTGTTGGGCATCAAAAATGGTGCCATTAGGGAAATATCCAGCCTTAAATATACGGTAAAATAATGAGCTTGTATCATGACTAAGTCGCCACAGCTGCTTGGCCAACATTGCATTGTTGAATTTTGCCAAATCCTTGAACCCTAAACCTCCTTCAATCTTTGGTTTACAAAGAGTATCCCAATTCTTCCAATGTATCTTCCTTCGTTCCCCCCGTTGTCCCCACCAAAATTTCCTGATTAACATTTCAATATCCTTACACAACCCAATTAGGAGTTTGAAGCATCCCATTGCAAAAGTGGGAATAACTTGGACCACCGCCTTCAAGAGCACTTCCTTCCCTGCTTGTGATAATAATTTCTCCTTCCATCCTTGCAATTTCCCCCAAACACTATCTTTTATATAATTCAAACTTGCTCTTTTATTTTTACCAACCACCGCAGGTAGTCCCAAGTACTTCTCATAATGCTTTATCTCAGGCACACCAAGTAGTACTTTAATGGAATTTTGGGTCTCCTCTTTCACTGCTTTCCCAAAGAACAAAGTTGTCTTCTCCGCATTTATTTGTTGACCTGATGCCTTTTCATACTCTTCCAAAATAGTTTGAATGGATTTCCTTCACCTTTGCATGATAAAAAAGGAGGCTGTCATCTGCAAAAAATAAATGAGAAATTTTTGGGCCATCCCTACATAGAGAGAACCCATTAATTTTTCCTTCATTTACAGCCTGCTGAATCAATCCATTGAACCCTTTAGAGCATAATAAAAACAAATATGGTGATAAAAGGTCCCCTTGTCTCAAACCCCTAGTTGGCACTAAATTACCCCTTGGTTCCCATTAACCATTATAGAAAAGGAAATAGTGCTAATACATTCATTAACCATTTAGTGATAAAATGCTTAATGGGTATTATAAATGCTCTTCCAGTATAGTGTTTATGTATCCTCACTATGTGAGGTGGCCCTCTGAGTTTGACAGATTTTGGAATCTATTTATGCGTGCTGTTGGGGACTTGAGGGTTAGATATGTCTATCTCTATGTGCTTGTAGTGGACATAGTTCTGATAACAAAGGGAAAAAGAGCAATTTTACAAATTTGTCGGTTTAAAAGTACCAATTTGTACATAGGTTTTAAAAGTATTACAACTCAAAAAGAATTATATTATTTGGTACTGAGTTTCAGATTAGTAGGACTAGGAACCAAAGTTAATTCTTTTGGTGTCCAAGTGGTTCATAAGCTTCTAATACATTTTTTTTTTTTTTGAAATGATTGAATGATGATGAATTGGAAGTGATCTGAATGCTATTGAACTGTGATCTCATTAATCTAGAGATATATTGCTGCTGTGGGGTTGGATTGCTAATAGGCAAGCTGCACTTCCACGTTGCAACCAATCCTGTGTTTCATGAGAGGATGAAACACAAAGAAATTGACTGACATGTTGTGCGAGATAAGGTCATTGCAAAAGTAATTAGATTGCTGCACATTAAGACCAAGTCAAAGATAGGAGATATGTTAACCAAGATAAGCCTAGTTAAGATTCATTCCCTTGCTAATCTTGAGGGGGAGTAGACAACAAGTTTAAAAGAAAGCTAAATCCTGGTCTAGAAGAGAGAAAAGAAGAAGAAAGAAAGCAAGTCAAGCTAGCTTGAATTTTCTTGCAAAATAACAATAATTTACTTGTATAAATCAAAGCTAAAGGTTGTTTAGTATTAGAGAGTTAGTTGAATTATATATACTTGCCATGTACACATTGTTCAATATGGCAATGTATATACAGTTTTCATACCCTTAGGAGTATAATAGTTACTGGTCCTCTGACCAGCTGAGATGTTGTCCAGAACTAGGATGTGTGGTGGTAGAAGTATAGATCCTTTGATGAGGTTGATAACAAAAATGACAACCTTGAATACTCACTTTTTTGAAACTATATCGATGACTTAATAACAACCCCAAGGGAGCAGCATAATCAGTTGGGGACCTTTGCCTCATGAAGTGGAGGTCACTACAGTTCCTCTTCCTTGGGGCCAAAACTTGTTTATCTTAAAAAAATAAATGGATGACTTAATGACAACATTATCGACCTCCACTTTCAAGTTTCAACTCTTTGTCAATGACTTTGATGAGCTTTGCTTATTTCATGATCTTAAATTTACTTTAATACTTGTTTGATTCCCTTAAGTTATACCAATTAGGTCAGCTTATTTTTTTAGCAATTATTTTAATATAATTATTTTCCTAATCATTTTAATATCTTCCTCTTGATGGTTTTTTTTTTTTTTTTTTCAATTTTAAATTATATAAATTTCTATCCATGAATTCCAACAACGACAACATCATTATTGTTATTATTATTAATGTAATTGTTAGGCTTAATTACATATTTTCAATAATAATTAAAAAAAACATTGATTAAAGGAAAAATGATAAAATAACCTTAACAAAATAGTTAAGTCCTTTATTGGAATTTACACTCTAAACAGCCATTTTTAAAACAGCTTCTCCAAACGCTTAATGTAGCTTTAAAAATAAAAAGCACATATTTTTACATTTTTACGAAACGCTTATATGTGGTTTTTAAAATGATGTTTTCAAAACACACATTTTAAAAACGCTCATTTTTAAAATGCACATTTGTGAACAGCCTATCCAAACGGGCCTAAATATCATTTTGTAATTAAGGCCCTTTCGTAGTCCTTACTCTTACATATAGATCATAGACCGAAGGTTACACTGCAAAACGACGTGGTGTGGGCTTATAATAAGTCCAATACAATGGAGGAGCCCAAAAGAGTGTTTTTTTTATTATTTGGGAGCCCATTATTTTTTTTTTTTTTGATGAACCTTTGGGGAGCCCATTACATCTTTTTTTTTCCGACTCTGACTCTACATCTCTACATGTATATATTCAAACGAAGGCTAACCTAAATCCCCAAAATCCCAAACCATATTTTCTGAATAAAAGCAATGGAGGTTGTTGATTATGAATATGAGATCGGTGTATGTGGGCATCGGTGGGTAGATTCTGAACTGGAAGAGTCAAATGATTCTGATGAAGTAGAACAGTGGTTCGCCTTTCGTATTCCATACTCATCTTCTTGTTCTTCTCCGGTAATCAAGGTAGGCCCTTCTTTGCCCGATCCGTTTTCGTCAGTGAAGTTGTTTGGGGTTCGCAACACTCATGCGTACGGAGGGTCCCGTCTGTACACTATAGGCGGCATAGATCCCACCTCCGATTCCAAAATAGTCGATCCCTTAGATTACAATATTTATAAACTCTGGACCCTAAAGCTTGATAGCGATAGCGGTAGCGATGGTGGTTGGAAGCCTCTTCCTCCCATGAATTTTCCTCTTAGACGCGCCTCTTGCGCCATCGCCCTCGACTGTAAGTTATATGTGTTTGATGGTTTCTCTTCTGAGTTTTCTGAAAATTGTGGCTGGATGGAGGTTTATGACACCATCTCAGATACATGGGAGTCCTTGCCCAGTCCTCCTCTTCCTGTTCCTCCTTTTTCTGTTCGCATGCATGCAGCTCTTGAATCTAAGCAACAGATTGTTGTAGCTTTACTTTGTGATCCCAAATTGAACGACTTTTCTACGTTATTTACTTACAACATCAGCAATCGATGTTGGACAAAACTTGCGCATCACTTCGGAGTACAACCTGGGTATTCTTTCTCAATTTATAGAAGTCCTGTAGCTGTTGGTAATACTCTCTATTGGGGTTCTCTTTACTTCCATAGAGGCTATGATGATATCCGTATACATGCTCATGCTTACGATTTAGATAGGGATAAGTGGCTCTTCGGCTCTTTGAACATTTTCGGCCATGGCGTCAACAGCCCAATTCTTCTGGAGGATGAACTTCTGGTAGATAATCCCTGTACACCACCTTTGCTCCATTTAGCTGATCAGAAATTCTGCATTTTCCTCCACTCTACCAACCGCAAACATGCTTTCCACCACAATAAGGAAGGCATTAAGCATGATTATCTCAATTGTCTCATACTTGAAATTTCTCCACCAATATTCGATCATGACAAGGACAAGGACAAGGACAATAGTACGGACCTCGACCATTCCTCGATATTGTGTATTTCCGTTGTGTCCATCCACAAGTTTCCCTTCCATGACGAACTATGCTTCCACGATAGCTTGTTGCTGTAAGTTTTCTACTCTCTCTCTCTATTTCGCTTTCCTTTTCCATGCTTGCATAAATTTATCTGCTGTCTAGGCTAGCATTAACAACAACACACCTGGTATTTATTTTGAGATCTTCACTAACAATTGATCTTTCAGGCTCAAGCTACCTACAATGACCCTATAATCCTGGCCCTTCATCTTCCATATAACAATTGAATATTAACCTTTTCAAAGTCAGGTGACTATTAATTGCTGAGGGCAACAATAAACATAACATAACTTAGACAAACAAAAGACAAGTCTTGTAATAGCTAATAGGCTGAACAAAATGGGCAATGGACTAATGGGTGTTCTCTGCTCTAGTTTTGACTTTTCATGAGCCTACATCTTTTCCGTGTTTAATGTGGTTATTTACTTGATAAAATAAATTGTTTGATGTTGTTTTCTTGTTTGAAATTTTAAATTCAGTTTCCATATTTCTGGTGCAAACTGTGATTAATTCATTATATTTATTTTTTGTCAGATTAAAATTAATCTTTTTTTCATCTTGTTTTTCGTCCCTAAACCATGCAAAACGTTCCACTTTACGTCAATGTCTTAAAATCATGATTACACTAAACTCTGAGCTAATGAAACATAAATAAGATAACATGAGATATTAGTTTGGAATGTGTGTCCTTGCTTGGGATGTGGGTGTCTATTTATATAACGCTTCAAAAATTATTTGATTATTTGCAACATGTGGAGCTCTCTCCTTAACCTTCCAGAATACTTGGGATGGGGATCCTCTTTATTTCCCAATGAACCCTATCGCATAGAGTTTCATAAAATCCTCACATTTTCTTATCATTGTGAAGGTCCAGATGATGCCATGTCAACATTGCACTAACTAAATCATTTTCTTATCATTTTATTTTAAATCATTTTATCACACTAACCAAATGCTTAAAATCCTTAACAATGATGATTTAAGAGTTCATGCCATTTTATTTTTTATTTTTACAGATACCAAGACAAAGTTTGCTGAGTAGAAGCTTCTTGAGGAAAAATAATAGTAATGGCGATGGAGAATTATAGCTGGGATGGTCTTATTCCTCAATCATTTTGTTATTCCTTTGGCTCATGGAATTTTAGAATTTTTTTTTAGCTTGTAATATTTTGTTGACTTGAGGTAATGGATATTGGAATGTGAACTTCTAATTACAATGCATTTGGGATTTATTTGTTATCATTTTTTTTTTGAAGAAAACTTTGTTGATATGTATTTTTAGTTTTAGATAGATCCGTATTTATGATTTTTTTAATTTTTTTTTTTTTTTTTTTTTGAGAATCTATTATTGAAGAACTTAATTTTTGAAGGGCCCATTGATAAGATATAAATTTCATTCTTTTTGTAATGCATATCAATTATCCATTTGAGAAGGGCCCATTGAACCCTCGATTTCGTGGTGAACATGTCCTTCAATACCCAATTGGAGAGGAACGTTCCCTTGCATGCAAATTCTGCAAAGCAGTAAGAGTTTTAATCTTTTAATAACTATTCTAGGTTTGATTGATCCTTTTTGAACGCCAAATTGCAGAAGTAGAGTATTTAACTTCCTGTTTGAGTCTGGATTTTGACCCGCGCGTTGGCAATGGGCGGGTGCCAGTGTCGTAGTCTGAGGTAGTGGTTAGACCCTAGAGGCGTGGCCCTAAGGTTTGCAAATTACTGTGTTCCTGTTTGATACTCAAACTTGCATGGATTTTCTGCGAATTCATTATCTGTGCCTCATCCAAAATTTTATTGTTATATAAATATGGCATACATATTAATTTGCAAACAATGTCTCAGTATTGGCGTGTTTCATTAGATTAAAAATTTGAGAAGTTAGGGATCTAGATGTGCTGATCGATTAATGATTAATGTATCTTTGTAGTTTATGACTTTATTCTATGATGCTGATTTGTAATAAGTGCCTAATTCATCTAGCGCGCACACACACACACATATATATATTTATATATATGTTAGACCAAGCCAGAATTAATATGATGTGAAATGAACCTTAGAGGCTCAGAATTTTAGGAAATTAATTTAACCGACCCTTAAATCTAAGAGATGCCATTATCTCCTACCTTCAACAAATATCATTAAGATAAACTAACTGTTGCTGTTTTTTTGCATGTGCACGATACATTCTTTTGTTGAGACCTCAAACTATTTTTTGATGTGTAATAGAAATCTTATTGGAAATTTCTAGGCTTATGGATAATGGGTGGCATTGACGAACATTTGAAATTTGCCCAATATCAGCATTCCATGTCTGAGTTTATGTCTAAATTTCTCTAAAGATACACTACCTAATCCAGCTGTGAAATCTGAAGAATGGTCAGGCTGGTTATTCAATGTGGCTTTGGTAGCCATATGTATCATTTTAATCTCACTAGGCAATTGTTGTTATTTAGATATGTCCTGCACAAGCAATCACGATTGAGGTGGAGCGAGAAGATGGTAACCGTAGTAGGACTACTAGGTGAAGGATCTTGCTCCCTCTCCTGTACCATCTCTCTCTCTCTCTCTCCTTTTCTTTCACTCTAACTCATATTTATAGTTTTCAGATAAGAACTTGCTAGAATATGAAAATGAATGTGGAAAAGTAAGAATGGTGAATGGGAATAGTAATTATTGTAGGCCACTTCAAGGGGACCTAGACCTCCATAGAGAGAGATTACTAGAGAAATATGTACTAGCTCTAATTTCATTGGTCCACATGGCTGTAGATAATTGGCTTGTTATTTCATCCTAACTAAATCATCCTAATCTCAAGTAATTAACTAACTGAAGGGATTACAACAACTATTAGGAGATTACAAGGCATATGGCATAATTTGGGGTTCCTATCATTTTCCAGGTATGATATTGACACGACAGAGTGCATTTATTGTGGATTCTGTCAAGAGGCTTGCATTGTTGATGCTATTGTTGAAGGACCCAACTTTGATTTAGCAACAGAGATTCATTAGGTTACTATGCATAATTTTCACAGGATCATAGGCAGTTGATCCGATAATGAATTGAGCTGATGTTCAGAATCTTGAACTTTGCTGGAACCACTACATTCGGAAGGTGCTTGGTGCACCGTTTTCTTTCATGACAAGTTTTAAAAATGAAAAATTGTTCTATTATAAAAATATTACAGTTCTAATTTTTACTATAGAAGGAAAAAAGAATAATAATTAAAAAAAAAAAAAAAGATTCTCGAACACTAACTTAGTGGGATGGAGTTGAGGTCGCAAATGTTGCCTAATCTTAGTTGAGCTATAGCTTGACTCCAGTTCCACCTGCAACCCCAATGATTTTAGGTGGTCCGTAAGATGAGGGCAAGATGTATGCTGATACAGGATCACCTGAAGTGCAACTGTTGTTGGCAATACCTCCTGAGGGTATCCCCAGAAAAGAGTTGCAAGCTAGCACTGTTCTTTGTATTGAAAAGTGCTTTGGAAAGTTCAGAGCCTTTAGGCTTTGCATTGTTGTTAGAAGTTTCAATGGAGGATTTCTTGAGATTGGAATCTGAATATGACATGCGTTCCTTAATATTTATTGTTACTGTTGATATTGTAAAAAGAATTTGTGTTTATAAAGATTCATATGCCAATTGTTAGTGAATGTTCTGATGAAACTGATTTGTGGATGCAAAAAAGGCTTGAATAGTTGCTTTTCAAAATAGCTTGCACCCAGGCAGCAAAGAATAAATGGGTGGAGATGGGAAAGCAGCTAGGGTCCAGAAAGGTATAACACTCAGAGTAGTTTAGTTAATTAGATTTGGAAATATGGTATTTTCTTCCAAAGCCTTTTTGGCATTTCCTGATGAAGTTTAGAGCTACTGATCCTAATTTTAAAGCTGTGGACAGCTTTTAGAATGTAATATTCTGGAGGTCTCGCAGGCCTATTTTGTACCATCTCCACTTTTTTTTCTTTTTTTTGAGGGGGGGGGGGGTTGTTTTGTTTTAAAAAAGCTACTGATCATAGTTCTTCGACTCTTTTACATCTAAAACTTAGATGCAATAGTATATAACCCTATAATACCAAATCTGCTTGCTGTCATTAATTTTCATGGCTCCACTTTGTTCTCCACTTGTGCATAATAATCATGCTTTCAAATATTTGAGAAAGGGGCACGTAACGGTACTGAAATATTCCGTTCTAGTAACCAATTCTAAACGGAATTCAAAACTTTGATTTAAACATTGTTTCAAAGAGAAAAAAAAAATAATAAAAATAAAACATATGGGCCATTTTGTTTCACATTTGTTTTGAAGAAATTTGGCATTGGTACTGATGAGGTTGGCAAATTAATTGTGTTTAAGCCATAACTGATGGGCTTTAGCATTGAGGAAAAATTGAAGCCTCTTGTTGAGTATCTGTACTATCATGGGATTTCTCGAGATGGAATGAAGAGAATACTTATGAGTGAACCAATTGTTTTCTGTTTAGATTTGGAGACTGCAATTGTGTGAAAGGTTTGCCATTGCTGGTTATGCTGTGATGTGCTTGGACCTTGTTCTGAATGCTTTTTTTTTTTTACTGAGATTCTACAAGCTAGTTGAATTCTTTTGTTTAAATTTTCCTCTTACTAATTTTGGTCTTAGTCCTCAAGTTCTCTGCCCTATTTAATGATTCTTGAATTAAATGCATGTTGAATTCTTTGAACATGAATCAGAAATATGTCAAACTATGCCATTTTTGGTGTTGTGTCTTGTTTTGACAATTCTTAAGTCATTTTTCTTTCATGTAAAGGTACGGTTTTTTCAGGACATTGACATTCAAGATGATGCCATTGGCAACATGCTTGTAAAGTTTCCTTCATTACTAACATGCAGCCCCTAGAAGAAGATCTGGCCAGTGCTTTGTCTTTTTCTTATCTCCTTTCCCTCAGCGTGGGCCCCTTGATTGCATGTTTATCTATTTGTCATTTGCTTAGTGGCTCCCCCCTTCACACCCACACCAACGACAATTTTTTATAATATGTTGTCGAGCATTTGTAACTAGCAAAACGGTGATTTGTGTGAGTTGTGAGTGTTGATTAATGTCGTTGTAATCCATATCGTTGATAGAGGATATTTTTGGCTGGTGTTGCATGTGGATGTGGGCTTGGAGTTGGTCGAACCAAATTAAATATTGTTGCCTCTTGTGGATCTTTTATTTTCTTCTTCATGTGAATGCGCTTCTGCTAGCCCCAAATCATAATAATTGATGTTAGAGCTTCCGCTTTTGAACAACAGTTAAAACATGTTTGAATGCATCATGATACTAAATGTTTATTGCGGAACATCAGATGCTGTAAGATGCATCGTTAAATGTGAAAAAAAAAATATTTGAACATAATTATGAAAAGCCTTTATAAACAAGACCTGATATATATTCTTTAGCAGTGTTATAAACAATGGGTCACACTTAAAATGCTCCTATGAAATTATTCTTGGACAGAGTATTGAACTTTGGGTACTAAATTTGCATATTGGCAATGAAGATGTACTTTTCTCCTTCCATTAGAATTGAATAGACAGTGGGGTGGTGGGTTCAAGAAGAACTATGGCAGGAAATTTACTGATAAAATAAAGAGGAAGTATTATATTTGCATACTGGTTTGTTCCTTTTAATTTTATACTTTTGGGCCGAAAATTTATATGTTTTCCCGGATTTCTTTATATTTTCTTCCATAGGTTACTAATTATTGCATCTCAATACTACGAAGGTCCAATTTCACCATGCACTCTTGTTTCTGTTTCACTTACAGCTTCTGGAACTTTGACGCCCTGTTCCTGCCGCTACAACATCCTGCCTGTGATTTGTATGATGCAATCTACCTGAAAGGCTTGTTTGACTTGATTAGCTGAACTGTTCCATCTGGTTTTCATCTAATATTCATTTGTCATTCATGTATAGCTCCTTCCACAACAAAGGAACTACCTGAAGGTTATGTTGAGCGGGTGAAGCATGTACACGATTCTGGTGGTTACGGTTCTAGGGGGTATGGCATTTTTGTTATATATTTATTGAGTAATTTATTTTTGATCGCATTTAAGTGCACTTTTTTATTTATTTATTTTTTATCCGCCCTTGTAGGTATGAATATGATTGGAGCAAAGAGGAAGCAAACAAAAACCTTCTGCGAAATCACAAAACAGCTGTGTCAGCCAGGATGCTTTACGAGCTAGCTAAGGTGTAATACTGGTTATATGTTTGTTGTTCTGAGTTTTTTCCCCTTTTATTTTTTATTTTTATCTCTAAACTATTCTCATCTGATATTGGGGGAGAGAGAGCGGAACTTTTCTTATTATTTATGTTTTGAATATATTTCCTTATTTACACTGCCTTATGCTGTATTTGTTTCAAGGAAAATTAAAAGAGAAGATAAATTCTGCAAAATCTTTACTTTTTATGTGTGTTGTTGATGGAATTTCCTACAAATCTTAAAGAACAAGGTCCTAAATACTAGGTTTCCTGGATTTTTTTACAAAGTACAATTTTACGTAAACAAAAATGACAAAGAGGACCCTTTAGGGTTTTTAATGTGACTTGAGGCACTAAATGGAGGAAAAATCATAACTTAGAAATTTTTATTTTTTTATCTTATAAATAAGAAGAGTCTATATTGATGAAGCTACCGTATGCAAAAGGAGCACAAAGTAGACCAAAAGTACAAAGAAGAAATAAGGAAAGAGCAAAAAGAAAAAATAAGTTTAAATACAAGAGAGAAGAGAAGTAATAAATAGAGGTAGGGAGTCACTAGATCTGATTCCCCAAGCCCGATACTAGTCAAACAAGAACCACTAAAAGAAGCAAGCAGTTGATCTTTCGAACTATCCATGTCCTCAAATGTCCGCCCATTACGCTCCCTCCATATACACCACGTCAAATGCAAAGAAACTAAATTTAAAATGTCTGATGAGTGCTTCCACAACCAATTCTACCAATCAAAAAGCACATCAGATAGTGTTATTGGTAAGACCCACGAGATCCCAAAATATCTGAAGACAAAACACCACAGCTGATGATAGCAATGAAGTAGTAAATGATCCACAATCTCCTCACAACAACGACACATGACACACCAGTCAACAAAAGCGAATCCCCTACTTCTCAAAATGTCACCCGTGAGTATCTTACCCCAAGTTGCAGTCCAAACCTATAAAGAAACTCGTCAAGGGGCCTTAACTCTCCAAATACCTTTCCAAGGAGAGACGATGGGGTGAGGACCTTGTAGCTCGTTATAATATGAGCAGATGTCAAATTCCGCATTCTTCTTCAATGTCCATCTCATCCAATCCTCATTTTCAGTTAAAGAGATATTGGATTCCAATGTATGAAGGAAGTCTACCAACTAATTCCCAATCATTTAGATCCCTAGTGAAACAAACATCCTAACTCCTCCTTTCCCCCACCCCATGTCTTGCCAAGGAAAACTCTACAGAGGCCTCTCTATTAATGGCAATCTCCTACAAACCGGGAAAGTCACTTGCAGAGGTTGATCCCCACACCAACAATCTTGCCAAAATCTCACTTTATTCCCCACCCCAACTCAAACTGAGTATTTCGGCTAAAAGCCTCCCAACCCATTCGAATACCTCTGCATAAACCACAACCATGTACGCCTCTACCCAACTTAGAAGTCCATCCCCCCCTTTATTCCCCAAACCTCGTAGCTACCACGCTCCTCCAAAACCGTGTCCCCTCAGCCCCAAAATGCCATAGCCATTTCCCGAATAAGGCTTTATTGAAGATAGTCAGTTTTCTTATTCCTAAACCACCATTGGCCATAGGCACACACACTTTATCACAACCTACCAAACGTGACTTGGACTCTCCCCCCATACCTCCCCAAAGAAAGTCCCTTTGCATCTTCTCAATCTTGTTAGCCACATGAGTAGGAATGGTGAAATGCGATAAATAATAGGTACAAAGACTTGATAATGCGCTCTTAAGCAACGTCAATCTACAACCTTTTGAAAAATATAGCTTCTTCCACCCTGCGAATTTTCTCCAAAATAGGATTCCAAACAGAAGTGGACTGAGAATATCAATGCCGTTATTATTCAACGAAATCCAAGCAAACTGGCAAGTTGGGGGAAAAAAAAAAAGAGAGAGGCATTTTTTTCTGGAAACATTTTAGGAGGAAATTTTCAATAATGAAATTATTTCTGGCAAAACAACACATCTGTAATGCAATCATACTTCTGAAACAATACCTTACCGGCAGTAATAATTAATTACGAATGTGAAAGTATCACACCTAGAGCCTTGCATTCTCTATCTCCTGTAATCTACTTCCTATTTCGTTTGTTAATATTTGAGAGTTGAGATTTTGACATTGTAAAGCTAAAATGAGTATGTTCAGTTAAATAAATTCCAACAAACACCTTTGTGTGTTTTGTTATCTTTTTATTTTTTATTTTTATTTAATTTTTTTCCCCTTACACTAAAATGTGTCTATAATTTGGAATTGTAGTCATTTGTTATTACTTGGAAGAATTTTGGCCGCATTTGAAATAGCCCTCATTTTCTTCTTTTATGTTTTTTCTTTGTAATAGTTTTTCTTTCTTGATTATGTATGCAGAAACCATTTAATCCCAAAAGATACTACTCTATAGACCGCGTTTTCAGAAATGAAATGGTAGATCGAACTCATCTTGCAGAGTTCCACCAGATGGAAGGTTTTAACAAGCAGGCAAATATGTGATGGGGTAGCTTATCAAATTAATAATTGAACAAGTGCTGGCGTTTGGCCTAGGGATTTCTTAGCTGTTCACTAGGGTTGTAGTTCCTTTTGTTTTGGGTCAGTTCTATATAATACTAAATGACTATATTGAGAACTTGAAGCATTTGTGCCAGATGTGACCATCCTTGATCCTTAAATTGTTCTATTGACCCATGTCTAATCCTGGTCAAACCCTTGTTTCCATTTTCAGGTCAGACTGGGTCTCTTTGTGTGTGCTATCTTGCAACGAGGCATACTATTATTTTCAGCTTAGGTCTAGTATCTACCAACTTAACTGAGCTCAAGTAAGCTTTTCTATTAACTTGAATGAAACTTGACTTTATTACTGTAATAGATTTATATGAGCGGCTGTGTACAGATTTCCCATCATAGAACTCTAGACTTGATTGGGGGTTTGAGTTTTGATTTTGAACTGGTAGGCCTAGCCAAAATTTCTAGTTTCAATTTTGGCCGGGATAGTTAGCGTGGATGTCTTTGCAAAAAATGGTAAGCTTCGCTAGTATTCTCAGGTTGGTTAATTTTGTACTCAAAACTGTTACTTTTCAGGCTGAACACTAGTTGGTTTTCGTGTTGACCTGATGTGTAGCCAATGAACTCTAGCTAAACTGGCTCCTTTTGCCCTTATAAGTGCCAAGTGGAGGGTGAGGTCATGGGCTAAAAGACCCATAGGGAGTATGTAACTTCCTTAAAAAAAATGTTGACCTGACCTGATGAATAGCCAGTTTTCAGGTCAGGTCTTCTGGATCCCTGTCTGGACTCAGCTGCACTGTCAGTGTTAAGTTGAGTAAAAACCTAATAATTCTTTTTTGATAAAAAGTAAAATATTTTTTTCTTTATTTAAAGAAAAATGATAATTTTGCTTTTGTGAATTAATAACCTATTTGAATTCCGCCTCTGGTTTCAGGCTTGATATGCAATCAACGACTTACTCTTGGTGACTTGATTGGAGTCCTGCATGAATTCTTCTTTCGGCTAGGTAATATACTGCCTGATCTGCTGTTGATTCAGTTGATGCACTTCATGAGGTTAACTAGCACTGATTTTTTTCTTCTAAAATGAGGCTTGGTGGTTTTGTAATATAAACCATTGCTGCTGCTTGTATTTGACATGGAGAATTAAAGGCCAATGAGGGTATTTTTTGATCATAGAGGCACAACTATAGTGAAAGTTTGACATTTTAAATTCCATCCCCTAATTCCAGGCATGTCCAAGCTACGATTTAAGCTTGCTTATAACCCATATACTGAACCTAGCATGGAGATTTTGGGTAAACATATTGTGAGCTTCTCTAAAAGGCTGCTTCATATTTTCCTAGGAGTTATTTCATATATTATCCTTCATGTTATCAGTTACCATGGAGGCTTTGGGAAATGGTTAGAGGTTGGAAATTCTGGCATGTTTAGACCTGAAATGTTGCTTCCTATGGGACTACCAGTAGATATTCGCGTTGTTGCATGGGGCCTTTCCCTTAAGAGGTAAGAAAATTTTGTTTTTAGTTCAAGAGAGAAGAAAAAAAAAAATCGGGTAAAATATTTGTATTATATGTTTTCAATGTGCATGTGCATGCAAATGCAATGGGGAAAGTATAATACAAACTGTATTTTAGACAATATTGAGATATTATTGACCTTCTCTCTTTTTATAAAAAACCAGACCAACTATGATAATGTATTGCATTAATAACATATGGGATTTGTTTGGGCACAAGGTATTTACTATATGCCCTTTCTGTGGTCTGTCTATGAGGTTGCGTTCAACATGGATTTAGTTCATTCGTTTCTCTTGTTTTTTTGCAGGTGGATCTTGGTCTCATCAAGACAAACCCTTTATGTTGTTTAGGACTTCGACTAAACTGACAGGATTTTTTGTTACCGTTTCAGAAATCTTCATTTCTTTCTGCTCCCTTGCTTTTTCTAAATACAATGGATTCAGAATGTAGCTAATTAATGGTAAAGCAGTTATTTTTCAGCACAAATTCTGTCTCGCATCAGGGCTAGCTTTGATTAGATTCATTTCAATATTTTTACAATTTTACTACAATTAATCCTCCATTTTCTTATTTTGTTATCAACGCAAGATTGAAGGCCTATAGATCTTGGAATTTCACGCCTCTTCAGAATCCAGACAATCCCAACTAATCTAATGTGATTTTTTTTTCTGTTTTGTTTGTTTTACCCCACTAAGAATTCATGATGTTGGATTTTAGCTTTTAGCTAAGAGTTTGAAAACACTCACACTGCATGTTGCAAATTACTTGTGTCACTACTTTAATGAGAATTTCTCATCCCCCCCGTATGAAAATAGATTTTATTTCCATACTTAGATTTATTTTTTATGTTTTCCATATTATCCTCCACTTGATCCCCCGAAAGGTTCAGTTTCTTTGATTTCTCAATGAGAAAAGAAGTCCTTAGAAGGTTCAGTTTCGTTGTACTTGCCATGAAGTCTACGGCGATTCCAAGTTGGTAATCAATCAACTTTTGACACACTATGAAGTTAAACATGAAGGTTTGATTCCTTACTTTCAGATGGCTACGCGACTAGTTGAGAAGTTTGACGCAGTTTCCTTAGAGCATATCCCCAGAAACGAGAATAGGATGGAAGATGCTTTAGCCAACCTAGCCACCACGTTGGCTCTGTCAGAGGGTGAAAAGGCAAATGTTCCTGTCTGCAATCGTTGGGTACTCTCTTATACGGAAGAATACACGAATGCGACAAATGCCATATCAATATCTATAGTGGAGGATGAGGATTGGCGCCAACCCCTTATTGATTACTTGGAACATGGTAAGCTACCTGAAGATCCCCGCCACAAGACTGAGATACGGCGAAGAGCGCCTCGTTTTATACACTACAAGGGCACATTATACAGGAGGTCTTTTGACGGTTTATTCTTACGATGTCTTGGCAAGGAAGAAGGTGATCAAGCCATGGAAGAAGCTCATTCGGGAACGTGTGGTGCCCACCAATCTAGCTCCAAATTGTACCACCGAATAAAACGAATGGGTTATTATTGGCCCACCATGGTCAAGGATTGTATGGACTATGCAAAGACATGTGAAGCATGCCAACTTCATGCGAACTACATCCACCAGCCGCCGGAGCCCTTACATCCTACAGTACCATCTTGGCCTTTTGATGAATGGGGACTCGATGTTGTAGGACCATTGCCTAAGTCGTCAGGGGGTCACCTGTACATATTAGCTGCGACCGACTATTTTTCTAAATGGGCAGAAGCCATACCTCTCAGGGAAGTAAAGAAGGAAAATGTGGTGAACTTCATCCGGACTCACTTGATTTATCGATATGGTGTCCCTCGCTATATCATCACGGATAACGGTAAGCCATTCTACAATAGTTTGGTGACCCAACTATGTGAGAAGTTCGAGTTCGAGCAATACAAGTCATCCATGTATAACGCGCCAGCCAACGGTCTTGCTGAGGCTTTTAACAAGACGCTTTGCAATTTGTTAAAAAAGGTAGTAGAGCGTTCGAAGAGGGATTGGCATGAAAAGATTGGAGAAGCTTTATGGGCATACCGAACAACATACAGGACACCCACACAGGCCACTCCGTATTCATTAGTATATGGTGTCGAAGCAGTCCTGCCTTTAGAGCAGCAAATACCATCACTTCGAATTGCTATCCAAGAAGGGCTCACAAATGAAGAAAATGCGCGTTTAAGACTCGAAGAGTTGGAAGCACTTGATGAAAAGAGATTGGAAGCTCAACAACGTCTTGAATGCTACCAAGCGCGGCTTTCACGAGCTTTCAACAAAAGAGTCCGGCCTCGATCTTTCCAAGTGGGGGACCTAGTGCTTGCAATGCGAAGACCCATCAACATCTCTCACAAGACTGGGAACAAGTTCACATCAAAATGGGATGGCCCCTATGTCGTGCAGGAGGTCTACACTAATGGTGCTTACAAGATAGTCGATGGAGATGGCCTAAGGGTAGGTCCCATAAATGCAAAGTTCCTGAAGCGATACTATGCATGAAGTATTGAAGTTGCTCCCTGGTAAGAGCTTAAACTGCCCACCAAAAAAAAAAAAAAATCCCGCTAGGTTGAAAACCTTGAAAGAGGCGGCCTAGGCAAAAGTTAGGGACAAAAAAAAAAAAAAAAAAAAAAAAAAAAAAAGATAAAAAAAAAAAAGAATCCTACTAGGTTGAAAACCTTGAAAGAGGCGGCCTAGGCAAAAGTTAGGGACAAAAAAAAAAAAAAAAAAAGATAAAAATAAAAATAAAAATAAAATCCCACTAGGTTGAAAACCTTGAAAGAGGTGGCCTAGGCAAAAGTTATGGACAAAAAAAAAAAAAAAAAAAAAAAAAAAAAAAAAAAAAAAAAAAAAAAAAACTACATCCCTTGAACTACATTATGACTTGATCACTTTTGGGTACGTAGGCAGCTTGGTATTCGTTACTAAGTTCAGTCACATATGTACTTAAAAAGAAAAAAATAATAAGTCCTTTGAACTACGTTATGACTTGATCCCTTTTGGGTACGTAGGCAGCCTAGCATCTCTTGCTAAGCACAGTCGCAAAAAAAAAAAAAGGGATGTTCTCAAACATTGGTCTAGAAATAAATGAATTTCTTTATTAATAATGAGATAGGTGCCATTACATTGTAATGACTACATCAATAAAATAAAAAAATAAAAAAAAAAGATTAACCTATCCAATCTAAATGCTTCAACTCCTCTTTACTAGTCTCTAGTAACCCTTGTAGCTCTCTAAGTTTTGCATCATCAGAAGCTTCTAAGGTTGGAGTTGCCTCAATCTTGGAAACCTCCCCCTTGATTTGAGAAATGATCACTTGTTGTTGGGCTAGCTCTGCATCACAGAGGGTGCTGGACGCTGTAAACTCTGCCTTTTGCATTAAAAGTGACTCAAGTTCCTTCTTCAATTCAATCTCTCTAGCTAAGGCCTTGTCTAAGTTCGCCTTGATTGCAACTTTCTGACTGATCTTAATGGCTTCTGAGTCGAGGGCAAGAGTGAGACGATACCGAGCGTCGGTAAGCTTCTGTTCCTTGTCTTCAGGTGTGATGCCTTGTGAAAAGGCATGATGGAGGGAAGAATATTGATCTGCATCATCCATATATTTGGAAATACGCTCTCGTAAAGGCGTTGCATCCACAACTTTTATTTGTGCGATAACTTGAAGGATCTTCTCTACTCCATCTCTAAATGAAGTCACAAGAGTAAAAGGGGTTTTGACGACCTTCTCAATTAGGTCCCCTCCTAGCATTTTTGCACGCTATCGATCGGCCTTCGAAATCAAATCATCGGGTTCAAACATTATGACAGTTGAAGTGGCTGGGATGCTGGAACTACACATGAGGGATTTATTTCGAGTCACGTCCCTTGGAGGCTTGTGAATAGGGTCGGAAGAGAGAGTGGTGTTGGTCTTCCCCGAACGTGATGGATCAATTTCCTTAGTAGCCAAATCAAAGGCCGTCGGACCTTGAATGGAAAACTCGCTCGTAGAAGGGCTAGTGGCAACTGGTGTACACTTCTCTCCTGCTCTTTTCGAAGGATAATTGTCATCCTGCATTGGGAGAATACCAAGATTGTCATTCTCAAAAAGTTCTTGGATACCAGAAATAGCTTCAAGGTCATCGTGAAGGAAACAAAGGTCTTTAATGGGTTCAAGATCAAAATCACCAAAAAGAGAATTAAGACTCACTTGTGCACTGCCACCAGAAGGGTCAGGAAGCAAATCAATGTCGACACCATGATTAGTGGCCTGGGTGACCCCCTCATGATCCAGATTCTTGCTGGGATTATCCCTCTGCCTTTTGCGTCTCCAGTGAGAATTTGAGTTACCACTGTTCCGCTCAGAATCTGACGTATCCTTGCCTTTGGTCACCTCTACGTCTTGAGGCGTTGAGACTATGCAAGAAGGCCCACACTTAGGAGAATGTGCCTTGTCCACGCCCACTCCTCCTAAAGACTCATCAGTAGCCTCCAAAATCCCAAAAGAGGCCTTCCCATCGCTTCGACGCTTCATAGGCTCAACTACTTCATTGGGCTGTTTTATTTTGAGTCTTATCTTGCTTGGGTTAACATCCCCAATCGGTTGCTCAGCCCTACTTGAAAAGAAACCATCATATCTTCTAGCCCACCAATTCGTATAGTCCTTCGTGCACAAAGCCCCAGGCTCAGATGGGCAGGCAGGGATCAAGAATTTTGAACCAGTAGCAAGACGAAGACATCTACGCCAGAAGCATACTACTTGCTCTAAGGTGATGGTGCGAAAGTCCTCATTAAGCTCCCCAGGGATGTGTTGATTGAAACCGAACTGTCGACCAAAGCGGTGAGGGCTATATGGTTCAACTATACATATACTTCTGTGACGAGAAGCCAAGTAGCTAGAGCGTTGGCTGATGAAGTAATCTGTATAAGAGCTAGGTAGCTTGTCATCATCCACCAGAATCTCTCGATGACCTTTAAAAAGGCCCAAGCGATGAAACTTGAAGTTACTACCGGCACGAAATAGCTTACGAGCCGTAACCTCATCATAATGCTTGGCTGCACCTTCTCCGGAGTATCTAAACATGCGCGGAACATCCTTGGAGCGAGACCCTTCAAGTTCAAAGTGAGTGTCGAAGTATTCGGCCAACCAAGCATTCAAGTAATGTGTAGGAAAAGTGGCATTACATTTACTAGGAGTCTTAGAAGACACAATTTCATTCAAGCCCCTATAAATGTTGGCTAGGACTAGGACTGCAAGGCAATATCTCTTACCACGAGCCATCGCACTTGTGCTCTTGAAAACACCAGGCCTGATTAAGTTTGGTCCCCTTTCGGGAAGAGCGAACTCACACAGCCAACACGAGATGAAAGCGGCTAACCAAGTCTCTTCTATAAGCCTTCTCTCCACTTTGAGCACATTGAAGGGAGTCTCGTCTTCTTTAGTCAGAATTCTGGGGGCATCGATTTTACCAGAGGGGTTATGAGATTGCTTGCCTCTTGCTTTCCTTTGTATTGACCTTCTAGTCGGTGGTTTTTGATATTTAGACTTGCCTCGGAACCAAAACTTCACCCACACGGCCGTGGTGACCAAATGCGAACCACCAAGCTCCAGACTCAAGTGATGAAAGGCAGCAAATAGATGACGACAACATGAGGGGAGAGATGATATGTCTTTCGAGTTTGGAACGACCTCTTCGTAAAATGAGCCGTACACGGGAAGCCCACCAATTGAATGCAAGTCCCATAAGCTAATGGAGACCTTTCCTACAGACGTGTGCAACATGTTCGTAGCTGCGCACCAACACTCTAGAAAGGCTTGCAAAACATGGGTGTTCCGATTATATGTGAATAACGATGCAAGTAGCGGCTTGTAAAGGTCGGCATCACTTAAGACTTTAGTATTGCGGCTCAATATTTCTTCTAGCCACTCCCAATATTTAGGGAGGTAGGAAAACTCACCCTTATATTGGAGTGGAGGAGTCTTGGAAGAAGGTAAGGCCCATTGCACTTCTCCCGCACTTATCTGATGACCAAGGAGAGGAAATGGACTGATGTGATCCGCGGTTGAGTGAAGGTTGGAGGCCAAAGTAAACATCCTTGAAACGACATGCAAATCCTTTCTAGTCGGGTCGTGTAGTTCGTGGGATGATTCGACCCACCATTGAGATAGACTCGGAGGACGAGGAATGGCAGTAGACGAGGATGAAGGGACACTGCTCCCAAGTGGATGAACTTTCAAGACGATGCCTTTCTCTAAGGGTTCGTTCGTGGAGCGCAAGAGAGTGACGGATTGATCATTGAGAGTCCTCGATGAGTCGTAAAAGATGACCATGATGAGGTGCACTTGATGGCAGCCGCTTTGAGAAGACGAAACTCGTATAGGTCACGACTTGAGCAAACGTAGAAGAGTCACAAAGTCGAGCAAAGGGTTGGCAAGCTTGAACCACCTGAAACACCTGACAGCAAACCAAAGGAAAGGATGAATACCTTTTTCATTCAAATTCTCTTTACTAATAAATTTGTAAAATAAATAATAATAATACAAAAAAAAAAAAAAGGAGCACGTGCAGTAATGGCTTATTACAAAGAAGAGCATATGGCATTGAGATTCAAAACTATAAGCAAACTATTCATTCAATATCAACATTCAAGTGCTTGAACATCTTAGTTACGTGTCGCAATAACTATATATCCATGTAAAGACAAAGACAAGTGGAAGTCTGCATGTTGTCTACTAAGTGTAAAGGTCATGTGTACCATGGCTCATTAACCATTAAATATAGCATTCAAGTTCAAAACCACAAAGAAGCCACCATGCTTCTCGTGAAATTAAAGCGTGGGACGTGTCAATAATATGGCATAAGCTATTACATGCAAAACTATAGAAATCATGAAAGTGGGGTCTTCTCCCTTATAGAAGTGGAGTCGGTGAACAAGCAAATATTTCTTTGTACCAAGTGGGACACACAGAACTAGTGCATGTTCGTTGCTTACGGGAGCGTCAAAAAACATTGCGACAGTTTAAGCTCGGCAAATACAGGAGTTGGAGTACCTAAAGTTAAAAGGCCCAGTGTCACGGCTTAGAGAGGACAGCAGATAGTTGCAAGACGATGGCCGTGGGAATCATGCGCGGACGAAGCTCTCGTGCTGATGATTGAGAGACGAGGGCAAGGGTAAAGGCAGTGAGGAGGATGTGCTGACGGAACTCTCGCACCGATGGTTGCAAGACAAAGGCAGTGACGAAGGCAGTAAGAAGGATGCCTGACGAAGCTCTCGCAATGATGAAAGGATGCGCCAACAGAGCTCTCGCACTACCAGGGCAATGGTGAAGGCAGTCAGCAAAGGTGCACCGATGATGCTCTCGCACTGATGAAAGGATGCGCCGATGAAGCTCTCGCACTGATGATCACGGGATGAAGGCAGTGGCAACGGGAGTCAGAAGGATGCACCGACGAAGCTCTCACTGATGAAAGGATGCACCAACGAAGCTCTCACTTATGAAAGGATGTGCCGACGAAACTTTTGCACTGATGATCGCGTGACGAAGGCAGTCAGAAGGATGCACCGATGAAGCTCTTGCACTAATGGAAGGATGCGCCAATGAAGCTTTCGCACTAATGGCCGCAAGACGAAGGCAGTGAGAAGGTTGCGCAGATGAAGCGCTCACACCAATGGTCACGAGAGAAGGGGCAGTGGAATGGATGCGCTGATGAAGCTTACAAACCCGGAGTCCAGAGGTGACAAGAAGACCGCTGTTGCTCGAATCTGTCGAACACCGAGATAAGAAGGACAGGATGCTAGCTTGCTTGAAATTAATGCCTGGCTCATGCAGTGCAAATTTCTATGACCTGCACAGAGTAAATCAAGTCGTTCAGCACAAAATAATAACAAAGAAAATACAAAGACAAGCATAAGAAAGAATGGAAAAAGAGGAAGAATGCCTCCTACGGCTGAAGAAAAGAAAAAAAAAAGAGAACCCGAGAAAACAAAGAACGGCGCTCAATTTCCTCTAAAACATCGTCCTTTTATAGGGGTGGCACTCGCAAGAAACCCTCGTAATTTGTAAGGATGTGGCTAAAAAAAAAAAAAAAAAAAAAATTTCTTGCCGAGCAAGACAATTGCGGCGCCGACCTGCCTAACAAAACTAAGGTGGGCTTGCAAGGGAAAGTCTTTTGTGTGTGATCAGGCCCGTGAAGGTGAAACCCCAGTGTTCAAAAAAAAGGAGTGTGTCCTCCATATGGTAAAGCAATGAAAAGACACCTTGGATAGCAAAGTTGTAATATACAGCATTGGATGAAAGAAGCCCAAATTGCGCTTGGATGAAAACCTTGTGTACCAGTAAAACCAAGTCCATTATTTAAAAAAAAAAAAAGAAAAAAAAAAAAGAAAGAATACTTCAAGCATTGTCTTCCTTGCATCAGAAAGATGCATATCTGAATCTTGAAGTGGGGGCATTTGTAGACATCAAAATTTTATGATGTATTTGCAACCGTCCGATTGTTCATGATAAAATATGTGTGATCAAATTAATCTCCAATTGATGACGTGGACGATCAACAAATAAAATCAAGCCACGTGGCAACATCAAATGAAGAAAGCCATATGGCAGTGTCAGAAGAAAAGACCTATATAGAAAGTTCTTATTAAATGAAATGCCAAATTAAATTCCTAATTCAACTCTCAATAAATGCTGAGAGAAAATTTCAAATTAAATATCATTGAATTGCCTATAAATAGGGGCTTCTCATATGAGAAAGGGAGGACACAGAGAGAAAAAAAATACTACTGACACTCTGTCAAAATAGAGAGTCATCTCTAAAGTTCACAAGAATTCCGTTGTTCATCAAGGCTTATTCCTACTTCTTCAAATCAAAGTGGGGATTCTCCTTGAATCAAATTCGAGATAAGCCAACGGCCCTCGCATCAAATCAAGCACATTCAACTATCCATTCAACTTGGAGACATCAAAGCACGATTCAAGATCAAGCTTTATAGCCCCTTCGGATCGTAACGTTTCTTGGAGATCGAATCAGAGGCATTTATTATACTCTTTCATTGTAAAGATTCATACAGAGGATTGTACTCACATATATACAAATCAAATACAAATTGATTATTTGTTACATTATTTTCGTGATCGTGTGATTTATCTTTTAAGAAAATTGTGTGTACACATGCTAAAGCTGGTTATTTCTTGCTTCATCTTTTCCAGGTAGGCTTTCATCCGGAGATCTCTGGCTTCAAAACTGCCTTGCACCTGATTGACCACGAGACGTGAATCCGAATACACCTCCACATCCCAGACTCCCAAACATAAAGCTGTCCTCAGCCCGGCCAGCAAGGCTTCGTATTCCGCTTCGTTATTGGAGGCTTTGAAGCCCAACCTAAACAAGTGCTCCAACCGTATTCCATTCGGGGAGACGACAACGATCCCTGCACTGGATCCCGCGGAGCTGGACGCCCTGTCCACAAATACCTTCCACGGGCGGGCCTCCACATGGCACACCACTTCCCTACTTCTTCTTGGGGAGAATTCTGCGACAAAGTCTGCAAGGATCTGGCCCTTACCGAGCTTCGTGGCCGGTAACGAATGTCGAAAGAACCAAGCCGTGTTCCCTACTTTGCTATTCTGCCCGTGAAGTCCGACCTTTTCAATAATAATTGCAGGGGGTATTCAATCAAGACATAAACCGTATGAGCCTGAAAGTAGTGCGGCAGCTTTCTCGTAGCATGGATAAGGGCCAGGACAAGCTTCTCAAGTGGTAAGTACCTCGTCTCGGCAACCACTAGGGTTTTGCTGATGTAATACACGGGTTGATGGATTCCACGATCCCTCAGCAGTACGGCGCTCACAGCGTGTTCAGACACGGCCAGGTACATGAACAAATCTTCACCCGGCTCCGGCGCTGTCAGCATGGGGGCCCGTGCCAAATAATCCTTCAAATCCATAAAGGCTTTGTCACATTCTTCGTTCCATTGAAAGTCTGTCCACTTCTTTAGGAGTTGGTAAAATGGCCGGCAGCGGTCTGTGAATTTGGAGATAAACCGATTAAGAGCAGCCAGCATCCCGGTTAACACTTGCACTTCTTTTGGATTGCTCGGTGGCTTCAGCCTCTTCACCGCCTCAATTTGATTGGGGTTGACCTCTATCCCCCGCTTAGTAATCAAATATCCTAGGAACTTTCCAGCTCCCATACTAAACGCACATTTCTTGGTGTTGAGCTGTAAGTTATGTTGCCGAGGAATCTCGAAAACGCTTTGAAGGTCCACCGTATGCCGTGCCACTTGCTTGCTCTTCACCACCATGTCATCAATATATACTTCAACTGTGCGCCCTATATTATCTCGGAACATTCTTATCATCATTCGCTGGTACGTGGCCTCGGCGTTCTTCAGCCCGAAGGGCATCACAATGTAATGATAGTTGGTTTTCGGGGATATAAATGCCATCTTCTCTTGATCCTCGGGTGCTAGGGTGATCTGATGATACCCCTGAAAAGCATCCAGGAAGCTCATTCTAGGGTGCCTGTATGTAGCATCCACCAACTGGTCGATCTTAGGCACGGGGAACGGGTCTTTGGGGCATGCTCGGTTCAGGTCAGTGAAGTCCACGCAGACTCTCCACTTACCATTCTTCTTCTTCACTACCATGGTATTTGCCAGCCACTCCGGGAAGAAAATTTCCCTTATTGCCCCAGCATCCTTTAGCTTATGGACTTCCGCTTTTACAGCCTCAGCGTGCTCTTTGGCCGACCTCCTAGGTCTTTGCTTCTTAGGGGGGAACGAGGGATCAACTCTAAGTCTATGGACGATGAACTCAGGGTCCACCCTAGGCACCTCATACGGACTCCATGCAAAAACATTTGTGTTCCGTATAAGGAGTAATAACATTTCCACTTTTTCTTGTTCATCCATGCCCGTCCCTACATGGAAAAATTTGTCGATGTCCGGGAGTATCCTTACTTTCATCATTTCCTCGACACGACCACTCTCCACCTCCCCTCGGTCTTTCTGTAATTGCTATAACGGGGCTCCCTGTTGCGAGTCCTCTTGGTGGGCACACACCTCCTGATCGGTTGTCTCCTTCTTCTGGTTAACCAGAGCTATTAAGCACCGCCTTGCCGTCTGCTAGCTCCCCCTTACCACAGTAACACCATGCTCGGTTGGAAACTTCACTTTCACGTGCAGGGTGGATGGGATGGCCCCCATTGCATGGATCCACGGTCTGTCGAGTATTGCTGTGTATGGGGAGAAAGAATTCACTACTATAAACATCATTACCTTCTCCTTGCCCCTCATATTCACGGGTAGAGATATTTTCCCCTCGAGCATTACGACCTTCCCATCGAACTCGACCAAAGGTGTGCCGTATTCTGAGAGGTCCCTGTTTTTTAACCCGAGCCCCCGATACATGTCCGGGTACATCACGTCGACCCCGCTCCCTTGGTCTATCATTACCCTTTTCACCAGGAACCCACCTATCTGGGCGGAAACTATCAATGCGTTGTCGTGCGGTTGGATCGTTCCCTTCAGATCGTCGTCGCCGAAAGCGATCGGCTCCTGGGTAAGCTTCAGCCTCTTTCCCACCGGTTCCACCCTTAACACCCCTTTTTTTCTTGCTGAGGCGAAGCTTCTTGGGGGCACGTGGATGACCTCAATTATCCCCAGTGGGGGGGGGGGGGGGAGGGGGTTACCCCCCTACACAGCCCCTTGTCCCTCGCGTCTACTACAAACTCCTTTAGATGCCCGGCCTTAGCCAGCTGCTCGAGATGGTCTTTTAACACCCTGCATTGCTCGATGGTATGACCCTTGTCTTTGTGATAGGTACAGTACAGGTTCTGATTTCTTCTAGAGGGGTCACCCCCTATCCTGTTCGGCCACCTGAAATACGGCTCGTGCTTAACCCTGTCCAGAATTTTGTGCACCGGATCCTTGAACATCATGTTTACCTCCCCTATCGGTGTCCCCAGCTCTTGAACCCTCAAATTCCCCCGAGCCCTTGGTTGAAAGGCATTTGAATGGGGATGATTTATCATCGACGCCTTGCCCTTGCTTTGTATCCGGTCATCTTCCAACCTCTTGTATTCTTCAATGCGTCTTATTAACTGCCTCATATCCTCGGGGGGCTTCTTTGTCAACGATTCCCTCAGCCCGGATTCCTCAGGCAGTCCAATCCGGAAAGTGCTCGTGGCAATCTTCTCGTTTTCACTGCCGATCTCGTTGTAGAGTTCCCAGTATTGGCTAGCATAACTACGAAGGGTTTCCCCAGCCCTCATCTTATAGACAACAGTTCGTCTACCGGTTGGGGCACCCGGTTGCACATCACAAACCGAGTTCCGAACTCTTGTATTAGTTCCGCGAAGCTGTGGAGTTAGCCTTTCGGTAGCCCGTTGAACCATCTCAAAGTAGTGGGGCCGAGGCTCGAGGGAAAAACTTTACACATTAGTGCATCGTTACGAGTGTGCAAGGACATATCTGAATGTAGTGGCTTACATGCTTCACTGGGTCCGTTTTACCGTCGTAAGAGGTGAAAGGGGGGCGGGTAAATCTGTCCGGTATTGGGGCCCACTCGATGTCGGCCGAGAAAGGGGATTGGGCAACCCTGCGTAACGCGCGGCGCATTGCGTCCATTGCCGCGTTATGGGGTCGTTTTTCCTCTAGGCCATCTGAATCTTGGTCTGCGTAGCCCTGCGACCGTGAGTGGTCTCAGTGCTGGCTGGACTTTAGAGGACGTGTACGTTCCCGGTGCCGACGGTATTCCCGTGAGTGGGAACGTCCTCGTCGATGATGACGTTTGGATTGGTAGGAACCTGTCTCGCGACGGCCACTCTCAGTGTTAGGTCTTCTCTCTCGGTCATTTCCATCCCTCCTACGGTGCCTGCTTCCAGCCTCTAACTCCAGGTCTCTCACTAATCTGCGCAATCGTTCAAGCTCTTCGTCTCTTTCGTCGAATTGCCCGTGCCCCGAGGCATTCGAAATCCTGTGCTGCGTTTGATAAGACCCCTCCCCAAGTTCGGACCGTTCCTCTCGTTCGCGGTCCCTGTCTTCACGTCTCTTTTGCCTTCTTTCTCGCCATGAGGATCCCCGAGAAGATTCCACTGAACCACTTTCCGCGTCACTCCTTGACCGTCCTCTAGACATCTCAGTCCCCGGGATTGAGTCCCAGTAGAACCACTGCGTTGTAGGAGATTCTCATAGACGGCGCTAATTGTGCGCAACGAGACTGAGTCTTACAGGATGGGCCTCACTCGTCCTCACAACTTTCTTGTTCGGTGGGTTTGGATTTCCTACTCTGAGTCGTTCCTAGCGCAAGGACCCAATGAGATCACTTTTCTCCCTTTGCTTCCTATTCTCTCTCACTTTTATTCCTCCTCTTCCTCACCAAAAGAAAAACCATCATTTATAGTCTAAAGTTGGTGGAGAGGCCATGATTACGATCAGGGTTAGTGCAAATAGGGGTCCAATATCATTGATCATAAGGGGAAGTTTGGTGAGAGTGGCATCGGAACTTGGTTCCCACTTCTACCAACTTGCCAGGCCAAGGTATTCTGAACTGCCGGTCATGCAATGACGACCTGTTCGGTGGATGTCCCATATTAATGCCTGATGGGATATCGAGTAAGGGTTGGGTGCCGAGGCTAGGGACTGTATCCAGCGTGGGCCTAGATTTGCATCTCGGACAGCATAAGGGTGAAGGTCCAGTCCATGGGTCTCACAAATAGGCTGGGCCATGGTCCGTGCCACTGGGTTAGACCGTGGGCCGCAAAGCTGGGCCTGGACCATGAGGCCCAAATGGGCCTGGATATCAAGGGGTCGTTCAGGTCTCTTTCAAAATCCAATTTTGATTTGAAAAAAATGGTCTTAGGTGTGAAATCGGGTACGGGTACGGGTTAGGGTCAAAGTTTGTGGCTGGCTACTGACCCGAGCAAGAGATGGGGCGAGCTCTTTTTCCTCTTCTACACTCCTTTCTGGCTTATTCTGTGTTTAGGCATTGTCGTTCCATACAAACTCTACGAGGTTTTGACTTTTTATTATTATTTTTTTTCCCACCAATTTTTAGCTTGCTGTTTGGTTGTTGCGAAAAGTAGGAAACACGGCAAGAAAACAACAAAAATTATAGTTAAAGAAAAAGGGTAGTTGTATTTTTACAATTTTGTCACCTGTAGATGTTCAATGTAGCTGAACAATTTAACTTAATCGATTAATATCGTTTGACTTTTTTCTTTTTTACTTTGCTGGAATATAGTTCTTATTATCCATAAGATCTGCAATTTTGTCCCTGAAATTTTTTTGAATTTTGTTGTAAGCAAAAAAGAAAAAGAAAAAATGGTGCTAAATCAGCACTTTGTCTACTATGGATCTAAGCACGAAATAGATACCTTTAAGTATTTTAGGAATTAAATTGTACTACATTTGTAAATTGAGTGGACAAAAATTAAATTTGGAACTAATTTTAGTGACAAAAAGTTGCATTTTACATATCTGTGAGAATGGTAGTAATGTCTGTCAAAAAGAAAAAAGAAAAAAAGAGAATGGTAGTAATCTGTTTTTAATCTTAAAACATAAAATGACTTCTCTTTCTCTTTCTCTTTCTTTAACATATTATCTGTTATGCTTTGTTTAAAAAGTTAATTTTGGTAATTGACAGAGCTTTACAGAATTGGAGTACCTACTTTTGGGATTGGTTTCAGCGGTTCCTTCTTACTTGATACCAATGTTCTTTGTTGGGAACGTAAATTCTTTGTTATGAACTTTAAATTGACTATATTACCTGAGCCTTTCGTAATCTATGTGAATTGGGAACTGACGGCTATTTAAAACTAGTATATTGATTCCAGTATCCTCTCTGACGCTTATAAATTTTTTTTAAAGTGTAGTTGGGGAGAGTTATTAGTTGCTCAAAACATGGTTTATGTGCTAATTATTTTTCTTTTTGGGATTTTTTTTACAGGCTGATAGCTTTTTGCCTTTGAAGGATCGTTATTGGGTCAAGGCAAGTGTTTTTATGGGGTAACACTTTACTTATAATAATTCTGAAAGGTTATAGAACAATGAAAATTGCTTCGGGGTCATGGATCTTCTGGATGATGTGTGCTTTGTTTTCACCATTGTTATGCTGAATTTACGGTCAGTTGCGATGGACCTAGCTTTTTTTTTTTTTTTTTTGGTATTCCTAACCTTGTATTGCATTGATATAAATATGTAATTTTTAAATACGTGCTTAGCATTCATTCTAAATAATTGGTTTATGACTTTGCTGATAAGAATTGCGTCCTTACATAAAGCTGAAAGTTCCTTATGTGGCTGCTTGGGCCAGACCTACTCTTGATTATGATTTTGTTTAACCTAAAAACACCAAGTCCTCAAGATGTTTCTAATATAAAATTGTTTGTTGCACAGGCCCTTACCATCTTTACTCTACCCATGGAATATTAGTCAATCTCTTAGAACATGAATGTTGAATAACTTTATTTTTATGAATTACTGTAGTGTTTGAGCTATAAGTTCTAATTAATGAAAAAAAGAAAAGAAAAAGAAATACAGGGGTAATATTGCCAATGTATTTTTTACTTCACACAGAGCTACAAAAACTGTCATTTGAAATTTGAAGAGCTGCATAAGCAATGTAATCTCCAAATGTTGTTCTTGTGAGATGAACTTATAACAATTGTCCTGCTTTTTAATCATCTTTGCTGTCTTTTTTTCATTTTCTTATTACTAGCAAAGCCTGCAATGAACTTTTCTTTTTGGTGGTCTATACAACACTTCTTTGACATTTGAATAGGTCCTTATCTCCCTCTACCTAATTATAACGTCAATCCAGTGGCCTTGCATATCTACCTCTCAATACGTTAAACTAATTTTTTATGGGTATTTATTTTTGGACTGAAAGACAAACTTATTTTTGTTGCAGGCTAGTTTATGGATTATACTTGATGATGCCGGAAAAATTACCAGTGAGCTACACGATCCTTGCACACTCAAATTAGCACCTGCACAACAAAAAGGAGAAGACCTCGCAGAGAGCACCGGTGTGGTGCCGGCCAAATACCCTCCGAATGTCAAGTTAGAACTTCTTTTCAACTCTAGAGTGCTAGAGAGGGGTTGATTATGCGTACCTTGATTTGTGAGGGTATTGGGGTTTTTATAGTAGTAGAGGGTTGACCTCTTTTCCTTGGAGTAGAAGTCTTTTCCCTATAGGAATCCTTATGAGCGTGGATCGCGGAATCCTTTCCTTATAGGACTCTAACACTTAGCGTGGAATACAAGTAATCTCCTTATCACTCATGCGCCCTAAACCAACTTAGGGCTTTAGAATTCCAACATCATTAGGGAACGGGGGCCCGAGTCATAAGGGATACAAAATGCAGTGTCTACAAATGCCTCTCTTTAGATTCGTGAGCCTTGCTAATGGAGTCAAAAGAATAAGAGACAAAACATTTTATTTCAATGTACAACTCGGGCCCAACCCACGCACATGGCAAATAATACGCATACATGGGGCAGGGAGCAACTCCGCAAAGTTGCGTGGGATTTGTATGTCCGAAGTCCCACCTTTGTTACTTAGGAAACGAGCAACGACAGGTTCACTATCCCATAACTTGTTTTGCTAATTGCAAGCAAAAGGCGAGTGACTCACTATCCTAGAGTCACTGAAAAGGGAAAAAAAAAACATGGCCAATGGCCGCAACCATCAACCAAACAAATAAGGTGCTCTTACAAGCTTAAAAGAATATATATATTTGGTATCTGTCTGGGGCTCTAGCCTTAAACTTCTCTAAGTGGCTTGTGCCTCTAGGTAAAATTTGTCGTCTTTCTCCATCTCTACCTCTTCTATTTTGGTGATGCTTTTGCCTCTGGATGGCTTTCATCTCTATCTCTTTTATTCTGACTTGTATAGGGCTTGTGCCTGCATATTCAAATCCCGCAGGATATGTGCACAAGTGTCCATGGTAGTTCTAACTTACGAGGAAGCCTTTGATGATGTATGATATACTGGGGAGGATAACTCGCTGAGAAGTGTGTTGGTGACTCACGAGGAAGTTTTCTTGGTGATTTTGACCTACAAGTATGTCTCTGATGTGTGTTGTTCGTCGGGGAAATTCTATTCTTCTCCTTTATGACTCACTGGGGAACTTGTGTTGATTCTACTATTGGGGGAATTTTCTCGAGTTTGTGGAGAAAAATAATTCTTCACAACCCTCAAGGGAATTTTTTGGTGCTTTGGACCCACGGGGAGTCCTTGATGATATTGGGGGAATTCTGTTTCGGTTTGTGACTCATTGGGGAGTTCGTGTTGATCTTACTCATAAGGAGTTCTCTCAACGGCTTTGAATCCACTGGGGAGATCTATTCTTGTTCCTTTTCAACCCTCAAGGGAGTTGGTTTAATGTTATGGAACCACGGTGGAGCCCTTAATGCAATTGGTGAATGATTTATAGCTTCTGGGGATTTAGTTGACGGTTTTAACTCACAAGGGAGTTATCTTAGTGATTTCCATTCTACTAAGGGGTGTTCTTGTTCTTTTTAATCCACTAGGGATGCTTTGAGAGTCCTTGTGTCTTCCACCCTACTGAGGGCGTTTCTATAATTTTTAATGCATTCTTGAAATTTTCTTTGTACTTCTCACCTCTTGGGAGTCCATTGGGGATATTTTGAAAATTTTTATTTTTATTTTCATTTTTCATTAAACTACATGTAGTTTAGTTTGGGGGGGTGGGGGGGGGGGGGGGGGTCTAAAACACCTTTTGCATGCAAACAAAATAGTGCATGATTAAGGATTTTCAATACTTACACGTGGCATCTTCATGTGGAGACTTGAGGAATAAGCTAAACCAATCCCATTTTTTACCAAACTATATTGCCCAAAACTTCTTTACCATTTTTTTTTTCTTTTATTCAACTGGAAATTATAATTTAATGTAAAAGATTATTATTTTCACTATTTTTGTTTTTTTATCATAGTTATTTTCACCGGTTTAAAGCTCTGAGTTTTTCATGGTTTTGATCATAAACTTATACTTATATTAGTTTGTATGCCTAGGCCTTGCACGGGTTTATATGTACAAATTACTAAAAAGAATTTTTTTTTTTAAAAAAAAATAAAGAATTAAAAATATTATGAAAAAATAAATCAACTTTGCCAATAACATATCTAGTATAAATAACCGCAAACTTCTTTGGTTCACTTAATAGTTTGCATAATAGTTTCTATTTTACTATCTAAAAAGTTATTTTATCTATTATACTATACCATTTTACAATACATCCAACATACCAAACTCTATTTCCACATATAACCCATTAAAATAAAATTCACTATCACATAAAATAATATATCTCATCTCTCTCTCTTCTCTCTCCCTATCTTTATGTTTTCTTTTCCAACTGTCTCTCTTCCCCTTTGTTTGTCTCTCTCAACCACCCAATACCCTAAAAAAATGACCAACTCATCCACCGGCCAGCACCCACCACCCAAACTCATACTCAGATCAACCCATCTACCATTCACAATTCAAACCCATATCATCCCAACCACCACCACCAACAGAAACTAAAACCACCACTAGCACCACAAAAAACACACTCGCCACCACCAAAACCCATTAAAAAAAAAAAAACCACCAAATCTAAAACCACCACCAAATCCAAATCCAAAACCAAAACTGCACCATAGCCACCACCCAGCAACCAACAAATTGGTGGAGATCGGACTAAAACCATCTTTGCTTCTCATCCCTATTGATCTTTGCTGCTTTTCTATTCTATTGCCTTGGAGGCCCAACACTAGCATTAAAGGGGCAGATGAGAGAGAGAGAGAGAGAGAGAAAGAGAGAGAGAGTCAGAGATGAGGAAGAGGAGAGAGGACATAGAAAGAGAGAAAAGATAACAAAGATTAAGAAGAGACAGAGGCAAGAGAGAGAATAAAAGCAATTAAAAACATAAATATAACTTGCTATAGTAATTTGTACATATACAATTTTATTGTAGCATGTGGGTAAATTTTTTTAGAAATAGACACTAGGGTAAATCATGTTTTTTGTGTGGTTTGATGCTATAAAGTAGCAAATTAGGAGTTTTAGAACTTCCAATGATAATGCTCTTATGTCTAGTCTGCTTGCCATCCACACATCCATCATGTTTACGTAGTAAAATAGTGCATGAGTTACAGACTTCAATTCTTTATTGCATATCTCTCATGGGATGTTAGCCAAAACATTCCACAAACTTAAATAGAGCTCTCCCTTACATGTTACTTCATTGCTCATTTATATTTATGTTTCTCTAAAGGTAACTTCCAATATACAAAAAGACATGCAATTTAATTTTGTAGTTATTGTACTTAATAATAGGCAATAATAGATAATAATGAGCCAAAAATTTATGATCATCATTAGTCTGAGATCGTCATTAACCAAGAGAAGACGTTAACGCAGTTATTATGCTTATTGATGACAAAGTGTAATGGACAGGGCAACGGTCACAGAGTGAGCTGTGAACTTCAAACAAAGATTTTGTAATGCACCAGCAGTTGAGCATAAATACAGTAATTCATTGCCCATTAATTAGGCACACAACTATAAAAGAGAAGGCAACAGAAGTTAAAGGTACACATAAAAATACTTTACGAAAATCACTCTCTAGTCAATTCTCTCTAAAATCCTTCTCCCTTACTGACTTAAGCATCGGAGGCGATTTGGCTAATGCCACACTGGTGTGATACTCTTCCACCCAGTTCATTTTGCAGGTTTTCCACCAACAAAGGCGACCCTAATTGTAGCTTCGTCCATCCACTATGATGAGCTTAATTGTTGATTTTTTGCATCATTAGTTTGACGCTGTTTGTGGGAATCGCTAATCATTCAAGCCATCTTTCCCAGTGAAAAAAGAGTTCCCCAAAGTACGAGATGGAGCCAAAAGCTACACAACAGCCAAAAGCTGTGCAACAGCGACAAATCCAGGCCCTTCTAGCTAATATGGAAGAGATGACTCACCAGAATGAAGAGCTGCAAAAAACAATGGAATCCCAAAATGCAAAATGTCGGCGAATAGTTGAAAACCAAAATGAAGAAGACTCAAACTCCTAAGCCAACAGGCGAGATAGGACCTCAGGAGAAGATTCTTCTAGGATGGAGAATGAGCTTCGCAACATAAGGAAGGAGATGGACGAGTTAAAAGTGCCATAAAGGACAAAGGCAGGGAGAATTTGGATGAGATGATTCGAAGGACGGACTCACCATTCACCACTGAAGTATTGAACTGTCCCCTCCCAGTGAAATTCTGTCTCCCACAGTTGGAATCATATGACGGTTCCAAGGATCCCTTGGATCACATTGAATCATTCAAGATATTGATGCTATTGCAGATGACCCTAGACGAGGTAATGTGCAGGGCATTCCCAATGACATTGAAAGGAGTAGCCAGAGTATGGTTCAGCAAGATACACCTAGGAACTATTGCAAATTTTGAACAACTCAGCAAGGGTTTTGTTTGTCATTTCATTGGAGGGCAAAAACATAAGAAGCCAACCGGTCATCTTCTCAACATTCAATAGGTGGAAGGAGCATCATAAAGACAGCACGTGACCTGATTTAATAAGGAGCTACTGCTGGTAGATGAAGTTGAAGATTAAGTTATCTTAACAACTTTCCAAGAAGGGTTACTACTTGGGGATTTTTTCCTTCTCAATCACCAAAAGCCCACCACAAATGGTTGAAAAGCTCAAATGTACATGAATGCAGAAGACGCGGTGCTCGCAAAAGAAATGAAAGGAGAAAGGAAAAAGAAGAGATACGAAGAAACAAGCAGTAATTGCGATAAGAAGAAGGAAACACAAAGTTTTGGGCAGACCACAAGAAAGAAGGAGGAACTTCCGGATAGAAGGCCAAAGTTCACTAACTTTACTCCTCTAATAATTCCAATTGAGCAAGTCTTGATGCAAATAAGGGACGATCCCTCCCTGCAATGGTCAAAGCCAATCAGTACTCTAATAAAAAGAAGAGACAAGAACAAGTACTGTAGATTCCACCAGGACCACGGGCATCACACCGACAAGTGTAGACATTTGAAAGACTAGGTGGAGACTTTAATCTGGCAAAGGAAGTTACAGAAGTATGTTAGGAAAACAGTGCCTTACAGATACCAATGGAAGGATGATAAAGATAGAGATTAAGAAGTAGGAGATAGCAAACCTCCTGCAGAAGAGATAAAGATGACCTCAGGAGGATTAATGGCAAGCAGAATGCTGAAGTCCCTGAAAAAATCCCATGAGATAAAAATAAATAGTGTCCATTCACGGCACCCTTCTGTGAAAATGCCAAGGAATGACGAACCCATGACGATCCACTAGTAATTATGCTCAGAGTAGAAGAATTCAACACCCACTGGGTACTTATTGACAACGGAAGCTTAGCAAATATCATCTACTTACCTGCATTTCAACAGATGAAACTGGACAAGATAAGGATTAGGCCTTTCACCTTTCCTTCGGTGAGCTTTACTAGGGATGAAATCATCCCTAGGTGCATTGTTAATCTAACTGTGATTGCAAGCACTTACCTAGCATAAGTCACCAAGGATATTGATTTCCTTATAGTTGATTGCCTTTCAACATACAACATCATCTTGGGAAAGTCTGCACTCAACAGGCTAAGAGCAGTGATGTCAACATATTACTTGAAGGTGAAATTTCCAATAGCCAATAGGGTAGGAGAAATTAGAGGAGATCAAGTTCTGGCAAAAGAGTGCTACCAAGTTGCCTTAACATCTGGGGAGAACCACACATGGGTGATCAATGAACCAAAGCCCATCCCTGAACCGTTAGAAACAACACAAGAAGTTAAGGTCTTCCCAGGAGATTATGAAGCCAAAGAAGAGAGGATGCAGAAGTACCTGAAGATCGTCCAACAACTCTTGTAGCACTTTGACAGCCTAGACTTTGTGCAAATTCCTCGGGCCAAAATAATAGAAGCTGACTTCCTAGCAAGATTGGCCTTATCAAACGACTACAATGCACCCTCTGAACTATGTATAGAGATAAGGGGGCAACCATGTATAGAAGATGAGCAGGTTCTGAAGATAAAAGAATAAGACGAGTGGATGACTCCCATCTTCCATTATTTGAAAGAAGGATGGCTCCTAGAGGATAAAATGGAAGCAAGGAAGATACAGATCAGAGTAACCCGCCTCGACCATGGAACATAGAACATTTGAAGAAGTACTACCAGTAAGGAATCTTTTATATTTCAAGTTGCCCAATCTTCATATCAATACGTACAGTTATTACTTTCGTCATTCATAGATCAATAATACATGAAAGCATTATCCATGCATATTTATCAATGATTATCCATGAGTTATTTATCAATAAAAACATGTGCAACACTTAAGAGTTATTCTTGGGAGACGTCCCAAGGATCTCTATCGTTAAAATTTCAAAGCAAAAGCTGTTCATACACAATCGACATCGTCATAGCCATCAAAGTTGTTAATACATAGCTACCAAAGTCGACTAAATCAAAAGTTGTTTAAACACAACTATTATGATTGTCATTCAAACACGAATAAACAAAAAATGGTTAACCTAAAGACACTCCAATAGCATGACTTTAAGTCACGCGTACAGCACAACAGCGTCATCCAAACATGACTCAATAAAAAAGTTGTTCAAACATAGCTAAACATAAAAAAGTTGTTCAAACACAATTAACACCGTCATTCAAACATGACTCAATAAAAAAGCTGTACAAACACAGCTAAATAGAAAAAAGTTGTTCAAACATAACTAACACCGTCATTCAAACATGACTCAATAAAAAAGCTGTTCAAACATAGCTAAACATGAAAAAGTTGTTCAAACACAACTAACATCATCATGACTCAACAAAAAAGCTGTTCAAACACAGCTAAACATAAAAAAGTTGTCAAAACACAACTAATATCATCATAACTCAGTCGTTCAAACATAACTGAATCCAAAGAAGTCGTTACCATCGTCATTCAAATATGACTCAATGAAAGGTTGTCCAAACACAACCGAGCATGAAAAAGTTGTTTAACATAACTAAAGCATGAAGGTATCAAAAAAACCTTTGTCATCTGAACATAGCAAAGATTTACTTATAAAAAAATTACATGTCAGCAATTCATAAAAGGAGTTGTCATTATTATAAAGCAAAAGCAAGCCAAAACACAAGGGTCCAAAGAAATTGTTCAGAAGAATTGCTCAAAGCAACGAGCCTATAAAAGACATTGTTTTCATCTTAAATAAAATAAAATAAAACAAAATAAAAAATAAAAAATAAAAAATTAGAAAGAAGAAAATAAATCACTGTTCATTAGGAGTTGGATCTGTAGGAGTTATGGTTGTGGGCTGTTCCATCACCTTAACTATGGTCATGGCCTCTTCCATCACATTCTTAGCTGTAGCCTCAAAAGGACGATCAACCAGTAGTTCCTTCTTAACCTCACCCTTGACAAGGCCAGAAAGGTCCAAATCCAGGTGATGCTTCGCCATCTATTTTCTAAAGAGCTCAAAGCCCTTCACATAATACTCACACAGCTCGTTTAAGTAAGAGTCAGAGTCCTTGAACTCCTGCTCCACCACAACCCTAGCTTTTTGCAACTTGAACTACAGATCACCTATCTGTTTATCCTTTAGCTTGCAAAAATTTTTCTCTACCTGAAGACTCTTTTCTAGAGTTGTCACACACTCTTTATCATTCTCGACTTCAACAGCAAGGATAACAATCTTATTCCTGAGAACTTCTCTCTCAGCAGAGAGCGATTTGACCACAGGCTCAGCAGCAACTACCCTCTTCTCAAAGTTCAAGAGTTTCCTCGATATGAATAGAGAATTCCCCAAGGCTTGTGAGAAAAACAAAAAGGATTCTAGTCAAAACAAGGTGAAAGGAAAAAATCCTCAACCAAAAGTGATAAACTACGTTATCAAAATATACCTGCACAAGCTTCTGGATATGAGACGGCATCACTTTGCTGGATGACTTCGCCATCAAATGACTTAGGTCATCCACAGATAGCGCATCGTCAGCCTTCAGGATAGCAACATTGACATCATCCCAAAAAGCTAGGAGAAAATACTTGCCAACAATCTTCTTCTTCTTCTTGGTTTCCTTCTCTGTGGAAGTAATCACCTCCAGAGACAAGGTAGGGGAGGCGGGATGCTTAGCAGGTGAATGGGTAGAGGGAAGAGTCACTATAGGGTCGTCTTTAGACGCATCACCTGCCTTAAAATGTTTCCTCGATAAGAGGCCATTGACAAGGCTACCTTTTGCCTTCTTTTCCTGAGCTTCAGCCAGCTTTTGTTTATTAAACCTAGTCATCATTCTTGAAAGGAAGGAGAAACTATAATAATAATAATAATAATAATAATAATAAAGATGGAACAATCACTCTTTTTCACAACTTCGAGGTTTTTTCCGAAACTTACTTGACGGTTCCAAATCTAGAAAATGAAGGAATAGCGATTGGGAAGAAATGAGCTCGTTAAAATCTTTAACGGTCTTCCAGTATTCTTTCACCTTTTCAAGACGACCATTATATCTCTTCTTCAGAAGAGGGCGTTGAGGAACTGTAAAAAGCAAATATATCACATATCATCATCGCTCACGAAGATTAAATAAATAACAGAAAGAACAGACAAGAAGGACGCACCAGACATAGGGGTTCCCCAACTACAAAAAATTTGAGGGTTGTAAGGTTGAATTTAATTAACCATCTTGTTGGCTTTATTCCGTACCAAATTTGCTTGTATTTTAGCAATTAGTAATCTTGTATTTAGGTGGGATTCTTGTAAGGGTAGTGTGTGAGAAGATGTGAAGAAAAGCTCAAGTTTGTGCAAGGAGGCAGAGTCTCGCGGCTAGGACTTGCTGGTGACTCACGACTAGAAGCCGCCAACTGCAGCACATGTGAGAAGCATGCGGGGAGCTGAAGGGTCACGCCAGCTGTCGCACTACAGGACAAAAGTCCCAAGCTGGCCAGGCCAGTAACTCACGGCTGGATCTCGCAACTCAGACCAGTTGCGAGGCCAAGCCGCCAGAACACCTTGTTTGGAAAAAACTGATTCTTCGCATTCCAAACACTTACCACTATATATAGACCCTTATACCCCACGAAATGTAGAGAGCTTCCAGAGAGAATTTTGAGAGAGAAACCCTAGAGAAAAATGAGATTGATTCATCCACAATATTTACCTAAGAGACTCTTCAAATTCCTCTACTCTCTTCCTCTCCATTGATACATCCTTGAGAGGTTCTTGGCCAAATCCTTTTCTCACGATACCCATATCTGTGAGAAGGTTTATTTTGGTGCTTTGGGAAGCAGTTAGGAAGGAACCAATGTCTATTGGTTGATGCTATGGTTGATAGCGGAATCCAGTAAGCTAAAGAAGAAATAGATTCGGCGTAACCTCATTGGAGTAAGAAGCTTGGAGGGCTTAGGTACATTTGGGTAGATTAGGCTTGGAGGGTCTTTTGCTGTTCATGTATCCCAACTACATTCTTTAGTGGATTATTTACCGTTTGGAGGGCGGCAGAGAGGTTTTACGCTGAGAGCTTCGTTTTCCTCTTTGATAACACATCGTGTGTTGTCCGTGTGTTTGCATCTTCCTTCCCTTTATCTTTGCCATTTATTTTTTGTTGTGAATGTGTTTATATTTGGCTTAGATTGTTTATCAATTCTATGTTTAGCTTATGTTCATGTTCCGCATGTTAATCGTTTGATATTAAGCTTGAATTGATATTTTGTAATTTGGGGTCTAAACGTTCAAGGGTGATTTATATCCATTTTGAACATTCAAGGGCTTTGTCCAGGCCCTCACCAGGGGCGAACTCCCAACTATTGCTTGAAATAAAGAAGAAGTTTGGTTTCCAATTGTGGAGGGATGATGAAGAGTCAAGTATTAACCTAGAAGCCTTATCCCATGGGTTAAATTCATAGTAGCCAGGGTCTTTGGACTTTCTTAGACGATAAAAGTGGAGAAATTTGTCTTTCTTGATGACGTCTCCATTGTTGGCAGACTTCCACACCACCATACAACAAATGACAATTCGTCAAGAATTAGGCACTAACTATGCCGGGGCAAGGTGCAAATACGCAAAAAGTTCCATAACAAAGGGGTGAATGGGAAGACAAAGACTGCTAACGAAATCTGCTCCGTAGAAATATACTTCATCAGCATATGAGTGACAAGCCCTATCCTTGTCACTCGAAATCCTAATTCTAACTGAATCAAGAAATTGAAATCTATCCCTGATTCGCTTCTCATCTTTCCCTAAGAGGGCACATTGGATATTCCATGCTTTATAGGGAGTAGAAGGGGAAGTAACTTCGGGAACCTCGTGATTATCAGACGAAGACAACCCTATTTCTAACTCACTAGACCTAACTTCCCCAAACATCTTCAGAAACCTAGCCACTCTAGCAGAACAAGAAACCAAAGGAAATAAAGAGGAAAGGACAAACCTATATGGATAGTTCTCCCCCACGAAGAGACTAACCCCCTTGAGATGCTCTCCCTCCACAATCTCAAGCAAACAACCAAAGCGAGCAAAAAGAAAGGATATTGAGGGACAATCGACCCTAACAAAAGAGTAATCTACCATGGAAGAGTAGAAAAAGAAAGAGGAGCACAAAGAACTTACCAGGAAACGCATAACTGAAAAAGAAAGCTTGAAGAAGAGAAAAACCCTAAAATGCCAATTGAACAAGGAAAGATTACGAAGAAAGGGAAATAGGAGGGAAAAATGCAAGATAAATGGCCAAAATGTGTGTGGGAAAACTGAGAAAAGTCTGCACGTCAGACACATCTTGACCGTACACGTGGCACTCAACAAATCAAACATCAACTCGTCATAAATGCGCTGTACACGGAATACAAAGCATTAGATGGCTATGTTTTCATCTCGTCTAACAAATGAAAATTCAAACAAGGGGGCAACTGATGAGTTAGAAATTTATGATCGTCATTAGTCTGAGATTTTCATTAACCAATAGAAGATGTTACGCATTTATTATACTCGTTGATGACAAAGTGTAATAGACAAAGCAACGGTCACAGAGTGAGCTATGAACTTAAGACAAAGATTTTGTAACGCACTAGCCGTTGAGCATAAATATCGCAATTCATTGCCCATTAATTAGACATGCAACTATAAAAGAGAAGGCAACAGAAGTTAAAGGTACACAAAAAAATACTCTACTAAAATCACTCTTCAGTCAATTCTCTCTAAAATCCTTCTCCCTTACTGACTTAAGTATCGGAGGTGGTTTGGCTAACACCACACCGGCGTGTTACTCTTCCACCCAGTTCATGTTGTAGGATTTCTTCCAAAAGAGGCGACCCTAATTACAGTTTCGTCCATTCACTACGACGAGGAGCTCAACTGCCGATTTTTTGCATCATTAGATAATATTATAAAATCCAAAGGTCTACTCATTATAAGTGTATAACTGTATCTCTATAATTATATACTATTATTTACTAAGAAAAATACTAATAGATGGAGTGGAGAAAAAAGAAGAAGAAGAAGCACTGCCCTTTGAATGTTTGCATGTTTAAAGAGCTATTTTAGGAGTAATTTAATTATGGTATTAGATAATCGGCCCATAATTATGGTATTATACTTTTAATAATGTGCATTATATTAGGAGTATTTTTTTTTCTTATCAATTGATTATTAATTCTTTATAGTTATTGTGGCTATGGTTTCCTTGTATATCCCACTCAAATAAGTTGTTTATTTTCCACATCTATCCTTTTTTTTTTTTTGGAGTTTCAATAGTATTGTATTTAGGGCTTGCAATATTTTCTCATTATGGTGGATTTTATTGTGTATTGATTGGAAATTTAAGTAAAGTAAACTTAAAATGCAAATGGTAATGATTTTAGAGAGTTATACATGTGCTTTAAGAGAGTAAGACTTGAGGACTTCTATTTGTAATATTTATAGCATAATAATTATAAATATGGTAATAATAATACAATTAAGGTTTGTAATAAAAAATAGTGGTTTAGTTATGACTCTTTTTTTTTAGTTTCTTAAACACTTATGAACTATTTGTTGAGTCCAAATCTTTTGTCCCGCATATTGTTCTTCACTCCATACTTCACTAATTAAAACTTGACAACTTGCTTCTTTTATTAAGTGAGATAACATGTCCTGCTAAAATGAGTTTTAACATTAACATTAATATAGTTGAGGTGAATCTCAGGATTTTTTTGCAATTTAACACTATTTTGCTAACAATTTTTGTTAGTTAGCATGTTTCCGAAATTATTTAGGAAACTAGCATCTTAAGTCTAATAAACTTGAGTTTGTCGTGGGAAATCGAGTTTAACACACTCGATTTTTACAGATCTTAGACGATTTTTACAGACCTCAGAGAAGAAGAACGAAGAAGAAAGAAGAAAGAAGGAGAAGAAATCTCAGAGAAGAAGAACGAAGAAGAAAGAAAAAAGAGAAGAAGATAAAGAATAAGACCCACAGAGAAGAAGAAGAAGAAGAAGAAGAAGAAGAAGAAGAAGAAGAGAGACCCACGAAGAAGAAAGAAGAGAGACCCACAAAAAAGAAGAAGAGACCTACGAACCCAGCACATGAACTCAAGTCTTAGACTCTCAATTTCCTTCACCAAAATCGAGTTCAAGCCCTCGAGATGCTAGTTTGCAAAATAGTTTTGCAAACGTAAAAACTAACTAAACCGTTGCTAAAATATTGTTAAATGTCAAATTTCCCCTGCAAGGTATAGAACAACCAAGGATACTGTGCATCCAGCTTGCTTTTGGTCATGCTTCCTGCTTTGTCTACCTTACAGTTTACAAAGTTCCTAAATTCTTCTTTTGTTATATATCTCAAGTTTCCAAACCATGTATCATAGCCTCTTTCTAGAGGAAGAATAACCAATGTACAGTGTGTAACGATCCCTCATTGTTGACGTCAAATGGCAGGTTTTAAAATTGGAAAGTCATGTTTTAAATTTCTTGCACTTCCAGCTATCTGTTCCCACCACAAAAACATTTCTCAGGTAATGCACTGCCTATGTTTTTGAAAAATGCCATTCAATAGTGAATTCACTAACCTTTCCCCAAATCTTTGGTTTTCAGGAGATTCATTCAAGCAGCACAAGCTTCTTACAAGGTATTCCAAGTGATTGCATTCTTCATCTCTTGTATTGCATTTAGAAAACTAAATTTGCTATTTCTTACTCTATTGTATAGCTTCCTTCTATCGAACTCGAGCTCTTGGCAAATTATTTAGTAGAACTGACACTTCTCGAATATAGCTTCCTGAAGTTTCTACCTTCCCTCATTGCTGCAGCTGCTGTGTTCCTCGCCAGATGGATACTTAATCAGTCAGACCACCCATGGGTCTACAATTCTTGTGCCTCCCTCATTCCGTTTAAAAATTTTTATTCCTTCTAATTAAAAGAAAAGGGCCTAAAAAATTATTGACTTTCACTTGATGCAGAATCCGACCTTAGAGCATTATACCATTTACAATGCATCAGAACTGAAAACCGCAGTCCTTGCACAGTTGCACTGGAATATTTGCAACTGAACACCAAGGGTTGCTCTCTAAATGCTATACGTGAGAAGCATAAGCAATAGAAGGTAATTTGTTTAGTTGTTTTTCTTGGTCAATTGATTTTGTCTTTTTTTTCCCCAAACAAATAATAATAATCTTTATTCAGCATAACCAAACAGATACCTTCAAGGTTTCATCCAAATTAACATTGATTCCCCTGTCCTAAAGGGAAAAAAAAAGTAGTGTCTAAACTAATTTTCAATGACTTGGTTGCGAGATACAAAGCTCTAATTATCCTTTTAGAAAATAGAATCAACAAATAAGAGTTTAACCCAAAAGAAAGTTAAAAGGAATGTGTGCTATTGAAGCTGCAAGAGTAGAATGGATTTGACCAAACTTAATTGAGTGACATTGATATTTGTTGTGCTTTAATCCTTATTCCTGACAGTTGGCATTGAGTTATGCTTGTCTTATCTAATAGAATGAAACCCTTTTTGTATTTTTTGTAACCAACTTCAGCTCATTGGCTGAACTCCTCTTGTATATCTTAACAAAGTCACTGAAGGCTGTGGAGCTTATATTGCTGTCACGCAAGAAATGATGCAACCTACTGCTAGCATCAAAGACAGGTATCTTCTTTCCTCCTCAAAATCATAGATTTACTAGCACATATTTCTTGTTATTACAGTTTAAAACACATATTACCGACTATATTTTTATGATTAAAATGTATAATTGTTTTGTTTATTTCTGTTCATAGAGCAGCACATGCCATGATTGTGGATGCTGAAAAGAAAAACTTAATTACCCCCGGGAAGGTTAGCTGAATACTTAACTTATTGATCTATTTATTTTTTCCTTGTTATCAGATATTTTTGTCTTAAACTTATATTGCAGCTTCAGGTTTGTCTAATTTAGTATAAATGTTATGTTAGAAAACTCTGATAGAGCCCACGTCAGGAAATATGGGGATCAGTATGGCATTTATCTCTGCCCTCAAAGGATACAAGACGGTTCTAACCATGCCCTCTTACACAAACAGAGGAGGGTAACTATGAGAGCATTTGAAGTTGATTTAATTCTCATTGATCCCACCAAGGGGATGGGGGGAACAGTTAAGAAGGCATATGATCTTTTGGAATCTACACCGAATGCTTTCATGCTCCAGCAATTTTCAAATCCTGCCAACACCTTGGTAACTAATCCTGCCTTTAATTTTCTCCTGTAACTGAAAAGTCTTTATTGGCATCATGTAGGATAAAATTTTCTATGCTGCATAATTATCTTAAATTATATATTGTTTAGAATCAATTTGAATCTGGTATATACATTATTCATCCTTTCCTGGTTAGTGGATGGTGGATATGTGATTGACCTCAAAATGGAAAACAGGTGCATTTTGAAACTACAGGTCCTGAGATATGGGAAGATACTTATGGACAAGTTGACATTTTTGTCATGGGAATTGGTAGTGGAGGCACTGTCTTTGGGGTCAGACAGTAACTTAAATCCCAAAATCCTAATGTAAAGGTAATGATTCATGCTTTGCCCACATTCACCCTTATAATTCTGTTTCATTCCTTGTTAATATTTTAGTTGATTTCTTGTAGATATATGGAGAAGAACCTGCAAAAAGTAACGTATTGAATGGTGGTAAACGAGGTAAAATTCATGCTATTTTCTTTCTTATCTAGTTCACTAAAATTTTCAAATTTATCTTTTTTTCGTACAGCTGATATCTAATAATGGAAGACTATAAAAGTAATGAAGATACAGACTTTGTAACTTTCAAGTTTATCTATGCCTTTGTAGATAACATTGTCCTGGTAAGAGAAGTTAACACTCTAATATTGTTGAAATTTTGAACCAGGTCCTCATCAGATTACTGGCAATGGGGTTGGGTTCAAACCAGATATTTTGGTCATGGATGTAATGGAAAAAGTTCTTGAGGTAAGTGTTGTTGATGATGCTATTAGCAACGACAGAAAGATTTTAAAAAGAATATAGTATTGTTGCTAATAGTTTTGGTTTTCCCTAACTGTCATGTTGAAACTTATCTGGTAGATTAGTAGCGAAGATGCAGTAAATATGGCCAGGGAATTAGCATTGAAGGAGGGACTTATGGTAATTATTCAAATAACTCTTTGAAGTATATCTATCTCTACACTTTCATGGGTGCTCACAACTTAATTATATCAGTTGATGCTACTGGAGATCGCTTTCTACGCTTCAGTAACATCTCTTTAGTACCCCCAGATGGACCCAACAAGATGATATCTGGAATGCTATTACACATTTTATAACTTCGACTGTCCTAATTAATGCAGGTAGGAATATCATCTGGAGCCAATACAATTGCAGCACTCAGACTCGCTAATATGCCAAAGAACAAGGGCAAACGTATATGCAGCAATGTATTTTCTTTTTATTGTTTGGTAGTGGGCTAGAACTTTGTTTTGTTGTAGCATAATAAACAACTGAGGTTGATATCAGATACTATGTACTAAAACTTAGGGTCTTACATGTGTACTTGAGTCATGTGGTTCAATATAAGTGTTACATGTAACAATTTACAGTTATTGGCGATTACAACCAAATTAGGATGCACGAAGCCGATTAAGAGAAAACTTCGTTCGTAACCAGCCAAGGCCTCTTCTGTTACAAAGTAATGCCATTTGGTCTAAAAAATGCGGGCGCAACATATCAAAGGCTTATGAACAAGATGTTCACACAGCAGATCGAGAGAAATGTCCAAGTCTACGTAGATGACATGCTGGTAAAAAGCCGAAGGGAGGAAGATCATTTGGAAGACCTCAGGGAGACATTTGACATTCTTCGGTCTTACAACATGAAGCTTAATCCAGGAAAATGCACCTTCGGGGTGATAACAGGAAAATTCCTAGGATTCATGGTGTCACAAAGGGGCATCGAGGCCAACCCGGACAAAATCCGGGCTATAATTGAGATGGCACCACCAAGGAATGTGAAGGAGGTACAAAGCCTCAATGGCAAGATAGCAGCGCTAAATAGGTTCGTCTCAAAGGCAACGGACAAGTGCTTACCCTTCTTTCGCACACTGAAGAGATCCTTCGAGTGGATCGTTGAGTGCTAACAAGCATTCGAGGAACTGAAAACTTATCTCTCCTCCCCACCATTGCTAAGTCCCTCGCAGTCAGGTGAAGAAGAAGAGAAACTCGCCGTGTACATTAGCTCTGCCCTGATCAAAGAAGAGAGTGTGCAGAAGCCTGTGTACTACACCAGCTGGGCGCTTCGCGGGGCCGAAGAAAGATATCTGCCAATGGAGAAACTCGCCTTCGTATTAGTTACGGTAGCACGCAAACTCAAGCCATACTTTCAAGCCCTCACAGTGGTCATCCTGACCGACAAGCCTTTGCGACGGGCAATACGCAACCCTGAAGCTGCCGGACGACTGGCACTATATGCCATAGAATTGAGCGAGTTTGACGTCCAATACTGCCCACGAATCGCCATTAAAGGGCAGGTTGTCATAGATTTCATAGCTAAGTTCACAAATGGCGAGGACACGAGGGCAGAGGAATCTCCCTTTATGGAGTATACATGTAGACGGATCCTCCAACAGGTAGGCTGGGGGAGCCGGCATCGAACTACAGTCGCCCAAAGGAGACAGGTTGAGTGTATGGTCCGCCTTGAGTTCCCCACCACCAACAATGAGGCAGAGTACGAAGCTTTAATAGCAGGGCTTGATCTCGCCAAGGCTGCAGGAGCCAAAAGCGTGATCATTTACTGCGACTCTCAAGTCGTGACCAACCAGATGAATGGGGATTACGAGTGTAAAGGCAAAAGAATAAAGAAGTATCTGGACCAAGCAAGAAGGAGGGTAAACGAGCTGAAGGCCGAAATTATACAGATCCCCCGGGGAGAAAACGAGCAAGCTGACCGCCTAGCCAAAGCCGCTTCAGCCGAACATATGGCCACCCTTGGTAATGTACTTTCCTTCATCCAGCTCTCTTTACTTATAAATTCTATCGATGTACAGGAGCTTGGTTCTAGAAGCAATTGGACCGCGCCATTAGACTCTTATTTGAAGAACGGCATATTGCCATACGGAAAGGAAGCTGCAAGAAAACTGAAGGTCCAAGCAGCAAGGTTCGTTTTGATAAGGGACGTCTTGTGCAAAAGAGGCTTCTCTCGCCCCTACTTAAGATGCTTAGGTCCGGAAGAAGTAGACTACGTTATTAGAGAGGTACACAAGGGAATCTGCGGAAACCACTCAAGGTCAAAATGATTAGTGCACAAGCTAGTACGAACGGGGTACTTTTGGCCAACCATGCAGAAGGATGCCAAGGCTTATGTAAAGACCTGCAACAAATGCCAAAGATTTAGCAATGTCATCAGACAACTGCCCGAAGAACTTACCCCGATGACAACGCCATGGCCGTTCGCTTAATGGGGATTGGACATCATGGGGCCATTTCCTACGGCGATACGACAGCTGAAGTTTCTGGTAGTGGGCATTGACTACTTTACAAAGTGGGTGGAAGCTGAAGCCTTGGCCACCATTACGGAGAAAAACGTACGGAGTTTTGTCTGGCGATGTATCGTATGCAGATTTGGCATCCCTAGAGTCTTAGTCTTGGACAATGGGAAGCAATTCGACAACGACTCCTTTCGGGACTTCTGCTTGCAATTAGGGATACGAAACCACTACTCCTCCCCAGCCCACCCTCAAGCCAACGGACAGGTCGAAGTCACGAACCAATCCTTGCTAAAGATTATCAAGACTCAGTTTGAGGGGGCAAAGGGTATATGGGCAAAAGAGTTACCGAGCATACTTTGGGCCTACAGGACTATAACAAGGACACCAACAGGAGAAACACCATTCCGATTAACATATGGGAGCGAAGCAGTCATCCCAGCTGAAGCTAGTCTCATAAGCTACAGGGTGCACAACCATGATGAACGGAAGAACGACGAGGCCATATGTCTACAGCTCGATTTAGTGGACGAAGTCAGGGCAGCAGCAGAACAAAGGCTCACATGGTACCAGGACCGCAAGGCCAAGCACTACAACTCTCGGGCCAGACACAGGGACTTCCAGGTTGGATACCTCATTCTAAGAAAAGTCATGGGCGCAGCAAGAGACCTAACCCAAGGAAAACTCGACCCGAACTAGGAAGGACCTTATCAAGTCACGGCGTGGCAGAGGAAAGGCACCTACCATCTAGAGACACCAGACGGACGGAAGTTGCTGCATCCTTGGAATGCTGAACACCTGCGAAGATACTACCAGTAGAGATGATGACGTGAAGAACAACACCCCCCCTTTTATTCATAGTTTACTCCTCATATTTATTATTTACTTTTAGGTTTTTGCTACAATAAGCCCAAATGGGCAGGTTTTGTTTTTGGACTACTTTTTATATAGATGCATGGCAATAAGAGGAGTTTATTCAGAACACTGAAGTTTCTACTTTCAAGTTCACATTCACAAAAAGTGGATGACCTTGAATCCACAAGAAAATTGGCAAGTCCACAAGACGGACAAAGCCATATAGCCGACGATCTAATAAAAGACCTAAGCTAAAAAACTCAGCTATAAAGCTGACGGTCTAAAAAAAAAAAAAAAAAAAGACTGACAAATTGGCCAAAGTCCACGAGCTGGACAAAGCCATACAGCTGACGGTCTAATAAAAGACCTAAGCTAAAAAACTCAGCTATAAAGCTGACGGTCTAATAAAAGACTGACAAATTGGCCAAAGTCCACGAGATGGACAAAGCCATACAGCTGACGATTTAATAAAGGACCGACGAACTAGACAAGGACAAAATGGACAGCCATATAGCTAACGGCCTAATGAAATACGGACATATTGGCCAAAGTCCACTTAATAAAAGATTGGCGGATTAGCTAACGGTCCCACATTAATGACCTCATCTAAAAAAAGTAATAAATTATCAAAACTGGGCAAGTCCATAAGGTGGATGACCTTAACCTAAGGTAATATGTTGTTAAAACTCCTAGGAGCAACAGATTAAAAGTCTGGGAAAAAGACAAGTCTATTGATCCATAAAGTAGACGAGTCTCGCTTAATAAAATAGACCAAGTCATCAAAAGTGACGGGCTCACCAAAATGACCGTCTGTTCGAAAAATTGTTAAAACTAATAGCTTAATTAAGCCAACGGTTCCATTTAGCTGACGGCGTCACTAAACTAGACGGGTCCGTATTCGTCATTCGGTACCATTAAAAACATAACCTACAAATAGGTTGACGAGCCTAACCCATGGCTGGGAGATAGCCTTAGCAAGAAAAAGAAGCGGACGCCATGCATTTATTGAACGTAATAAAAACATAATAAAAACATGAGTTTAGGATTTAGGGTTTAGGGTTTGGGATTGGGGATTGGGGATTGAAGTTTGGGGTTGGGGTTGGGGTTAGGGTTGGGGTTTAGGGTTTAGGGTTTATTAGGGTTTAGGGTTCGGGTTTCGGGTCCCTATTTTTCAAACTAATTAGGGAAATATCGCTCTTTTGAAAATCGATTTTCTCAAAATCAAGTTAGACTCTATAGCGGCGTTTTTAAGGAGCCTATAGTGACATTTTCAGGACTTATAGTGGCATTTTGTAACTCGATTTATATGAAATCGAGTTATAGGTAAAAAAGATTTAAAAAAATTGCCTATAATTCGATTTAATGGAAGTCGAGTTACAAAACGTCACTATAGGTCTTGAAAACGTCACTATAGGTCCTTAAAAACGCTGCTATAGGGCTCCAAATTTTTTTTTTTTTTTTTTTTTTTATAACTCGATTTTGAGAAAATTGATTTTCAAAAGAGGGACATTTCCCTAATTAGTTTGAAAAATAGGGCAAAACGCTGCTTAGTTTGCCCAAAAAGGACATTTAGCAATTTTGTCCCCTTTTGGGATAGAAGACTTCTAGCTTTGCATGAAAGTATGCATCTTTGCTATTGAAACTTCATTTTGGGCTTTAGATATCAATCTTCGCCATAAAGCTTGACCCTTTTTCATTAAAAATGTCATCTTGAGGTTAAATCTTATTTGTAAGAAAGCTACCATCTTTTATGCTCTTGGACATTGAATCTTATTTTTATGATATGTTTAGTTTAATATTTATGTGTTTACTACATGACTCTTCTATTTTAATATTGTTTACTATGTTCCATATGTTGAGTCCATGCTACTATGTTAAGCTTCCTATGCCTAGATACCAAGTTCCTCCAAGGACAAAGCTTGAAACTTTGGATGAAAAATGCTTTTTGAACTTAAAACTTTCCATTTTTATTGTCTAAATTCATTCCCTTGTTTATAAGTTTCCAGCTCTATGTTTTATTTAATACTTTGGATATCAAAGATGCATTTTTTATATCAAAAAGCATTAAACTTCATGAAATTTCAGGCATTTTTCCATTAATAATTCCCATTGATATATATAAAAGCTTCAATCTTTGCTCTTGAATGATTGGAAATCGTGTTATAACATGGAAACATTTTTGTTTCAAGCTTTCATTTTTATTTCTCTCCTAATGTTTTTATTCTTCCATGTCCATGAAAGGTTGCACCTTTGGTATGTTCTTGCCGTATATGCATGAAAGGTTGCGCCTTTAAACCAAAGCTTGGATTTTTAAGGATTGAAGGCATGTTCTTTGATTAAAGTTTAAGTCTTGGAATGAAATTTTGTTCTTTCCCCTTTGTTTTATGTTTTTGGTATGTAGCATATTAATCTTTGTATATATATGCCTACGTCTAGTTAGGGAAGTTTAGTCTTTAGAGTTGAGTTTCTACCTCTGGCTTGAAGATTACATCTTTCCTGAAAAGATGTAATTCTTACAACTCAAAAGTTAAAACTTTATCATAAATTTTCCTCCTTTACTTTTTAATTATTTGTTAAAGGTTTCTTTTTATAATAGAAAATTCTTAGGTACTTCTAGAGTACTGAGAAATTGTGCTCCATCCTCTCACATTTATGGTAGACCTTGACATGAATATAATGAGCAGACCCCACCATGAATGTGAGAGGAAGGAGCACAATTTTTCGTATTCCATGAGTACCTAAGAATTACTCCTTTATAATAATGCTTGTGTCACATGTTGATCTTATTCCTTTAGCTATGCCTATATTATCTCTCATGCTTGCTTTATTTTCTTGGAATTTTGATGTTGCTTGCATATCTATAGCTATAAGTTTGGTGAGGTTACATGGTGATGTAGCCTTTTATGTGCCATCTATCTTTGGTCATTAATATATATGCACATGTATACATCTTTTTATATTTGCTTATATGTAGGATTCCCATTTGGACATATATGGGATTTACACCTTAATTTTCAAGTTAAGGTCAAAAAATCATAATCCCATATTACAAATGAGTAAACGAAAAACCATCTCATAATCCAGGTATTGCACATATGTTGGTATTTAATTTAAAATGACATAAGTAGCTTAATTGAATACTGTCATGTGTTATTTTAAATTAAAACACTTTAGCTAATCAAATAATTCCATGTGCCCTTTGAAGAATAAGACATAAAGTCCATCCATTTAAATTATTACATGTGTCACCAATGAGAACCAATCGCGTGTCTTCAAACTCTTTAAGACTCTTATAAATAGAGACTCCCCTTAGTCCTATGGAGGACATTTAAACACATTTACAAATCTAGAACCTTTGCTAGAATGAAGCTTTAAAACCTTTAAAGAACTTCAACCTTTGAATATGTAAAAAATTCGAAAAGAAATCATTCAAATCATCCTTCTAGACAGGGATGGACCTAGGTGGGGGCCTAAAGGGGCCCAACCCCCCCCCCCCCCCCCCCCACCCTTAAGAATTTGTGCTTGTGGTGTTTGTGTTTTTATTAATGAATGATGGTGATTGTGAATTGAACATATGAATCTATGATTGTGTTTGTGCTCTTTGTCCTAAAGAGTTTTTTTTGGCTTTTAGCTAGTGTTAGGACATATGTGGTTTACATGTTAAGAACATATGTCATACTTATTTATGTAAATTGGCTAATCTTTTGACAAAACGCACTCTACTTGTAATTGGGTAGTTCTAGGTGTTTTTAATACTTTAAGAAACAAGGTTTCAAGATCAAGTATTGAAGTCATCAAGTCTGTCCAAGAAAAACAAGCTGAAGTGCAAAATCATTAAATCTCGACACCTGCTTGATAGCTCCTCGACACCTGCTATCTGTCGAGAATTAAAAAAGTCAGATTTTCTGATTTGATTTCTTGGGATCCATGAATATGTTTTTGGGCCTTCTTTTCTTCTAATCCTAAACATATAAAAGGATCGTTTTAAGAGCCGTCATATGAGACACAAGTTGAAAAAGTATTGAGCAATCCTTGTTCAAGAAAATTGTGATCAAAAGACGAAGTTCTTGACCTAGTTCATCTTCTCTGAAGAAGTTGCTGTGTATTTGCACCAAAGGGTTTTGTGACCAAGCATCTTCCTGATCTTCATTGTGTAGGATAAACTGAAGAACTTTGCAACCAACCTCTCCTTCTAAGTTGGTGTTTGAAGTCGTGTACTGGGATCCGCGCATTGGTTAGTTACATACTTGGGAGCTGTGCATCAAAGGTGGGAACTGTCACTACAAATCAAGTCCAATTGGGTATTGGGATAAGGGTTCAACTGTAGGTTGGTAAGGTACTTGGGATTCCTTTACTTGTAACCGCTTGATTTAATAATAGTGGAGTTTCGGGAGTGGTGAACTGAAAATTACCCGGTGGGGTTTTACCGTTAGAGTCTTCCCCATTCGTGAACAAATCACCGTGTTATTTTATTTTCGTTGCATAATTAGTTTATTGGTGATTTGTTTGTGCTGCCATGCAATTGCATGATAAATTGATTAATTAATAACTTGGTTAATTAATTAATTGGTTTAATCACAAGGGATTATTCAGTTTGTGGCCTATCAAGTGGTATCAAAGTAGGCACACTCTGATTAGGTTTAATCTTTGTTGTGTTGATTCATTGACCCCTGTTTGTCATGAATAGAGGACAATCGTTAATTATACCTTCTTTATTTGATGGGACTAACTATGCCTATTGGAAAGTATGCATGAGAGCTTTTTTGCAGTCCTTAGATGTGAAGGTGTGGCAAGCTGTTGAGATTGGCTAGACCAAGCCAAAAGAAGCACCGGTCGACTGGGATGAAGCCAAGATCAAGGCGGCAAATTTCAACAGCAGAGCATTGAATGCCTTATTTAGCGTAGTCACCAATGAGGAATCCAAGAAGATATCCTCAACTGAAATTGCTAAGGAGGCGTGGACCATCCTCCAGACAACCTATGAAAGAACAAAGGCTATCAAAGATTCAGAGCTACAGAGGCTCACTACTGGCTTTAAAGAGATTAAGATGAAGGAGGATGAGTTGTTTGATGAGTTTTATGCCAAGCTCAAGGACATAGTGAACTCAGCCTTCAATCTTGGGGAAACCATCCCTAAACCCAAAGTTGTAAGGAAGGTGCTCAGATCTCTACCTGAAAGATTTCATGTCAAGATTACGGCAATAGAAGAATCAAAGGATATTGATAAAATTCCTTTGACTGAGCTGGTTGGGAACTTGCAGACCTACGAGCTAGGGTTATCTAGGATTAGCAAGTCAAGCAAAGGCAAAAGCATGGCCTTGAAGGCAAAGAGCAGTGATATAGATGAGTCTTTCGATGATGAAGATTCCAAGATGAAGTCCTATATTACAAGGCAATTCAAGAAGTTTATGAAGAATGCCAATGAGAGGAGCTTCGACAAGGACCGAAGGCAATCTAGTTCTTCTTAGTTTAAGAGCCAAGACAAAGGGAAGAAGGATGCAAAGGAAGGTGGTCAGTATACTGTTCCCGCAGGACCTAAGTGTTTTGGGTGTCATGGGTTTGGACACATGAAGAATGAGTGTCCTACATATCTCAAGAGCATTGGGAAGAGCAAGGCACTTGCTGCAACCCTGAGTGACACTGAGCCTGAAGATGATTCCGACAATGAGAATGACGGAATCTTAAATGCCTTCACTGCCACAGTCAATCCTACTGAAGGGATTGTTGAAGAAGTGGATGAAGAAAAAGAATTGGTGGACACCAAGTGTGAGAAGATGGATGATCAAGATGATATCCATTCAGCCTATGAGAAACTATATAAGCTGTTTGAGAAGCATGAGAAATTGTATAGGCTGGCCACCAAGAAGCTCAGTGATGTGAAACTTGATCGTGAAGAGTTGTCCACAAAGTTTGATGAGGCAAATCAAACTATTGGAGCACTGAGGTTTGAGAACAACTTTCTGACTAAAAAGACCAAGAAGCTTGAAGCGGAGCTGTTTCAAGTCAGAGCTTAATTGGAGAGGACTTCAAGTGTAAAACTTGATGAGATGCTCAGCATTCAGAAATCTGCTTCAGATCGAATAGGTTTAGGGTATAATCTTTCTTCCTCTAATATTGCTTCCACTAGTACTACTGTTTTTGTTCCTCCTGTTAATATTGTTAAAGTTGAAAACACTAATGATAAAACTGAATTAGCTAGTAAGAACTTAGACAATGGCAAATCTATTTTAGGAGCACCCCTTAAGTAAGATAAGAAAGATGCTAGAAACCCTACGGCTAAGAAGGCTAACTCTCAAAAGCCTAAACAAAAGAAGCAGCATCTTTGTTATTATTGTGGAGCTGCCGGTCATACTCGACCAAATTACTACAAGTGGCTAGCCACTCAACAGAGCAACGGCATGACAGCATCTGGAAGCCAAAATCAGCTTCAATCCTCTCTTGCTCCTCTTAGAGATCTTCTAAAAGCCCTCATGTTCCTTTTGAACTTGTACGGTTTCAATTCTTCCACCTCACCGCCGGTTCAAGGGTTTAATCAAAGGAAAGGTTCTTCCAAGATGTGGAAGAAAAAGGACTCTAAGTGATTACATCACTTTCTTCTCCCTTCTTGTTTTTCTTGTTTATTGCATTGCTTGTGTGTTTTGCATTTTTTTTTTAGTCAGTCTAGTTTTATGCTTTGCTTTGTTAATATGTTTTTGTGTGTTTACTTTCAGTTTTGTTTATTTTGTTTTTAATAAAAAAAAATTGAAAAATCAGAAAAATATAAAAACAGTGTGTGTTTTATGTACTTTGGTACTTGTGTACCTTGGATGAGCAATGAAATAGAGTTTTCTAAACTTTGTATCTCTTGTAACTTAAATGAGCATCTTTATGCACAACTAAACAAGTGAGCTTTGTGGCTCTTGTTTGTGATGAGTAAGATTAAGTTATCTCTTAAAACTTAACACTCATATCACTCTTTTTGACAGGTAGGACTAGAAAATCCTAAGAAAAAGACATAAATAACCATCTCACCACTGTTGCCCGCCAATCATTAATGACATTTGTATGTTTCGGCATAGCAAAAGTATGATGTTAATGACATTTGTGTGCTTTGGCATAGCAAAATTGGAATGTCAAATATCAATGGGTATTTCTTTTCTCTCTCTTATAAGCCCATGTATGATATGCTTAAAAAGAAAATATGCAAAGAAAATAAAAAGCAAAAAGATCAAAAATGCTTTAAAAATAGTTGCAAGCGTGTATTCTAGGAGATGTGGGAGTTATAGGATGTACCTCGAAGGTGATAGTCCCCATCAAACAGTTATGATTGTGTGTGAGTTAAAGATATTTTCTCATATCTCAGATTGTCATAACATGTATACACATATGCAATCTTGCGATATTTTTCACACACAACACGCAATATTCTTTGCTACTTTTGATACATGTACAAGTACAATGTGATTTGGCCATCACTAAGGTTTTACATGTGCTAATGTATGCTCACTAAACTGTCTTAACTTGTTTTTAAAAAATAAAATTGGTTAGACTTGTTTAGTGTGTGTGTGTGTGTGTTTTTGGGAGATCCATGTACTTAAATTTTTCATTGAGAGATGATTTTGAGAGCCTTTTATATTGAGTAGATCATTGTTGAGGTGTATGATTGGATTGCATTCATGTTTGTGTTTTCCACTTTTCGAAAAACTGCTTTTATCTGCTAGCTCGACACCTCCTCGATACCTTGTTATCTGTCGAGATTCTCAAGCCTTTTTCTTATCGCAATCTCGACACCTCTTCGACACCTGGTGGATCGATTGAAAAAGTTCCTATCTCCTCAATACCTTCTTGATACCTTGTCGATCGATCGAGCTTCTGTTCTTGGTTTTGGTGTTCATTCCTCGACACCTTCAGCTGTCAACGTGCTTTTTCTCGATACCTTCCTCGACAGATTCCTTGACACCTCTCGACACCTTAGCTGTCAAGAATTATTGAAGCTTCTATATAAGCCTCTATCGCGATCTGGTTCTCATTCTCTCGATCTCTCTCGATCTGTCCGCGGCTGTTCATCTCCCTAACCTCTTTTACTCACTCAAAATCTCCAATCCACGTTATTTTCGGCCATTCCTTGCTTTAAATCACTTGGTAAGATCTCATTTTCCCTCATTATTCATGCATTTCATGTTTTGAATCTTAGGTTTTGGGGTTTTTTTAAAAATTTTGGGGTTTTTTCAAAATCAATGAGTTTTTCTTGAAATTTTGGGTTGGGTTTTCACTTAAAGGTGTTCAAAATGTCATATATTGCATTTCATGTGCATTAAAATGATATTTACATGCATTTAGATGTGTGTTTCTGGTATGTGTACTGGTAGGTTTTTCTATTGGGTTTTTGGTACGTTATACATCTTAGGTTTTTCTATTGGGTTTCTATGATATTTACATGCATTTAGATGCAAGCATAGGGTTTCTATTGGTTTTTCTTTTAATTAAGAAAACATCCTCAAAGTTAAAGATTTTCTATAGTTAGGCCCTAGACTAGTCATGGACCCTTCTAGTGAACGGGGGCTTGAGTTGTAAATGGTACAAAATGAGGTATTTACACACATGAAGAGTAAAGAATATCTAACAAGCTCATAATCATAGATTCATTAAAATTACCTTTCAAAGATCTTTCAACCCATTTTCCAATGAAAGTAAAGACAGTTTGTGTTTGAATCAACACAATACTTGAATTAAAGACTTTACCGAGTAAATTGAATTAGAGGATGGTACCTACAAATTCATCAATACAAAATTAATTTATGAAACTATTTCAATTGTTTGATTCCCAAACATGAGATTTTGTGTTTACAATTATATCTTATTCATTTTAAATCCCATTTATATCTTATTTGCGACATGGACTATAAATTATCCCAATCATATGGTTAGATCGTTTTTGGTCAATATGGATTGATTATGGTCAAAATTTTTGAAAAATGCTTGAAAATATTAATTTTGACATGAAAATGTTAGTATTTGAGTGAAATTTTGGCTTAGTGTGATTGCTAGTGAACAAAGACAAAGATTGGTCAACGTAGGCATTTTGGTCATTTAGAAGTTAAACGTGAAAAACGTGGATAATTTGAGGTCTGATTGGGATAAATTCCAACAATTTTAAATATTCTTCAGACCTCATGATTTGGATGGTAATTTCCTTTTGTAATTTTGTGAAAAATATGAGATTTTAGCATGCAAAACGAAACCGGTAAAACACAGTATCGAGTTAAATTTATCTGTACATTGGTGTGAATGGATCATTAACTATATTTGAAATAACTCTTTGTATGAAATCCATTAATATGGTCATAAATTTCCAAACGTTGTTTACAAAAACAGTAAATACATAACCAGTTCTTAACAGAGATGGTGGGTTAGAAATATGTGAGTATGCATGGTACGGTACCCGAATATTACAGAGTGACCCTATAAGAAATTTCTCCAATTATCATACTAAAATTTGACTTTTATTATGATTAATGATATACATATGTGTTGTAGGTACACAATGCTAGGATCAAGATCCACTCTAACAGTAAGAAATAGAGTAATTGCTTTTATTTTTAGAAAGTAAACACCCATTTTCCAACATCATAAACAAGAAAGAAAGAAAGACATTTAATTTACAACTGATGAAATAGCTTATTCTCTATTAAGCTAGTGGTGATATTAGATTGTATCTAGGTGTTTCACCATGTATACTTTTTGTTGATATTATTTTTTTGTGGTTATTCATATTAGGAGAGATACATTTTTGATATATATGATTCTGGTGTTCATTGCTTATTGATTTATATTCATGAGTTATTCATTTATATATATCTTTATTTTGTGTTGTGTAAAACATGAGAGAATAAGCTGCTGTCTACATTCAGGATGCATCCTGAATGTAGAAGGTAAACACCCATCACCACTATTTTGGCTGGCAAATCTTATCCTTAACACTAGGACTGTAATGATGATTATTCACACTGCTTCCACCATACCCAACATCAACTTTTTCATCATCGAAAAGCGGCGTTTGAGCTTCCATATTCATTTTGGCCGATAAAGTCTATTTGTCTGCTGCCAAGCAAGAGCTCGCCATCATCAGGACGAGGGCAAGTGCTAGAAACCTCATTCTTGAGCTTTTGCTTTAGTTGAAGGGATTGAAAAGGCCATTTTCAACTAGAAATGCAACCTTTAACCGTAAAAACTGACGATCATGATTGAGACATATTCATGTGATTCATCAGTTCATCTAACATTTGGTTGGATTTGAATCATGCATTCTTAACATTGCCTAGAATTTCTTTAAATTCAACCACCTTCTGAAATCCATAGGGGTATCTCTGTTAATGATCAAGTCTCCATCTTTTCCCAAGGATCCACGGGTGTTCTTTATATTTTAATGGTTTTTGGAGGAGGTTTTCCAAAAATGAAGGGTGAAGGTATTTTTGCCACGTTCCGAACTTTTACATAAAAAAATTCCAAAACTGGCCAAGCTTGAGTCCTCATTGATGTTGATTCTTTTCCTTTTTATAGAAGAGGGATCTCTTCATGGTTTGACGCTTGTGGACTGGTATTTTTTTTTTCCTTCTGATAATAAATGATTATGTATTTGTCCAAAACAATATTGGGAATTAAGTGGAAAACTATCAGAAAATTCGAGCACAAATAAAACTTCCTTGTTAGTCCATCTCAGATTTTGTTGTCCATGAAACGATTGTCAGCATCCTGAAAATCCCAATTGAACATATAACTATATATATAACCAAATAAGTATACTTTTCTCGTGGTAGGCTTCCCGCGCTTGATTTTTAAAATTATATCAAATCAAAGCTTAGCTTGCATTCGGCTCATGCGGCCATGCATGCATGAATTATAGTTCATTACGGAGAAATTCGAAGCATGTCGCTTACGATAAGAAGGGAAAAAAAATTGTTACAAAACAGATTACTAGCTGTTTCATTAATTATATATACACGAGTATAACCAAGCAATAATTAAACATACTCCAAACTTTATGATTGTTTATAGTTTTTACCACATAACGTAGTTAATTTACATAGTAGTCATATGTTGCAGTAATACGATACGTAGACAACCCAAACCACAAGCACAAACTTATGTCATCTATGCTATTACGGGTTTAACTTATTTTCAGTGCATAGAAGTACTGAAGAAAACACGGGGGCATGATTCGAGTCTATGTGGCCAGTCCGGTACTCAAAGCATTAGACAAAAGCTTTATTTTACTATTTTTCGCTAGGTCTAGTTTATATAATATATTAACTTATAAGCCCTGCATCACAAGCTTCATTTGGCTAAGTGCCCTGAGGCTTTCATTTAGCCCCAGCATCACAACGACCGAGATTGAAATCTGGTATAGGACAGGAGTGGTGTTCACTGTTATCATTTCGATTGCTCATGTCCTCGGTTAGCTGCCGTTGCTCTTGTTCATGCATTTCAACCATCATAGTTTTCCGATTTGTGGCCAAACAAGAGCTCACCATCATCAAGACTAAAGCAAGTGCTAGAAACCTCATTCTTCAACTTTTACAGTCACTGCCATTCAAAACCAAAAATTTAAGAAGATTAAACAAAGAAGAAGGAAGAAACAATATTATTATTCTTAAGTAAGGGAACTAGAATAATCAACTAGAAAAAGAAAAAGAAAAACATTTTTTTAATCTTTTAAATATCTATATATTTTGGAAGCAGTGAAGAATATTTACTTACCCAAATGGAGGGTAAAAAGCTTTGGGACCTTATTACGTTTGAGGAAGAAGTTTAATCAATTTATAGAGGCGTGCTAGGGTTTTTGTGATAGACAAGTTGTCGATATAAATTTAATGATGGAGTCTCCACCAAAAGAGGCAATATTAAGTGGGATGCCCATATAATTGAAATCAAATTGTTTTTAAAAGAATTAGAATGATGAAGTTGAAAGAATTCTTTGGTCCGCATTGGCACTAAAAATAGGAAGATTCCACCTTAGCGGTGGAATTAGCTTGGTAAAAACAAAACTTTCCATCAAGCGCATAGAATGTTACCTGTTGCATTGCCTTGTGATGTAAAAAATGGTTGTTATTGATCATGAAAGCTCAAAAACGTGTGAAAACACAAGAGTTTGTTTAGACCCTCAATTAAAAATTATGGTTAGATTATTTTTACTCTAACTTATTTAAGTGCGGAAACAAGAGTAAATGAAATGCAATCAACCAATACTACTCTAGTGTATAAACATGAACGACAAACAATAAAAGTAAAGTACAAGAGTAACGGAAGAGAGATACAAACACAAGATAACACAGTGATGTGTTATCAAAAAGAAAACCAAAGAACTTGGCGAAAAACCTCTTTGCCGCCCTCCAAGCGATAAGTCGATCCTCTAGACAATCAGTTAGAATACACGAATAGTAAGAAACCCTTCAAGCTCCTACTCTAACAAGGTTTCTCGGAACCGTGTCTTGTCTAGCTTTCCGGATCCCACAATACGCCCGATTGCATCCACTAAGCCTCACTGGCTTCTTTTGGCAAATCCCCAAGGTTTCCCAAGCTCCAAAACACTTTCTACACTCTGAAAATGTGTGGGTTGTGTTTAGGTACAAATCTCCTCTCAAGGTATGATAATGGGAGAGGGAAGGAGAAGAGACTAGAATGATTTCTCACTAAAGATGAGTAGCTCTCTCTCTAAAAGATGAGTGTGTGTTGTAGAAAACCTATCTAGGGTTTTTCTCTCTGAATGATCTCCTTTACATTTGTGGGTAATGAGGGTATATATAGTATTGGTGAAGGGTAAGAAAGTCACTCTTAACAATCCTCTAGGTAGAGAGTCTCGTGGGTATCTGGGGAGAAGGCCTTACCCGCGAAATACTCGCGAAATTGATAGCCTGACACGACTTTTCAGCTTTCAGTCATGTGCTTCTCACATGCCTTTTTCGCGAGAACCCTTCTCGTGAACTTTTCATAAGCTAGTCGCAAAATGCACTGATTCTTCAATTAAGCTTGAGTCTTCACCAACTTAAGACTAAACTCAATATAATAAAATCCCACAAAATACAAGAAAATAAATTAAAATAATTACAACACTTTTTGTCATGGAATAAATCCAACATAAAACATAGTTGTAAATCATAATTTTACAATCTCCCCTTTTGGCTATTCCGTGATAAAACACCCTATAACAGACTCTAGACTTAAACGTGAGTTTGGAAACAATGGCAAAACTCACTCACACCTAAATCTAGAAGCTGTGATGAACTTGGAATAAAATACGTGTAACCTGAAACACTTACACAAAACGCATTAGACCCTTAAGGTGATAAAAGGACAAGTATAATGTAACAAATAAAATGCGATCTAGTAAACATGTTGTAAAACATATGAGCAACTTGATCATATACCAAAACAGTCATATGGAAATGACCACAATGATCATATAGCAAAGCAAATGATCATCCGAACATGCAATCAATAAAGCACAATAGCATAAGGATGTATGTATGTCCAACAATTAAGCGTGATGCAATGAGAGCAACAAAGCATAGATACTAAACATAACTCAAAGCACCATAAACAACGAGAAAACAAGCAAAATATAAAACAAAACAAAATAAGGTTTTCTAAAAAAAAAATGCCTTCTCCCCCTTGGTATATGCATCTCCCCTATGACTTTCTCCCTTTACAAATGTACACGAGGTAGAATTTCTCCCCCTAAGAATGTGCACATGAGTCATATAGAAATGACAAAACACACTAGTATACTCTCCAGTATACTCTCCCCCTTTTTGTCACAAATAGACAAATTAATCAAAAGGAAGGAGAGAAAGAAAAGAAGATATGAACAATGGTATGATGCATGAGGGGTGCAAGATGAATAAAAAAATGAAGCTCAAATGAAAGACAAAAACATAAAAAATGTTACAAAGCATAAAGTAAACATGACATGCTAAAGATGATGGAACAAAGTATAGTCCTAAGCATGACATAGACATAAGAACATGTTATAAGTGCTAAAAGGTTTAAAAGGACTTAACTAGCATAAGTGAATACAAAATATATCAAGTGTAAGAGTGTGTGCAGTAAAGGTGCATCTAGTGTGCATGTGAGATGCATGACCAAGCACTCAAGGGGCAAAGTGTATAAAACACACAACCAATGATCAAAACATGATAAACATGAATAATTATAGTGATCCCCAAAATTTGGTACTCATCAAAGTCCAAAACAATGAAAAAATGTCATTTGGGCATTTTATCAAACACTTAAGAGTACACACACTACACATCAGGGACGGACGCAGGATTTCAAGCTAAGGGGGGCCGGAGATAAGCAAAAAAAAAAAAAAAAATCAAACACACATCCATATAGTCACAGGCGAAGCCAAGAAATTTTCTTAGGAGGAGCAAGTTAGTTATGCCTACATTGTGATAATAGGTTAAGCTTACGTTGGCTCAAAATGCAAAAAACTCAAGTTAATTTGGCCCAAATTATGGCCAAAATAAAATTACTTTATTTCACAAACTAACTTTAAGTAAACTTGTGCCTACATTTTTTTCACTATACTAAATTATTTGTACTTAGGTTAATAAGTTTGAACTTACCTTTTTACATTTTAGAGCTTTTCTAAGGAATTACATCTAATGTTTCAACATTTAGGATAAAAAATTGATTAATAGGTATGAAATTTTGAAGATTTATACAATAATTTTTGTTAAAAAAAAGTGTGAACAATGAAGTGCAAATTACTATTTAAGTGCAATTAGATTAAATCAAACAATTAAAAAATTATTTGTCCTCCTACTATTATCATATATAAAGAGATAATCTAATATTCTAATATAAACCACATTATTATATATTATATTATTATTATTATTATAAATAGATTTATACAATTTTTTTTTTAAGGTTTTCATGGGCTTTTGAAAACTCTTAGGCTGGCTGGCTGGGGGGCCTGAGCTAAAAACCAAGGGGGGCCCAAGCTAAAAACCAAAGGGCCCAAACCTATTTTTTTTTTTTAATTTTACATACTAAAAATTTTTTTTTTGGACCCAGGGGGGGCCCGGGCCCCCTTTGCCCTGCACCTGGGTCCGTCCCTGCTACACATGTATGTTAAACAATGCATGAACATGTGAAAATCTTACCTAAATACATGTTATTTTTGCCACAAGGGGCCAACATCAAAGAAAAACTTCATTTAAAACAAAGCCCAATAAAAAAAATTGACAAAAAATAAGTTTTCCAACTCTCATTTGAGAAAATCCCAACTACGAACATAAAACCCCCAAAAACATAATCTAAGGATCAAAATCAATTAAAAGAGTTAAAGATTACCTTAAAGATGTTAATGAAATGAAAAACAATTGAATTTAGTTGGGTTTTGATATAGAAACATTAAAATAGGGGTTTGGGAGAAGATGGGAGACATTTAAAACAAATGTCCTACAAAATGCCCTTTAAAAAGTTGATCTGGTAATTTTCACGGGAAGCTGGAAATTTTTGCGGGTAAGCCTTACTTGTGAAATTTTTCGTAGGTAAGTCTTACTTGCGAAACAGTCGCGAAACTCTCTGTCCAAAGTTGAAAAACTTGAAAATTGGACCATTTAACTCGTGACAGAGCTTATACATGAAATAAGTCACGAAAACATATAGAAAACATGTTTTTCACACAAAAACAATTTGAAAAACTTTGAAAAACATAGGTGATACAAATCACTTCCAAAAGCAAACAAAAAGAATAAAAATCTTTTTAGTTTGATCCACATGTGGTTAAGCACACACACATCACATTTGAACATATACAATCACACAAATGAAATAAGCATTCATTGAACATTAAACTTGTGTGTTGTGTGTGTGGATCAAGTGTGGAATGGTCCTTAGTCTAGAGTGAAACTTCAATGATCAATTCAATCAAGTCATACACAACTAGGACTAAGTCAAGTGGTCTATCTCAATTATAGAAATAAACATATATGATCTCCCACAAGAAAATGATTACAAGACTTAGAAGCTTTTTATTTTATTTGGCTTCTATACAAATCATAACATTTAATCATTTTTAAACAGTACATCTCATTTTAAGATCGGTGCTTGAAATTTTTGATATTTTAATATTGAAAATAAGCCTTTGGTTTTTTAAGCACCATACATTTCAATAAAAAAAAGTTGTTTTCCCTTTTTCCTAGTCAAATACTAGTATGTGCGACAGTTTTTGCAGCTCATTATCTCTTTTTATTTTGAGATTTACATTTGTTGAGCTCTTTAAGCAAAAACATAAAAAGTGTGGGAAGATATCTAGGCACAAGTCTATGCATGTATCAAAACCAACAAAACTATTGATCAGTCATTCATGATAAGCTTGAAGATCGATTTATAACAGTCACACATAGATTTCAAGATGTTTTCCACAAAGATAGATGTACATACAAAACAAGCTAAGCTCATAAATGTACTACGCCATTAGTACGAAGGTACTAGGCCAAACTTATATGTGAGATGTGCTCAAACATATACGATCAAACTTTTTGAATTTTTCACTTTTTATGTGGTTTTGGAGTTTTACTCACACAAAACAAAAGCAATAAAATAAGATCAAAAAACAAAAACAAAAACAAAACAATACATATAAAGAGATGCATGATGCACAAATGCATGACAATGAAGTATCTAATGCATAAAGGGTTTTACAAAGATCGAAAGAATTAGATTAAGGACCAAAAAAGTAAAAACTCAACCATAGGAACCTTTTCTCATCCAAATAGAATGATTGTTTGGAATGAGTGTCTCATGAGAAGTGAGACGAGGGTTGGAAGAATGAGAACTAAAGATGCACATAGACAAGGAGTTAAAAGAATTAAATACTTTCTTTAACAACATGCTATTTTTACTCAAATCTGGTTTACCCTTTTTAGCACAATTTTCAAAAAACTCAAGTTTCTCTTTTCTTTTGATTATTTTAAGAGCATGAAACTTAGAGCAATGAGATCTAAGATGACCAAAGGCACCACAATGATGACAAACAATGGGTTTAGGTCCACTAGGCTTTTTAGGGAGGGATCTAGCATTATGTTTTTGTCCTTTCTTCAACATGGAACATTGAGGTCTTATATGACCAATTATGCCGCAATGGTGGCAAGTAGGGACAAACTTAGATCCACTCAACTCTCTAGGATGAGACCTAACCGAAGGCTTAGGCTTAAGAGCATTTCTCTCCACTTTTTAGTTTCTTTTGGATGAAGGAATGTACATCGATTTGTCTTTAGAGGTAGAACTCATAATAGGTACAAAATCGAGTACCACAACATGATTGCAACAAATATTTTCATCATTTTTAGCAATAGGCTCAGCAATCAAACACTTGACATGCATCTTAAGAGATTCATTTTCAGATTTAATATCATTAACAAGTTTGTTAGACAAAACAAGTTTAGCATCCAAGTCCATATTCAAACACTCAAATTCCTTTAGTTTTTCAAGAGACTGTTCCGCAAGTTTCTTATGTTTTTCAAGTAATTTATTGGATTCATTGAGCTCAGCAATCAAATCATCCTTTTCACAAGTGAACTTGCTGAAATTCTCATGAAACTTCTTAGCCTTTTTTTTTTAAGAGTTTAACATTTTGAATATCAACAATAACACCCAAAGATTCGTGTAACATGGAATCACAATTATGTGGATAAACACTCATTGAGGCATTTTCACAACCATATGGCATGTTACAATCAACAATATCCATAGAAGCACACAAAGCATTATCCATGGCAAAACACACAAGGTTAAGGATCACACTTAGGTAATGAAACCAAAATAAGTGTACTCCCTCTGATACCAATTGAAAGCTCAAAAATGTGTGAAAACACAAGAGCCTGTTTAGACCCCCAATTAAAAATTACGACTAGATTGCTTTTACTCTAACTTATCTAAGTGCGGAAATAAGAGTAAATGAAGCGCAATCAACCGATACTACTCTAGTACATAAACATGAACAACAAACAATAAAAGTAAATTACAAGAGTAAGGGAAGAGAGATGCAAACACAAGATAACACAACGATGTGTTATCGAAGAGGAAACTTAAGAACTCTACAAAAATCCTCTCTTCCACTCTTCAAGCAATAAATCGATCAATTAGACAATCAGTTGGGATAAACGAATAGCAAGAGACCCTCCAAGGCTAATATACCCAGTGTACCTAAGCCCTCCAAGCTCCTACTCCAACAAGGCTTCTCGGAACCGTGTCTTGTCTAGCTATCCGGATCCCATAATACGCCCGATTGCATCCACCAAGCCTCACTGGCTTCTTTTGGCAAATCCCCAAAGCTTCCCAAACTCCAAAACACTCTCTACACTTTGAAAAGGTGTGGGTTGTGTTTGGGTACAAATCTCCTCTCAAGGTGTGGGTTTTTCTCTTTGAATGACCTCCTTTACATTTGCAGGTAATAAGGGTATATATAGTATGTGTGAAAGGTAAGAAAGTTACTCTTAAAAATCCTTCAGGCAGAGAGTCTCGTAGGAAGGTCTTACTTGTGAAATACTCGTGAAATCGACAGCCTGACACGACTCTTTAGCTTCTAGTCATGTGCTTTTCACATGCCCTTTTCACGGGAACCTTTCTCGCGAACTTCTCGTGAGCTAGTCTCGAAATGCACTGATTCTTCAATTAAGCTTGAGTCTTCACCAACTTAAGACTAAACCCAATACAATAAAATCTCACAAAATACAAGGAAATAAATTAAAGTAATTACAAGACTTTTTGTCATGGAATAAAGCCAACATAAAACATAGTTGTAAATCACAACTTTACAGATTATAATATGAATCTACTACTGATATCACTTTTTTATCCACTAATAATAGTCCATTACCTAAAATTTGTTGTGAAAATATTGTGGATATAGCATTCTTCAAATGTAATTATAGTTCTTTCCATGACTTATTCGGAACTTATGATCTATGAAGTGTTCTCATTCAATTTTTTAGAAAAATAAAAGCGGTTTAATTTAGTATAGGTACTTGGAAATGCTTTTGAATTTAATAACGACATTGTAGCTATAATTGATTTCCTACAATCTTAACTGATCCCCATTACCTATTTTCTACTCAAATCTTCTATGAAATTGTAGACTGAAGAAAACATTTGACCCTTAATGTTTGAATTTTTTTTTTCTCTCACACTGGCCCTTATATTTCAAAACTTCATAATGGTCCTTGAAGCATGATTCATTTTTCTATTTGGTCCATAATGTTTCAAAATTTTCAATTTCATGAAGGGCCAAATAGAAAAATTAATCAAGCAAGATCTTAGGATTCTACCGATCCTGCACAATCCTATTGATCCTAAAAAATGCACTATTTGAGTCGTTTTAGCAGGTATGATCGTAGATCCTACGATCCAACTTCCATTTCTGGCAACCACACTTGATGAATGTAACTCAATATCTTTATGTTTTGATGATTATATACATTTGAATGCCTTCAAGAATACATTGTCTTAAGGATTTGAATATGGTCTTAATGAGGAATTCTCTGAAATTTTGATGATTGTAAATCTTGGAGAAGCACTATTACACATTTTGGATTATTTGTCTGCTTATGGTGATTGGGGATGTTTGGTTGATGAATGATTGGTCATGTAAAGTTGGAAAATTTTGTGATCCATAATCCCCCTTCCCTTTCTTATTGATTCTCATTATTTAATTTATAGATGGGGAGGTTCAAGGTCTTTGAATTTGATTCAAACTCTCTTATCTCAAAGTTATCCAACTCAATCTTATCCCCTAAGTCCTTTAGATAAGAGTGCAAATCATAAACAAGTTAAAAATTTCGAAATTGGGCAATTATGGGCTGAAGTGCCGATTAAATTTTCTTCATTCCCTTGTTGGCGCTTGAAGAATTAGAATTTTATATTGCAACTTGTCACATCCATAGGAATGTTACAGCTAAAAGCGATTGTTTCATACCACATAACCAAGATTATTACCACACATAAAACATTATTATGCATATAAATAGTGTAATATTTAGTGATAGTCCAAAGTCACAAATCCAAACGTAAACTAATATCACGTTATGGACACTTGATTTACAACACACTAAATAAACATCATCCATCGATTAAAATGCTTAACAACGTCTTTCTACCTATTGCCACTCCCATTATTTACCGCTGCAACCATTGTTGTTGTTATTGAAATCCTCCCGAGGAATGTAATGGTGATTATTAACACTGCTTCCACCATACCCAACATCAACTTTTTCATCATCGAAAAGTAGCTTTTGAGCTTCCATATTCATTTTGGTCGATAAAGTCTTTTTGTCCGCAGCCAAGCAACAGCTCACCATCATCAGGACAAGGGCAAATGCTAGAAACCTCAATTCTTGAGCTTTTGTAGTATTTGCTGTTTTGATAGAACCAAACAAAAAGAAAATTCAGGCATAAGAGGAAAAGAAAATTTTAAGTTCATGCAAGTGATCAGAGAACAAGCATACTTGCAAAATTGTTTTGCTAAACAAACCAACAAAGAATAAATGGTTAAAAAGAAGTTTTAATATCATAATATTTAACTATTTGGGGACCAATATAGAAAAACTACTTACCAGAAATAGTGTGTAAATTGTTATGTAACTGTATCTTGGAGGAAGGAAAAATTTAAGCCATTTATATAGCAGAAGGGTAGCTAGGGTTTATGCGATTGACAATGATCTATATAATATAAATTTAACAATGCTCCACCAAATGAGGCAGGCTTGAGTGGGATACTTATAGCATTCACTAAAATTGTTTTAAAAACAATTAAATTGATGAAGTTGGGAAAAACTATTTGTTCCAATATAAATAGGAATTCGACCTTTACTGTTACATTACTACATTAGCTAGCTAATTAAACCAAGGGAGTCAATACCGTACCGGAGGCTGTACCGGTTTGGCCAGCGGTACGATATATTTCGGATACCGGTCAATACCGGTGTACCGTTTCGGGTTTACCACTATTTTTTATATTTATATATATATATATATGTGTGTGTGTGTGTGTGTGTGTGTGTGTATTATAATAAATATAAAAATTTACCATAAAACATTTCCTCAATTCAGAACTAATTATTCATGATTTTAGACTTTAGTATCAATTAAAAGAAGAAAAAAAAAAAACACAATATAAAATATAGAAAGCTTAAAAGTTACCATTGCATACTAAGAAAACAAATAATATTAATAAATTAATGCAAATAAGTTATCATTCTGCTCTAACAAAAATTCAAAAATTACAATACTTAAAAAATAAAAAAAAAATAAAAAACTTTTTTTTTCGGTACCGGCCGATACGCCCGATACCGGTTGATATTACCCAAAATTGGTTGGTACGCCCAGTACATGGCCGGTACGTCCGGTATTTTTTTCGATACAAAACAGGGGATTATGTGTACCGGTATACTTGCCGATACGGTATATACCGGCCGGTATGGTACGGAATTGACTTCCTTGAATTAAACTACTTAAAAACAGTGAATCATGGTAATGAAGTGCCTGTAATTTTTTTTATTTTTTATTTAGGAAAAGAATGGCTGTAATTGTATTGCCTCGTACGTAGGTTGCAATGTCCAGGCAAAGTTAAAAACAAGTTTTTAAATAAATATATATATATATATATATTTAAAGTAAATTTGTCCCTAAATTTTTTGGACAGGATATAACTTATAACTCCAAAATCTTAGTACGTAATTCAACGGATGGATATAATTTTGTGTCTCCAACAAAAACATTCAGAATATATTTAAACTCTTCATCTCATTATAACTATCAAATTATTATATTAAAAAAAAAAATTATAAACCCGTAAAGTAGATGATGTGAAGTGAAACCAATTACGATATATATTTGGTATATAGACTCTTACCTATAAGATGCATTATATCCAAATTGCCTATGAGCCATATAGACAGCGGTAAGTGGTAGGTATCACTATTTTTCTCTAGTGTCCTCCTACCCATGAAAAAGACTTCTATTGTAAGGACTTGGTTTAGGTCCAGTGCGTGCACTGGACCTAGTCAAATAGTGACATGTGTCTAAAAGTAGACTCATGTTATCATCTCAACAGGTCTAGTGCTACTGGACATTGGACTTAAGCCTAACCCCTATTGTAAAAGCTGTACTTTGCTTCTATGCCTATTTTTAACATTTCAATTAGTGCTCAGTGCTCACTCCTTTTGAAAGAGAGAGGAAAAATTAAGGATTTAATGTCATTCAGTTATACATCTTACGTTTTCAACACAACAAATTAATGAATAAATTTTAATAATTTCATTTTTCTATATATAAAAAGCACAAATTTGCGTAGCTACAGTGTCTTTTGGTTTGTTCAATTGACACTGTAACTACAGTCATCTGTTTGTGTTTTTTTTTTTTTCTTTTAAATATTTATATGAGCTGGCATATATATTATTAAACAGACACAATAAATTTTATAAAATTTTTACAATTATTGAGGTGTCAATTTCTTATATGTCAAAATAAAATAATAAAATATGAGACTGTGACTAACCACGACTGAAAATAAATGTTTTATGTCTTTTGGTTTGTTCAATTGACACTGTAGCTATAGTAGCTATAGGATTTTTTTTTTTTTTTTTTTTTCAATCATCGGTTTGTGCTTTTTTTATTTCTTCTAAATATTTATATGAGCTGGCATATATATTGTTATACTGACACAACAAATTTCACAATATTTTCAAAATTATTAAGGTGTTAATTTCTTATAGGTCAAAATAAAATAATAAAATATGACACTGTGAACAACCACGACTGAAAATAAATATTTTTGTGAAAATGTTGTAACATTTGTTATGTGAATGTGTAAAAGCTACAGTACTTTTTAGTTTGCTCAATATGTACTGTGACTTCATTGGCTTTTTTTTTTTTTTTATTATTATTATTATTATTTTTGTTCTAGTCATCTGTTTGTTCTCTTTTTAAAAAAAATATTTATATGAGTTGGCATATATATTGTTATACTAACACAAAAAAATTTCACAATATTTTCACAATTATTGAGGTATCAATTTCTTATATGTCAAAATAAAATAATAAAATATGAGACTATAACTAACCACAACTAAAAATAAATATTTTGTGAAAATGTTGTAACACTTGTTATTATCACAATATTTTCACAATTGTTCAGATCTTAGTTTCTTATAGATCAAATAAAAAAAATGCAGAATCCACAATATTTTCATATAAATTTTACAATAAATCATAGAGAAACTACTATTGATGGATAAAAAAGTGATATCAGTCGTGGGTGCATTTTAAAATGGTAACAACTTGCCATCTAGAATTTGTTATAAAAATATTATGGAGATAGCATTTCAATAAAATAAATAATAATACATCATACCAAAACTTACCACGGCTAAAAATAAAGGCATTGTGAAAATATTGTGACATTTTCTTGTGTTTCTAGACTTCTTTTTTGGTTTAGTTAAATTTGGTGAGAAAAAATTCATTGTTTTATACACAATTTTCTTTTGTAGTTTTTTGTTTTTTGTTTCTTTTAATGAATAGTTTAGTTAAATTTGGTGAGCAAAAATTCATTGTTTTATACACAATTTTCTTCTGTAGTTTTTTGTTTTTTGTTTCTTTTAATGAATAGTTTAAAGTGATTTGTCTCAATTAAAAACCAATGACAATTTACCACTTAGGATTTGATGTAAAAATGTTGTGGATGTAGGTTTAGGGTTTAAGGTTTTTCAGGGTTTAGGGTTTAGGGTTTAAGGGGGGTTGAGGGGGGGTTTGGGGTTGGGGGTTGGGGGTTGAGGTTAGGGTTTAGGGTTTAAGGGGGGTTGAGGGGGGGTTTGGGGTTTAGGGGTTGGGGTTGGGGGTTTGGGTTTTGGGGTTTGGGGTTGGGAAAAGATACATTAAACACCTTACTACATCCCTCAACATATCAACTCTCCCCCTATCAAAAATGTCCTATACTAACTCTCCCCCTAAGATGACTACTCTCATAACCCAAAACTACTCCCCCTTTTTGTCACGAGTGACAAAGGGTAGAGTGTCATGTAGACAACTCATCAGTAGAGTTAGCATCTCCATCCTCATCATCCGAAGCATCATCGTCATCACCATCATCATCATCGTCCTCAGCATCAGAATCCGAAGCGACTGGAGGAGGTGGTGGAGGAGAAGCCTTAGAAGCAAAACCACCCATGGTCGCCTGCCGTCGTGCAATACGATTAACACGAACATTCACCTGATACAACTCAATGGTGAGTATATCGAGGCGAGCATCCATGCGCTGCAACTGCGTCATGATGTCTCTATGAGATACATCACCTGTAGAGGTAGAAGTAGCAGATGTAGATGGAGCTGATTTGGATGGAGCCGAACTGGAGGGAGGAGTGGAATCTGTCTGTCTCGACCTAAACTGAGCCTCACTACGTTTTACAGTAGCAGCATTTATGGCAGAAATGTGTGTGAAGTGGTCGGACACAGGGAAAGGGATGGAAAAATGGCGTAGAATCCTCGTGATAGCGGAAGGAAAGATGAGCTTATCACGGGACGCCAAATCTAAATGAACATCTATGATAAAGAGAATGAAGTGAGAAGGAAAATCTATCGTAAGATGCTCAAGAAGAGATAGCAAAAATCGAGCACGAGGCTCTGTGATAAAGTTTTAGTGAGAGAGAGGATGGAGTACAAAAGTCATCACCATGTTAAGAAACCTAGGACCTTTAGCAAAAGGTCTACATGATATATACTGATGCTCACCCCAATCAGAAGGGCGCTCACAAAAAGCAGAAATGAGCTCATCCTTGGACACAGTCCTCAGACGCTCAGAAGAAGGATAGTCAAGAAACTCTATCCTAGGAACCCTAAGCACATTCGCAACTAGTTGCAGTGTGACAGCAAAGCGCGTACCTCGAACACAAGTGTGGAAAAGAGGTACTGAACGATCAAACCTGTGCATATTGGAGTAAAACTCCTGAATCAGCACGAGTGGACATGTGACCGGGACGTCACACAGTGACTCCTATCCCCTACTGTGAATGACAAAGGGAAGGCCAGTGTCGGCGAAGTTTGCCAGAATGACTTGGCGTTCCGAATGAACACCTCGTCTAGAAAAGTTCTCAGTAAATGCCTTGTGGGCATCTCCATCATGGAACCGAAGATTGAGAGGAGTAGAATCAGAAGAGGAAGAAGGTCCAGAACATAAAGGGTTCCGAGCTGGAGTGAATTTACATTTGGGTGCCATAGACACTACTAACATAAACACAATGAGAAAGAGATAGAGAGGGAGACAATCAGAAAAGTCCCAAAACAGTTCACATATATCAAAGATATTGAACAAAAAGTACGTATGCATGGGAATGCATGAACATGTGAAATTCAAATTAAAAGGCATCATGGGCTCAGCCCAATTCAATCCTAGCAGCACACAAACATAGAACACACATCAAATGCATGTAAATACCATTCTAATGCACATGAAATGCAATGTATGACATTTTGAAAACATTTAAGTGAAAACCCAACCCAAACTTTCAAGAAAAACTCATTAATTTTGAAAAACCCCAAAAATTTCCAAAAATCCCAAAACCTAAGATTCAAAACATGAAATGCATGAGAAAGGAAGGGAAATGAGATCTTACCAAATGATTGAAACCAAGGGAAGACCGAAAATCAAGTGGGTTTGAGGATTTGAGTGAGAAAAGGGTGTTTGGGAGAGGAACCGCCATGGACAGATCGAGAGAGATCGAGTGAAATGAGAGAAAATCACGACAGGAGCTTAAATAGACACCTCAGTAAATCTCAACAGCTGAGGTGTCGAGAGGTATCGAGGATGCTATCAAGGAAGGTGTCGAGGACATGGCCGTCGACAATTGAAGGTATCGAGAGGTGTCGAGATATAAGAACTAGTTTCAAAGAACAGAAGCTCGATCGATCGACCAGGTATCGAGGAGGTATTGAGGAGACAGGAACTTTCTCGATCGATCCACCAGGTGTCGAGACAAGTGTCGAGATTGCGATAAGAAAAGGCTTGAGAAGCTCGACAGATAACCAGGTATCGAGGAGGTGTCGAGCCAGTAGTTAAAAGCAATTTTTCAAGAAGTGAAAAACACAGACATGAATACAATCCAACATACACCTCAACCATAGATCCAATCAACATATAAAGCTCTCAAAATCATCTCTCGACAAAAATTTAAGCACATGGATCTCCCAAAAGCACACACACACTAAACAAGTCTAACCCATTTTATTTTTCAAAAACAAGTCAGGAAAGTTTAGTGAGCATACAAAAGCACATGTAAAACCTTAGTGATGGCCAAATCACATTGTACCTGCACATGTATCAAAAGTAGCAAATAATATTGTGTGTTGTGTGTGAGAAACATCGCAAGATTGCATATGTGTATACATATTATGACGATCTGAGATATGAAAAAATAACTTTAACTCACACACAATCATAGCTATTTGATGGGGACTATCACCTTCGAGGAACGTCCTATAACTCCCACATCTCCTAGAATACACACTTGCAACCATATTTAAAGCATTTTTGATCTTTTTGCTTTTTATTTTCTTTGCATATTTTCTTTTTAAGCATATCATGCATAGGCTTATGAGAAAGAAAAGAAATACCCATTGATATTTGACATTCCAAATTTGCTATGCCTAAGCATACAAATGTCATTGACATCACACTTTTGCTATGCCGAAACATACAGATGTCATTAATGATTGGCGGGCAACAGTGGTGAGATGGTTATTTATGCCTTTCTCTTAGGATTTTCTAGTCCTATCCGTCAAAAAGAGTGATATGAGTGTTAAGTTTTAAGAGATAACCTAATCTTACTCATCACAAATAAGAGCCACAAAGCTCACTTGCTTAGTTGTGCATAGAGATGCTCATCTAAGCTACAAGAGATACAAAGTTTAGAAAACTTTGTTTCATTGGCCATCCAAGGTACACAAGTACCAAAGTACACAAACACACATTATTTTTGTATTTTTCTGAGTTTTCAATTTTTTATTTATTTTTTATATCAAAAACAAAATAAACAAAACTAAAAGTAAACACACAAAAACATGTTAACAAAGCAAAATATAAAACTAGACTGACTCAACAAAAATGCAAAACACACAAGCAATGCAATAACCAAGAAAAACAAGAAGGGAGAAGAAAGTGATGAAATCACTTAGAATCCTTTTTCTTCCTCACCTTGGAAGAACCTTTCCTTTGATTAAATCCTTGAACAGGCGGTGAGGGGGAAGAATTGAAACCGTTCAAGTTAGAAAGGAACATGAGGGCTTTTAGAAGATCTCCAAGAGGAGCAAGAGAGGATTGAAGCTGATTTTGGCTTCCAGATGCTGTCATGCCGTTGCTCTGTTGGGTGGCTAGCCACTTGTAGCAATTTGGTCGAGTATGACCGGCAACTCCACAATGATGATAAAGATTCTGCTTCTTTTGTTTAGGCTTTTAAGAGTTAGCCTTCTTAGCCCTAGGGTTTTTAGCATCTTCTTTATCTTGCTTAGGGGGTGCTCCTAACATAGACTTACCCTTGTCTAAGTTCTCACTAGCTAATTCAGTTTTAACATCAGTGTTCTCAACTTTAACAATATTAGCATGAGGAACAAAAATAGTAGAGCTAGTAGAAGCAGAATTAGAGAAAGAAAGACCATACCCTAAACCTGTTCGATTCGAAGCAAAGTTCTGATTGCTGAGCATCTCATCAAGTTTTGCACTTAAAGACCTCTCCAATTGAGCTCTGACTTGAAATAGCTCCGCTTCAAGCTTCTTGGTCTTCTCCGCCAGGAAGTTGTTCTCAAACCTTAGTGTTCCAATAGTTTGATTTGCCTCATCAAACTTTGTGGATAACTCTTCACGATCAAGTTCCACATCACTGAGCTTTTTGGTGGTCAGCCTATACAACTTCTCATACTTCTCAGAGAGCTTGTAAAGCTTCTCATAGGCTGAATGGATATCATCTTGATCATCCATCTTCTCACACTTGGTGTCCACCAATTCTTCTTCTTCATCCACTTCTTCAACAATCCCTTCAGTAGAATTGACTGTGGCAGTGAAGGCATTTAAAATTCCGTCATCCTCATTGTCGGAATCATCTTCAGGCTTAGTGTCACTCAGGGTTACAACAAGAACCTTGCTCTTCCCAATGCTCTTGAGATATGTAGGACACTCATTCTTCATGTGTCCAAACCCATGACACCCAAAACACTTAGGTCCTGCGGGAACAGTGTACTGACCACCTTGCTTTGCATCCTTCTTCCCTTTGTCTTGGCTCTTAAACTGAAAAGAACTAGATTGCTTGCGGTCCTTATCGAAGCTCCTTCCATTGGCATTCTTCATAAACTTTTTGAACTACCTTGTAATGTAGGACTTCATCTTAGAATCTTCATCATCGGAAGACTCATCTGTATCACTGCTCTTTGCCTTCAAGGCCATGCTCTTGCCTTTGCTTGATTTGCCAATCCTTGATAATCCTAGCTCGTAGGTCTGCAAGTTCCTAACTAGCTCAGTCAAAGGAATTTTGTCAATGTCCTTTGATTCTTCTATTGCCGTAATCTTGGCATGAAATCTCTCAAGTAGAGATCTGAGCACCTTTCTTACAACCTTGGGTTCTGGGATGGTTTCCCCAAGATTGAAGGCTGAGTTCACTATGTCCTTAAGCTTGGCATAGAACTCATCAAACGACTCATCCTCCTCCATCTTAATTTCTTCAAAGCTAGTAGCGAGCCTCTGTAGTTTTGAATCTTTGACAACTTTTGTTCCTTCATAGGTTGTCTGGAGGATGGTCCATGCCTCTTTAGCAATTTCTGTTGAGGATATCTTCTTGAACTCCTCATTGGTAACTGCGCTAAATAGGGCATTCAACGCTCTGCTGTTGAAGTTTGCCGCCTTGATCTTGGCTTCATCCCAATCGGCCGGCGCTTCTTTTGGCTTAGTCCAGCCAATCTCAACAGCTTGCCACACCTTCTCATCTAAGAACTGCAAAAAAGCTCTCATGCGTACTTTCCAGTAGGCATAGTTAGTCCCATCAAATAAAGGAGGTATAATTAAAGATTGTCCTTTATCTATGACAAACAGGAGTCAATAGATCAACACAGCAAAGATTAAAACCTAATCAGAGTGTGCCTACTCTGATACCACTTGATAGGCCATAAATTGAATGACTCCTTGTGATTAAACCAATTAATTAATTAGCCAAGTTATTAATTAATCAATTTATCATTCAATTGCGTGGCAGCACAAACAAATCATCAAATAACTAAATATGCAGCGGAAATTAAATGACACGGTGATTTGTTCACGAATGGAGAAAACCCTAACGGCAAAAACCCCACCGGGTGATTTTCAGGTCACCACTCCCGAAACTCCACTATTATCAAATCAAGTAAACGAATCCCAAGTACCTTACCAACCTACAGTTGAACCCTTACCCTAATACCCAATTGGACTTGATTTGTAGTGACAATTTCCACCTTTAATGCACGGCTCCCAAGTACGTGACTAACCAGATGTGCGGATCCTAGTACGCGACTTCAAACACCAACTTAGAAGAAGAGGTTGGTTGCAAAATTCTTCAGTTCATCCTACGCGATGAAGATCAGGAAGATACTTGGTCACAAAACCCTTTAGTGCAAATACACAGCAACTTCTTCAGAGAAGATGAACTAGGTCAAGAACTTTGTCTTTGATCACAATTTGCTTGAACAAGGATTGCTCAATGCTTTTGCAACTTATGTCTACGTTGACGGCTCTTAAAACAATCCTTTTATATGTTTAGGGTTAGAAGAAAAGAAGGCCCAAAAACATATTCACAGATCCCAAGAAAATCATATCAGAAAACCTGATTTTTTAAATCTCGACAGATAGCATGTGTCGAGGAGCTATCAAGCAGGTGTCGAGCTTTAATGAAAATGCACTTCAACTTGATTTTTCTTGGACAGACTTGATGACTTCAACACTTGATCTTGAAACCTTATTTCTTGAAGTATTAAAAACACCTAGAACTATCCAATTACAAGTAGAGTGCGTTTTGTCAAAGGATTAGCCAATTTACATAAATAAGTATGACATATGTTCTTAGCATATGAACCACATATGTCCTAACAGTTTTTATTACAAGGAATAATCATTCCTTATGAATAGCTATTCTTCAAAAGGTTGTAATAACTATTCCTCTTTAAAAGGTTGTATTAGCTATTCCTTAGTAAGTGCAATAATTTCAAATTTTAATATATTTCCAAATAAACAAACTTTCCATATACATCTAACAATTATAAAAATAAAAAATCATAAAAAATAACACATATCTCTCTTAAATTTAAAAATAACAATTTTTAAGGAGATATAATTGTATAAGTAAGAAAATTCCTAAAATAAATATTAAGTTTCATTCTAATATTATAACTCACAACCAAACTAATGAATAGGTTTAGTTATTACATTACAACACATTTTAGTCCTAGTAATAAAGATTATAATTCCTGACGTAATCTTCATTCAGTGTACCAAACATACCCTTAGTATATTCTCCTAAGGAGAGAAAACTTGGCCTTGGCCTGACTCTGTTCATCGACCAGGTAGAAACCTTCATAAATTCTCCTAAGGACAGAAACCTATCCTCGACTTGACTTCGGTCACCAACCAGGTGAAAACCTTAATGAATTTTCCTAAGGACTGAATCCTAGCCTCAGTCTGACTTCGATCACCAACCTGGTGAAAAACCTTAACAAAATATTCTGAGGATAAGAACCCTGCCTTGATCTGAACCTATTCACCGACTAGTAAAAAAAAAAATTAACAAACTTTTCCCTTGAAATAAAGACGATCTTAACAAGGAGGGCCTCAATTGAAATAGCTCATTGTTTGAATCTATTGTCCAAGGGACTATGATAAATCAACCTATCGAGCATGGAACAGAAAAATGTTGCATATGTGTTACCAATCATTCACACTTGGGATTTTTTGAAGTGTGATATTATGACTCCACTTAAAATAATAAATCATATGTATGAAAAGGGTTCGGCCATGCAATAACGCTCTAATTGGAGCATTACAATAGTGTGAAGAGCAAATTGAATGTTATACAGAAATAAAATGGAGCAATAAGCAAACAATTTAACTAAAGAAATTCAAACATTCAATATTAAATAAACTAAATAAAGTTTAATACACGAATAAAATATCACTTGGCTAGATACAAAAAAGTTTGACTAGCCCTAAAAGAAATAAGAAATAATAAGTACAAAATGGTTCAACAAGTCAGGTGATTGTGGCAACTTCACGAGCAACTAAAGGGACTGAACCAAGGGTTGATTAGGGAGTGCTTTGCATTGGCAAGTTCTTTGTCACGAGTAGAGACAATGCTCAAAACTTTGGCAAGTTTGACTTCGGCCTTGCCAAGCTTCCCCTGCAAGTCCTCAGCCTTTTGCTTAGCTAACTCCTGAGCCCTTTCTGTGATGGTTGCCCATCACTTTGCCACGTTCAGCTCTAGGGTTTTCTCGTTCAAGCTGGACTCGACAACTTGCTTCAAAGCCTTCTCCTTGTCGGCTTCCTCATGCCTTTTAACCGACCCTTCACAACATGGGTTAATTGGGCAGCTTGGGACGATAATAGAGATGATAGGGGAAGTCAGTGTGATCCGAGTATTAACACTTATAAAATTGAAGAATGTAAAGATATAATAATAATAATAATAATAATAATAATAATAATAATAATAATAATAATAATAATAATAATAATAATAATAAGATAACAATTAGGAGTAGGTATACTCATGGCTATAGTATGCCAGTTTAGCTTCAGGACGATATCTTTGTCCCGACAGTCCGCGTAATGGTCGAGGTCGGCAAGCAATAGTAAAGCCTTACCAAGGCTATTTAGAGACATTTCCCCCAAGGCCATTCCTCCAAGTCCGAACATAGGAGTCGACTATATGTGATTATGAACAATTGATTCCAATTGGTTACAATTATAATCAATTTGAAATTAATGATGTTTTATTATTTGATTGGCTTGGACTACATCTTATGGTAAGGTTGCACACACTTGATTAATTAGATATTCAAACATTAATTATTCAATGAGTAATTTATGTAATTATCTTTTTAATTAAGGTAAATTTGTAACTAATTAAGTTTGAAATGGAAGTGATTAGAGCCTATTAATGTTAATTGGAAACTAATTTGGGGCCTATTAATGCTAATTGTGCTAAAATTATTTTCCAAAAAAAAACCTTTACTCACCATTTTGTTGATATCTCTAAGAATATTTGAATATGTGAGTGAGGTTAATTTTTCCAGAAACTAGACATCCGGAGTTCAATTTGAGCATAAGAACGAGATAATTTCTATCAGAATTAAGTAAGATATGATTTTTCAAACTTTTCTCTATGAGCTATTACAATAGTTATGAGAAAATCGAATTTTTCTTGCTCATCACTCCCACGAATCTCTACATTTAATGCACCAACTTTCCCCAAAGTCTGAAATAGGGTCTAGGTTCATGATTCTTTTTGATCCTTTGTCAATTTTCATTAAATGACATTCCATTCATATTTTTTTCACTGCTACTATATAAATCCCCCCTCTCCTCCATTCCAAAACACACGGAAACACCCTTTCTACTCCTCTCTTGAGTTCTAGTGAAGTTGAATAGTCTTGTCATATCTTGGTCTTCTTGAGACTCAAGGTATTGAGTGAGACTCACTCTTGCTCTCCTAGTTCTTCTCCACTCCACCCTTAGGACCTCCATCAAGAGTCTCCTCCTCCACTGTATGGATTTTGCATGCAGTTATAATCCCTTTCCCTAACTTGTTTTTTATATTATTATGACGAGATTAGAATTAAAGCATGCTAGTGTTTATTTAAATTCCTTGAATATGTTTGAATTTTCTTAAGAATGTTCATATGCGTTCTTCACATGTTCTTGCTTGTTCATCACTTGTTCATGCATAACACTAGCTTTGATCTTAAATCCACATAAAAAATATATGAAAAAATGTTTGTTTCATAATTCTCTCAAATCTTCGAATCAAGGATATCACCATCCACACACATTTACTAGAATTTATTTTTCAATCTAAATGCAATGCTTAATAAGTTGAATTAGGGTTTGTCACATACAAACACATTAAAATCAATATGCAAATTGATTAATAACATATTAGATGATATGATATGAATGTTGGCCACCACAGTCTAGAAGACTGGTTTCATTGGGCAAGATGGGTGCCTGACACCTTCCCACCTTGTAACATAGCATCTGAGCTTAGATCAAGGGTAGATAGATCAATGCTTATCCTTATAATTTTCAATTTCTAGATTGTAACTAGGAAACAAAGCCATGTACTTTATCTTAGATTGTATCCAGGACCAAAGTCATGTAATTTCCTATGATCAATTTAAATTCAATTTCAAATTAATAAAATGATGAATTTTTCAATTATGGTTTTCTTATTTATCCCAATAATTAAATAAGTAGTGATTTCATTGTAAAACCCTTAATCTAAAGGAGAAAATATAATCAGTCGAACCTTCATTTTGAGAGGCTCCACCTATTCACGTGGGTTTGGCCCAACACCAAAAAAAGGGGTCGGGGGCGCAGTCTCTCACAGTAACAAGTGGGCTAAAAGATGCCATGATTAAATTTGAAAATAATAAACATAAATACAATAGCTAAATTGGACATTATGAATTTAGCTTATAAACATATAGTGTGGAATCTTAATAAAACCATAATATAAAATATGCAATGAAAACCCAATCCCAAATTCAATCTTCCTCAGCATAGAGTGAACATTAAATACTATGATTGATTGAAAACATTTTTCATTACTAGTGCTGTCTTGATAACTCTTACCAAACACTAATGATATGTCGTTATTCATTTAGCCACTAAATAATAATAGCAAGAACTTAGCATAGAGGATATTATAATATTTAGTTTAGTGTATACCATTGCCTAGAGTCATGTGTAGCCACATTTCATCTACCAATAAAATTTTAATCTCATAGTACCATGATACAAAAAACTCTTAGCATGGAATGCAAGGCTTGAGGCCAAGACGAGGTGTTTGCTCACACCACTATAAACGGGGAAGTCTAAACTTGTAGTATTATGAAATTAAACACCCTCCACATGGAATACTAGGCTCGAGGCCAAGACAAAGTGCCTACTTCACACTACTATGAACTGGTAATGGAGATTGTGAGATTCAACCCTTCAATCTCTCTCCCTCTAGAAATTTTAAAAGAATTTTATTTATTTATTTATTTAGAAAATATGTGTAATCTCATCACACATAGCCTTGCACTTTATTAACGTTTTAACACTTATTGAAAATTCAAAATTCGATACGTTTGATTGGTCAAATCTTTTTCTCGATCGATCGAAAAATTGAAGATATTCATCACAAAGTCACTGCTTGATTTGATTGATCTTGATTCCTGTTCAATTGGTTGAAAAGAACATTTGATCAATCGAAAGGAATTCTCGATTGATCGAGACTTGTGAAATTGAATTTTTCAGAATTTTTCTGATAACTGTTTTTGACTTTTCACATGTACAAAACAAAATCCCTTGATTATAATAGAATGGGATTGAGATCAAAACTTAATTTCATTGATGCTATAGTCTTAAAGTTCAATTTGGCATACTTAACATTAAACTAAAACAACATCACAACATCAATTTCAGTTTTATCAAACAATAGTTCTGAAATCAAACTACGTAGAAAAATTACCGCAGAATTTTCAAATACCATGAAAATAATTTTCTTTGATTCTGAAACTCACTCTACATGTTATACAAACATGAGATTGAAGAACACTCTGATACCAATTATTGGAAAATATTATTTTGTGTCTCATACAAAAACACACAGCGGAAATAAACGAATCTACTTTATTCATGTGAGATAACATGAAACATCTATATTTTAGAAAAAAAGAATAGGAAGGCGTACCTTGATGCAATGAACTTAAAAAACAAACAAAGATTGAACTTGGGAAGACTTTCAATCTTCATCCCAATTCCACATATGCTTAAGTTGTGTGGTCTCTTAATCAGTTCTATAAGTACTTGTTCAAGAGAATAAGAGAGTGTCTTGAGAAATTTGTATGTTTCTCTTTTAATTATACGCATATATTTTACTGCACTTGCAGTTAATATATTTAATAACTCTTATTAAATAAATAACTAATTATCTAATTAGGTTAGCCTTTTAGGCTAGCTCAATTAGGTTTAATTGTATGGCTTGAAGTGGGACCAATAGGAACAAATAAAACTCTAACTCCAATTGGTTTCAGGCTTATTTGTCAACTATTGACAAGCCCAAAGTTATTATTAATTATATTTAATACCACTATATAAATATAATTTCACTCTAGGCCTTATAAATTAATTATATCCCAAGACTTTATTATCTAAATATTTAACCCTTTCATGAAAATATTCGTAGTAATACAAAGTTATAATGTATAACTATTATTTTGAAAATTACTACCTCTTGATCCTTTTTGCGGGACTCATGCTGATCAAGCTTTGCTTTCAATCTTATTCCAAACGCATGCTTTTTTTTTTTTTTTTTTTTTTTTTGAAAAATGAAAAATTAATTTTGCCATTTCCAGGTTTATTTGGTGTGAAAGAAAAAGTTATTCTTTAGAGTGGAAAGAACGCCTAATCTACTAATTCTTGTCAAAAAAGTAATGTGTTTTGTCCAATATCGAATAAAAATTGAAGTCTTATAAGTTGATAGTGTTGTAAAGAAATTGATGGCTTTGGCCAATGAAGATTCAGCTAAATTGGAAACTTTAGCAATGTAGTAGAAAAGAGAGAGAAAAATATAAGGAAGAAGGTATGTGGTTGGTCAGGCTGTAGTTGCACTTTCAAAAGAGGGGTGGAAACGTAAGACGCACGGGCTAAAGCAACACTTCAAAAAATCAATCTAGTTTTTTCTTTGAATTGGAAAGGTTACACTTTAGTGGGCTTGGAGAAAAAAATATTTAGGCTCCACCAAATAAAAAAGAAAAAGAAAAACTGAAGTCACTTATATTAAAGTTTACAAATTGACGAAATAAAGAATGTGATTGGAACCATGTCAATATTATAATAAAATTTTGAATTAGTTTTTTTTGTTTAGTATTTACAAATATTAGAACAATTTATCTAATTTTTTATTGAGACTTTTTTTCCTGCATAATTATTGTAAATAAAAGATAAAAATAAAATAAAATAAAATAAACTAATTGATTTTTTGCTTCAAATACCAAAGCCAAAAAGTAAAATGGAAAAGACGATTGGGCATTTCAATAAGAGTGGGACCCACATTAGTTGTTGGCCCATTCATTCAACAATCAGCTACCTTTACCCAAAAAAAATATATATATAAAAAAAAAAATTCCTTTTTGTGGGACTCATGCCGATCAAGTTTGCTTTCAATCTTATTCCAAACGCATGCTTTTTTTTTTTTTTGGAGAAGAATTCCAAACTTATACTTAAAAGTTACAAATCAAACAAGTAATTGACTTTACTTTTTGGCCAAAAAATGAAAATGGGGCTACATGAGTGTTTGGTCAGTTCAACAATCTACATGTGCACAAAAATCCCTTCTTCTTGCGGGACCCACGTGAGACTCACTAGCTTACTTTTTGTATTTTGCAAACGCATGCTTAAAGCATTTACATTAGTTCCAGTATAATAACATAAGAATAAAATTAGGTTCATGTAAACTTGTGCAAAATAGAATCATAGTTGCAGTTATTTACACAATTACTGTTTGTATGTGTGTTATAATTTATTCTTCTCTCTCCCTCTCTCTCTCTCATCAAATATGCTTTCCAAACACAAATTTCCCCACACAGACTTAGCATCAAATACTTCACCAATACAAACCCATAGTCAAGACCAAACCCACAAAGAAAAACCCACATCTTAGCCACTCCATTGCAACGAACATAGCCATTGCCACGATTGGAGCTTTGACAAACCTCCACTTCACTCCAAAGCCATCAAAAACATCAAGCCGCTATCACCAAAAATGAAGGAAGTTGTCACATTAGAGGGTGTATAATATAAAAAGTTGTCATATTTACACATTTTTATCAAAAAACTACCTGCATCAGACATGCAAAAACTGTGTAAATATATATATATATATATATTGTTCATACAATAATCATGTAAATAGATAATCTGATATAGGGTATTTTGAAAAGTGAGTATGTAAAATAGAAAAATATGTTCTTATACTAAAATAGATAGAAATTTTTGCCTGAGTTGATGTAAATACTCTAAGGGGGTGTAGATACTCAATTTTGCGCCAATAATTTAACCTTGGAAGGTGACCAAAATAATCTGATAGACCAAGAATGTATTGACCCCTTTGGTAACTTAATCAATTAATTTAGCCAAGTAAAATTAATTAATTCAATTAGTATGCAATACACGTGGTAGCACAAACAAATCACCAATTAACTAAATATGCAGCAGAAAATAAATGACATGATGATTTGTTTACGAATAGGGAAAACCTATGCAGTAAAAACCCCTCCAGGTGATTTAAGGTCATCATTCTCGAGAATCTACTATTATCGTAACAAGCGGTTACAAATAAAAGAATCCCAGTACTTTATACCAACTTATAGTTGAACTCTTACCCCAATACCCAATTGGACTTGTTCTGTAGTGACAATCTCTCATTTTAATGCACGACTCCTAGTATGTGACTAACCAATAAATGCGCGGATCCCAGTACGTGACTTAATCACCAACTTGAGAATGATGAACTAAGGAAAATTTTGTCTTTGGTTACAATTTGCATGAATAAAACTTTTCTTCACACTTGCGCAACCTTTGACGACCTTTAAAATAATCCCTATATATGTTTAGGGTTGTGAGAAAAGAAAGTCCAAACATATACTAACAGATTGGATGAAAATTAGAGCTGAAAATCTGTTTTTCATAAACCTCGATAGATATGCTATCTATCGAGCTGCTATTGAGCCTCGGGCTAAAACAGATTTTTAAGCCTCGATAGATACTAGCTGTCGAGCTTTAAAATCTAGTACTTTTTCACTTGTTTTTTGGATAGACTTGCATGGCTTTAACAATTTATCTTGAAACCTTGTTCCTTGAAACAGTAAACACATCCTAAATTTAGCCAATTACAAATAAAATGTGTTTTGTCAAAGGATTAGCTAATTCCAATATGACATATGTTCCTAACAATATTTCACATATGTCCTAACAATCTCCCCCTTTGGTAATCTGTGACAAAACCACAACAAACAAATGAACATATGAGAGAAGTCATAAATGACTCAACTCATACTTACTTGTTGAATACAATAAAATCTATCCTAACACAAACTCTTGAAAAACTTTGCAAGAAGAGAGTTTATAGCAAGAAGACTTTGACAACCTGTATTTCTAAAACATTTTAAACAAAACTCATCAAGGCATCTTAGTGTGAAATAGAAATAATAGATTGCATACAAGATATAAGAAACATGTGTATAAAGAGAGAAAAGAAACAACACATGGAAAGATAGGTGAATAACATACATCAATAGATATAAACCAAATATAAATACAATGTATATCAGATGGTCAGAAGACCAATATACATGAGGTAATTGTAAAAGAAAAGAAAAGAAAATACATAAGAACCTCAATACATCCCTCAAATAATATGGACACTCCCCCTAACAAAAATCTCCTATGCTAACTAACTCTCCCCCTATGTGTATGACTACTCTCATATCAAACTACTTCCCCTTTTTGTCACAAGTGAAAAAGGGTAAGTACATCAAGTAGACATCTCATCATCACTGGGCAAGCTAGTATCATCGTCCTCATTTGCATCACCACTGCCGGAGCCATTGTCACTCTCATCCTTGGAAGCCAGTGGAGATGGAGAAGAAGCAACAGTGAAACCACCCATGACAACCTGTCGCCGTGCGATACGACCAACACAGATGTTCACCTGACACAACTCATCACTGAGTGTGTCAAGGCGAGCATCCATATGCACAAGCTGTGCCATGATGGCCTCAAGTGTCACTCCACCTGCCAAAGAAGAAGGAGTGGAGGTGGATGGAGCTGTAGGAGCTACCATCTCGGTCTACATCCGCCTCGGGCGAAGCTGAGCATCACTTTGTTTAATAGTAGCTCTGTCAATGGCACCCATGACGAAGAAGTGATTGGACGGACGAAAGGAGACAGAAGAATGGCAAAGAATCCCCGTGATAGTCGAAGGAAAAATGAGCTTATCACGGGTCGCCGTATCCCTATAGACATCGATAAAAGATAGGATGAAGTGAGAAGGAAAGTCGATAGAAAGATCCTCCAATGAGGGATAACAAAAAGTGAGCACGAGGCTCTGTGATAGTGTTATAGTAAGACAAAGGATGAAGAATAAATGTCATCACCATGTTCAGGAACCTTGAACCTTTAGCAAAGGTCGAGCATCGGGTGTTTTGATGATCACTATGAAAATGGTGTCTCACAGAATAGAGACATGAGTTTGTCTTTGGACACAGTCCTCAAATAATTGCAACCAAGGTAGTCAGGATGCACTACCATAGGAACGAGTAGTACCTCAGATACAATCTCTGGAGTAACTACAATGCGCATACCTTGAACACGAGAGAAGAAATGAGGTACAGAAGTATCGAATCCGTGCATATTAGAGTAAAACTCCTATATGATCACGGAGGGACAAGTGACAGGGACGCCATACAGTGACTCCTAACTCCTACTGTAGATGATAGTGGGAAGGTCAGTATCGGAAAAATCCGAAAGAATGACTTGACATTCCGAATGAATGCCTCATCTAGGGGAGTTCCCCGAAAAGTCCTTTTAGGTTTTATCATCACGGAATTGTACATGAGAAAGGGTAGGATCAAAGGAAGAAGATGCCCCAGAACGAAGAGGGTTCTGGGACGAAGTGGATTTTTGTTTAGGTACCACGAATCAACTAACCGAAAGAAAGTGAAAGACAGGGAAAGAGACACGCAAAAAAGTACCAACAACAATCAATATATAATAATATAAAGAATTTTAAGGTACGTATGCATGAAAATGCATGAGTATGTGATATGCAACAAATAAAGCATTATGGGCTCAGCCCAATCCAAACCTAACAGCACACATCATTGTAACAAAGTAAACACACATCTAAAATGCATGGAACATTGTTATAATGCAAATGTGATGCAATGCATGATGATTTAAAAACCATTTTAGTAAAACCCAACTCAAAAAATTTGAGAAAAACTCATCAATTTTGAAAAACACTAAAAATTTTCCCCAAAAGTTAGGTAAAAAACTACATGAAATGTATGATAAGAAGGTGGAGAAGAGATCATACTAATGAAGAATGCAAGTAAAAGACTGAAGAGAGAGTGAGGAAGATGAAAAGATAGAGTGAGGAAGATGAAAAGATAGAGTTTGAGGTGTTTGGGAGAGGGAGAGAACCTTTTCTGTTGAGAGAGATCGAGGGGAAGTGAGAAGGAAATTGCGCTGAAACATTATATAGAGAATTTCATAAAGCTCGATGGATCGAGATGTGTCGAGAGGTATTGAGCTTTAAAACGCGAGAAATAGCTGACGAAGAGCTATCGAGGATCTAATAAGAGGTGTCCATAGCAAAAGATTTCAATGGATCGAGGTAGCTATCGAGCAAGACCTTGGTTCTATCTAGCATTTATATTCTTCTTGAAGTAACTAGTTTCTCCATAGGTTTGAGTCTGAGGACCATACAAGACCTTGGTTTTATCTAGTACTTAGTCTTCTTGAAGTAACTAGTTTCCCTATAGGTTTGAATTCGTAGACTATACAAGACCTTGGTTCTATCTAGTACTTAGAGTCTTCTTGAAGTAACTAGTTTCCCCATAGGTTTAAGTCTGTGGATCATGCAAGACCTTGGTTCTGTCTAGTATTTGGTCTTCTTGAAGTAGCTAGTTTTCCTATAGGTTTGAGTCTGTGGACCATGCAAGACCTTGATTATGTCTAGCACTTATATTCCTCTTGAAGTAACTAGTTTCCCCATAGGCTTGAATCTGAGGACAAAGCAAGACCTTGGTTCTGTCTAGTACTTAGAGTCTTCTTGAAGTAACTAGTTTCCCCATAGGTTTGAGTCCGTGAACCATGCAAGACCTTGGTTCTGTCTCTTCAAGTAACTAGTTTCCCTATAAGTTTGAGTCTGAGGACCATACAAGACCTTGGTTCTATCTAGTACTTAGAGTCTTTTTGAAGTAACTAGTTTCCCCATAGGTTTGAGTCTGTGAACTATGCAAGACCTTGGTTCTGTCTAGTACTTGGTCTTCTTGAAGTAGCTAGTTTCCCCATAGGTTTGAGTCCGTGGACCATGCAAGACCTTGGTTCTATCTAGCACTTATATTCCTCTTGAAGTAACTAGTTTCCCCATAGGTTTAAGTCCGAGGACCATGCAAGACCTTGGTTTTGTCTAGTACTTAGAGTCTTCTTGAAGTAACTAGTTTCCCTATAGGTTTGAGTCCGTGGACCATGCAAGACCTTGGTTTTGTCTAACATTTATAATCCTCTTGAAGTAACTAGTTTCCCCATAGGGTTGAGTCTGAAGACCATGCAAGACCTTGGTTCTGTCTAGTATTTAGAGTCTTCTTGAAGTAACTAGTTTCCCCATAAGTTTGAGTCCGTGGACCATGCAAGACTTTGGTTCTGTCTAGTACTTAGTCTTCTTGAAGTAGCTAGTTTTCCCATAGTTTGAGTCCATGGACCAAGTAAGACCTTGGTTTTGTCTAACACTTATATTCCTCTTGAAGTAACTAGTTTCCCCATAGGCTTCAATCCGAGGACTAAGCAAGACCTTGGTTCTGTCTAGTACTTAGAGTCTTCTTGAAGTAACTAGTTTCCCCATAGGTTTGAGTCCGTGGACCATGCAAGACCTCGGTTCTGTCTCTTGAAGTAACTAGTTTCCCTATAGGTTTGAGTCCGAGGACCATACAAGACCTTGGTTCTATCTAGTACTTAGAGTCTTTTTGAAGTAACTAGTTTCCTCATAGGTTTGAGTCTATAGACCATGCAAGACCTTGGTTCTGTCTAGTACTTAGTCTTCTTAAAGTAGCTAGTTTTCCCATAGGTTTGAGTCCGTGGAACATCCAAGACCTTGGTTCTATCTAGCACTTATATTCCTCTTGAAGTAACTAGTTTTCCCATAGGTTTAAGTCCGAGGACCATGCAAGACCTTGGTTCTGTCTAGTACTTAGAGTCTTCTTGAAGTAACTAGTTTCCCTATAGGTTTGAGTCCGTGGACCATGCAAGACCTTGGTTTTGTCTAACACTTATATTCCTCTTGAAGTGACTAGTTTCCCCATAGGTTTGAGTCCAAAGACCATGCAAGACTTTGATTCTGTCTAGTATTTAGAGTTTTCTTGAAGTAACTAGTTTTCCCATAAGTTTGAGTCCGTGGACCATGCAAGACCTTGGTTCTGTCTAGTACTTAGTCTTCTTGAAGTAGCTACTTTTCCCATAGTTTGAGTCCATGGACCAGGTAAGACATTGGTTCTGTCTAACACTTATATTCCTCTTGAAGTAACTAGTTTCCCCATAGGTTTGAGTCCGAGGACCATGCAAGACCTTGGTTCTGTCTAGTACTTAGTTTTCTTGAAGTAACTAGTTTCCCTATAGGTTTGAGTCCGTGGACCATGCAAGACCTTGGTTCTGTCTAGTACTTAGAGTCTTTTTAAAGTAACTAGTTTCCCCACAGGTTTGAGTTCGTGGATCATGCAAGACCTTGGTTTTGTCTAACACTTATATTCCTCTTGAAGTAACTAGTTTCCCCATTGGTTTGAATCCGAAGACCATGCAAGACCTTGGTTCTATCTAGTACTTAAAGTCTTCTTGAAGTAACTAGTTTTCCCATAGGTTTGAGTCCGAGGACCATGCAAGACCTTGGTTTTATCTAGTACTTAGTGTTCTTGAAGTAACTAGTTTTCCCATAGGTTTGAGTCCGTGGACCATGCAAGACCTCGGTTCTGTCTAGCATTTTTATTCCTCTTGAAGTAATTAGTTTCCCTATAGGTTTGAGTCCAAGGACTATGCAAGACCTTGGTTCTGTCTAGTACTTAGAGTCTTCTTAAAGTAACTAGTTTCCCCAAAGGTTTGAGTCCGAGGACCATGGAAGACCTTGGTTCTGTCTAGCACTTATTCATTGCCGCTTGGGGTGAATGGAGTTGTCCTCAAGGTTGGAAAGTTTATCCCTAGAGTGATAATGGCCTTAGGCTGACTTTGCTGAAGAAGGGTCCTTTCACAGACTGGGCCATCGGCTCGATATAGTCCTAGACATGGACGGCCTGGCCTTCTATCCCCACGTAAGGCAGTAGCCCCAGCGCGCTACTTTTTCGCCAACTCTAACTATGAGGCGTCTTTTGGCTATTCGAGTTACGAGCCTGACGTTTCGGTATGCGAGGCATGCCCTCATCAATGCCTTTGTGGATTAACGCATATCCGGCGGCTGGTGATTTCTTTGGAAATTGGGCGGGGATAATATTGCTCATAATTCCTCCTTTGAATTTCGTGCGGATTAATTTCCACCATCCTTCACCTTTTATATAAGGTGTTCCGGGGGAATCGTTCTCTCTCATTCTTCAAATCCTTGAGTTCAATAGGAACCTTAAGTTCTCCACCTCCTGGGCATTTCCAAGGACTTTGCCAAGATTATGAACACAGTCTAAGGAAATGGGATCGCCTTGGATATGGGCAAGGGCAAGGAAGCTAAGCCCCCTTCAGGGACTGAGAGTGCCGCTTTGACCTTGGACGACGCAGTGGAGGCAAAGGGAACATAGGCCAAAGAAGTCCCTTCCTATCAACCGAGCAAGAAAGAAGACCCTCCTTCTTTAGTTGAGGGCCGAAGCGGGCGTAGATCGCATCAGCCCTTCAGTGCGACAAAGTTTAGGTCTCACCTTGATGGAAGGGCATCTTGCAGATAAGAGGAAGGTAGATATAATACTCTTCTTCAGTGCACGGATTTGCCTGCCCTTAAAGCTGGTAGTGATTTGCGCCTAATTTGCTTGCCGATGGAGGTTTGTAAGACTGCGAAACGGTTGATGTCCCAGTGTTGCTGCCTCCAATGCCTGATTGCTATGAAGCTGGGAGAGGATCAAGGGAACATCTTGGGATGGGGCCATCAGGCGCTTCCGCTTCTTCTTCTTTCTCGTCGTCGGTTCCATCCATATTGGCCCAGTGGCTGTTGGTAGCCTTAAAACAAGCCTGCCTTGGCCTTTCTTTTTATAGTTGGCTTTAGAACAAGCTTGTCTAAGGCTCTGTTGTTATAGTTAGCTTTAAAACAAGCCTGCTTAAGCTATTTGGTGTATGATGTACTTTTCTTTTATTTAATAAATAAGTGGCTTTACCTTTTACTTACTTTACTTTCTAAAACTTACGTTTCTTTCCGATAATTGCTTCATGAGTGAGTGTGTTGTTGTTAACGGTAATGAGGGATTGTCTACCCAACCTTAGCGAAACCAACAGTGGCGTTTTGTCGCTAACCTTAAATGAGCTACCACCGTGGGAATGATCAGGAACATGACCTTGTGCCCATTACCGCAGGCTGCACAATCGTCAAAGAGTATTGCCAGTGCGCATGACTTTCCGACACAGAGGATCCGAAAACCCTTTTCGATGGAAGCCCGAGCCCACCATGATTGACCGTTGCACACATTAATGCACAAGTTCTTTCCTACAGACAATGCCAATTGTAGGGATGAGGTTTGAGTACTTCAATTCTTGGACGAGTGGACTTAAGCCCAACTAGCCCAATACAATGAATTTCTAGAGAGCAGGTCAAAGAACTAGGCGTTAGCGCATGGACAACGATCAATATGGCATTTATGGCCATTAAACAGTGGGGAACTGAGGGAGAGACTAAGAAAGTTGGTCATCGGCACAATCTGAGGACCCATTCTCTAATTCATGAATAAGAATCATTACAAAAATTCTCCAGCCCCTTCATCTACAAGGGGTTTCTCCTATTATATAGTCCTCTTCCATTAATCTCTGCCTTTCACTTGTTGATCATCCAAGCCTATGTCTAAGTGCCTATCCCATCAGCCGCCTTTCCAATCCTCCTGTGAGTTACAACAACCGAGGCAGCACCATTCAGAGATCATTTCCTCATTAATGTGGCTAGAACTTTAGTTGTGGGCATTTAATGTGAAGGTTATAGTTCCTCCTGGAATTACTCCTCCACCATGCTTCCATGGCTGACCTGTTGTACTTGTTTTTTCCTTGGGACGCTTTGAAGGGCTACCTCTGATGGTGTATTGTTCTTCCTTTCCATGATCTCGATTGGCCAAGGACAGTATTGTTCTCGGCAGTGCTTCTGGGTAATTTAGGCTTCCTACTCTCATCCTCGGATGTTCCTACATCCTCGGTATGGGCTTTTGGGCCTGATATAAAGTGGGCTGGGGCTGCCAAATCCTCAGGCCCCACAATGATCATTAGAGATAAGATTAGTGATACTTTCCTCTCTTCAAAGAAAGTATAGGGCTTGACAACATTTTGGAGTTTTAACTAGTGTGAAATTATGTTAATTTGACTTTTTTTTTTTTTTTTTTTCACAGTTTAGGATTTTCATGGTTTTTTATTTTTTTATTTATAAGTTAATGCAACAATACACAAAACATACTGTATATAGTTTGGATTAACTCAGGTTTCATTTTCTCTGAATAAATTTTAATTAAATTAGGTTTATCCTTTCTATAAATTATCTAGTTGATTTATTAAATAAAACTCATTAAATATAGGCTAAATTACAAATTACACTCAAATTTTGCATTGTTATCAACTCAATGATTTTTTCACTTTTTTTGTTTTAATTTTTTTTTTTTTTTAATTTGAGTCCTTTAATTTTCATTCATTTTCAATTTAGCTCTCCCATTGGATCCACCTCATAGAATTCACTAAAACAACATCATTTTATAAAGTGAAAAGTCTAAAACTTATGGTGAGATTGGACTAAATTGACAAAATGACTAAATTGATACTAGATTACAGTTGGAAGACTAAAATGGGGGGAAATAAAATTTAAATGTCTAATTTGAAACTATATTAAAGTTATGTATTTTGTAGTTTAAACTTGAATAAATATGTATAAAAAAAACTTTAATTGATATTTTCTTGATTATTGCAATCTCTCTCTTTTTTTCTAATTTATTTTGAGGAAAAATAAATAGATGACATAAAACGGACCTAGATTGCATGATTTCTACATATTCATTCTGGCTTGGTTTAACAAAGGGATCTAGATAACATTATTGTTACATGTTCAATGACCACACGTTTGTTTTGCAATTTTGCCATTTGCTCATAAAAATCTATATAGTCTAAAATTCTAAGACTAAAACAGTCCAAGTCTTCGGAAGTTTTGAACAATGACAAGACTTGGTGAAAGTGATTGACGCTTATTGAACAAAAGATATGTTAAAAATAATAGGATGACTTTAACCAATTAATATATATATATATATATAGAGAGAGAGAGAGAGAGAATTTAATTGTAAATTTAATCTTAAATAATATCATTATAAATAAACAATTTTTGTTGAACTTTCTCGATCATTGTAAGCATACCATTATTTTAATAGTAAAATATTTGAGGAAAGAGTAACAAATGACATAGAAGTAAAACTGACCCAAAAACTTGATTAGTACACATTCAATCTAGCATGAATAACAGAGGGACCTGAATAACATAATATCTAGACATTAACTCCACAACTCCGCAATCAGTATCAAACAATTCTTGTACAATCCATTCCAAGACTATAACTTTCTAAAGTCTTTGCAAGTTCCAAACAATGACCAAAAACTTGTGAAGTATTAATTGGAAATCTAATCAACACCACACGTTCAATCTAGCATGAATAATAAAGGGACTCCAATAACATAATATCTACACATTATGTCCACAACTCTGCAATCGTTATCAAACAATTCTTATACCGTCTAAAATTTCACGACTACAACTTTCCAAAGTCTTTGCAAGTTCCAAACAATGACCAAGAACTTGTGAAGCATTAACTAGAAATCTAACCTATACCACATGTTTTCAATGGCTTTTAGTAAGAGGTAGGTTGTCATTTATAGATGAAAAAAAAGAAAAGAAAAAAGAAAATGGTAAAGACGCGCGAATGGAACATGATATAAGAGGCTAAAAGCAGCACCAAACTGAATTATGAACAACGGTCCCCTATTGGCATTTTATAAAATATCTGAAGTTTAGAATTAAAAAAAAAACATGGGAATTTGGTCTGGTGGCTTTGCATATTTATGAGAAGCTTCTCTGTTACATTGCTCTTCTATTGAAGTCATGGTAGGATCATCACCTCTTCTAGTTTTAGCCTTTTGTGTTGCTTGCATCTTTGGCCAATTTTTTGAGTTAGCTCAAGCTCAAAATCGAACCCAAGCTGCAACAGATCCTGCTGAAGGTGTGCCTCTCCCTCTCTCTCACACACAGTTTATTACATATTAATGTTCTTGGCTGATCAGAGCTTTTTTTTATCTTCTGCATATGTTGCGTGCATATGAACAGCAATACGAAACTTCTTTTTTTTGTATTTTGGGTTATAATCCAATAAATAAACAATGAATGTCAAAAACTGTGTTTGTTTATAATCGTTGGAAGTACAAAACTTGAAGTAATATAAAAGGCTAGCTTTTAGAATTTGATCGTGCTATAGCTTGCAAATCTAGCCATGGATTAAATTAATAAGAGCCCCAAACCAACGAATCATGCTGATAAGTGCAAGGTAGATATTGTACTTTTGATATTATCATCATTTCAATGGCTAGCTTAGCTTTACAATTGTGCTGGCAACTTGTGGTGTCAGCCATTACATTATTGGGGTGGTGGTAAATACTAAGTAGTTTTAGTGAGGCTCGGGTACATCATAAATTAATAATTACATATTTAACTAAATAATCACACAGCTATGAGCAATGCTCTCTCTCTCTCTCTGTGTATATATATATATATATATATATAAATTTCAAAGGCTAGCACCCTAGTAATTTAAAAAGAAAAAAAAAGTTATGAAAGATTTTTTTTTTTTTTTTGGGGTCACTATATAGATTGATTGAATTATTCAATCAATCTATATAGTGACCAAAAAAAAAAAAAAAAAAAAAAAAAAAAAAGGAAAAAGAAATCTATGTTACATGGATTTTACTCACTTTTTCATTTAAAAAAAAAAAAAAATTCATTCACTGATTGATTTTTTTTTTTACACGCTTTAAAAGTGGGTTAATTCTTAAAATAAATAAAAAATATTGGTAGATCTATTTATTTTTTTTTTTTAGGAAAATATTGGTAGATTTAATAGTTTTGGACAATTCGGATATTTTTAAATTAAGTGGGATTTATTTTACGGTTCAGTCTGTGATGGGTATCAATGATTAGAAAGTTCTTAAAGTTCTTTTCTACAAACTCAACATTTATTTATTTATTTTCTGTTTGGGATGGGCTCAAAATAAACATCAGCTATTTATTTTTTTAATAGGGGTAAATTGCAAATTACACCTTGAAGCTTGAAGTTGATTAGATTTTATACCCTAAAGTTTCAGAAACTTGATTTTACACCTTGAAGTTTGGTTCTATTAGTAATTAACCTCCTACCATTAGTTTCTATTGTTAAGTGACACATTATCATGCAAATGTATTTTATTTTTGCCAAATTAGCCCTAAAACTATGTCATTTTAGTGATAACTAAATGCATAGCTGGTACAATCAAAACTACGTCGTTCCAGGCATAAACTTAAAACACAAACCTATAGCTTACATGGCAGGCAAAACTCTAAAATTAAAAATATAAACCACAAAGATGGCAGACCTCATACCTCCCTAACTCAAACCCCACAAGCCCAGGCCTCCCTAACCCAAACCCCACGAACCCAAGCGGCAGTGGCAAAGGCTAACCAACAAAGGTGGACGTCATTTTTGTTTATGGCCTAGTGATTCGTGAATGCAGATCTAGCAAACCACATCAACCAAAAACCCCAAAAAACTAAGATTACAAAAGCCAAATTCGAAAACAGAGAGAAAGAGGAACAACTCACTATCGGCATAGCTGCTGTCTAGAGCCTTCACTGTCGCTGCCATCTTCATGGTTTATGTTTTTAATTTCAAAATTTGGCCTGTCGTTTAAGCTAAGGTTTGTGTTTTAAGTTTAGACTTGAAACAACATAGTTTTAATTGTGCTTGCTACTAACTTGGTCATCACTAAAACGACGTAGTTCTGGGGCTGATTTGGCAAAAATAAAACACTTAACAACATAAATTAACAATGGGGTGAATTGCTACTAGAACCAAACTATAAAATCAAGTTTCTAAAACTTTAGGGTGTAAAATCCAATCAACTCAAAACTTCAAGGTGTAATTTGCAATTTACCATTTTTAATATAGTAATTTTATAAATTTCGCTCTTTTTTTCTAAATAAAATTTTACTTTTAAACAGTGGCAATTTTGGAGGGTGTATATCAGATTGATCACAATGATGTTTAATTGTGAATATGATTGCAGTGACAGCATTGAATACAATATTTCAAAAATGGGGGATCTCAACACGATCAAATCAATGGAATATATGTGGGGAACCATGCAGTGGAGCAGCCATGACTCTACCAGCTTCGATGACACAAACTACAACCCCTTCATCAAATGTGACTGTTCCGCCAATAGTAACTCTACTTGCCACGTTACCCAATTGTACGTTTCTTTCTTATATATATATATATATATCCTCATGTTTTGTTTCCCATGCCATTTTAGCTGAGAATTACGATTTCATCACATTCAATAAAAAAAAATAGTTTAATGTAAATTGTGTTTTTTTATATTATAATTTTTTACTGAACTAAAACGAAAAGCAAGGGGATCACCTCTATTTTTTTTTTTTTTTGGTCAGCAACGAAATAGCATTAGATTAGGAATTTATAATTCTATTACAGCATAGACTAGCTTTATCATCAGCTAGAATTCTTTCCACCACAGGCGGTGGATACAAAAAAACAACAAAAGACATTTCTTTACTTGCGCCTAATTTGGCCAAAGCATCGGCGCACCGGTTGGCCTCCCTAAAGATGTGCTTTATCTACATATTGGGAATCTCCCTCACGAGGTTCCTGCAATCATTGAGCAAAGGTTCTAAAGTCAAGTTGGATGTGTTATTTTCCATGAGTAAAACAACACTCAAAGCATCTAACTCAATGATAAGATTGTTGAGTCCCATTTCTTTTGCTAGTAATAAACCATCCCTCAGAGCCCACAGCTCAGCCATACAACTATTGGAGCTCCCAAGATGCCGGGCATAGCCTTTTAACCAATTCTCATCCTGGTCCCTTATTACTCCTCCCCCACCAGCGCGTCCAGAGGTACCAAGAGCTGACCCATCTGAATTAAGTTTTGCCCAACCCACCGGTGGTTTCTCCCATCCCACGGCAACAACAGATTTTGCTCTATGAAGTTTTGCATTTAACCCAACAGAGAAAAATTCCACACTATCCATGAAACTTCTCTTAAAACATAATCGGTTTACCTTACCAGTTTTGAAGATAAAATTATTTATATGTAACCATAGATGCCAGACTCCCATGGGGAATAAGATCTTCCAAGGAATGCCCCTTCTAGTGTACTTAGAATCTGCCTTGCAGTTAACTTCCAGCCACTTACCAAATGGTAGATTAAAGGTATCCCTCAAGCACATCGAAAACTGACTTTGATGCCAAAAATCCCGTGCAAACTCACAACCCCTAAGAAGATGATCAATTGTTTCCGTGCTACTGTGACATAAGTTGCAAATGGGGTTGATATTTAAACCCCTTGCACCCAAGACCTCCCCAGTTGGCACACTGTTGTGCAGACAGAGCCATATAAAGAACTGGGTCTTGGGAAAAGTATCAACTTTCCATACCCAATCCATCAATACTGTATCCAGGCTCGAAGGATTTAATCCTCTTGCCAGTAAGTTGGCTGATTTTAAAGAAAAGAGTCCATTCTTGGAGTAAGCCCAAAGAAGAGAGTCCTCAGCATCCGGATTGAAGGATAACGGAGTGGCTTTAATGGCCTTAAGGACCTGTTCAGGTAATTCAAAGGAAAGACATTGAGTTTTCCATTCATGATTTTGGTCAAAACATTGTTTCACAGAAGTGAACTCTTCATCGCGGTTCAACGGCCCTTCAATGAGATTCCTCAAGTTACCCATAGGAAGCCAAAAATCAGTCCATACTTTCACTTTCTCCCCATTTCTCACTGACCATTTGAGGCCCTTAACATACACTGGGCCCCACTTTTTACATGCCGCCCAAATGCTAGAGCAAGGAAGCTTCTTTCCTTCCATTGACATTCTACTGGGAGTAAAATATTTAGCCATAATCATTTTTGCCCAAGGCGCCTCTTGATCACAAGCTAGTCTCCAACACAGTTTAGCTAGTAAGGCGGAATTCCTATCCCTCATACTATGCAATCCCAGACCCCTAAGCTCTTTTGGCAACGTGACAGTCTCCCAGGGGGATCACCTCTATTATATCTGACTGGTTGTTGAAAAGGTTTAAGTTTATTTTCGATATTGGTTACAAAATCAGTATCAAAACTGTTGGATATATTATATTAACTGGTTGATGAAGAGGATATTATTATATATTAACTGGTTGCCTAGTAGCAAAACTTATTTTTATATGTTATCATATACTAAAATTTTATGTACCTTTATGAAGTGGCAGAGGAAAGTAGCAATAACCTTTCTTAAAAAAAAAAAAAAAAAAATTGACAGGTGAGGTCAGTTGCTAATGTGCATTACAAAAATCCCTGTTCATATCCTTGTTTTATAATGTTTGTCCTTAAAATTTTGTTATTGGACCTGGTGTTTATTTATTTATTTAAGGAGGGTGTTTAGAGCTCCTCAAGCTCTGGATTATTCTCCCGAGTGTGTGTATTACCTCTATCTGACATACACCAACTAATTATCGAGAATTTTGTTAGTTTGTTAGGTATAGAGGTGGATATTTCTAAAGTGAACCTAGCTTAGATTGGTGCTGGGGGGAGTTCATGGCTGATAATAGTTCTTTTTGTTGGTAGGTAGCATAGGTCTCAACTGGTCTTCCATCTTAGTATTTTTATAGAGGAAATGATGAGGTATTATTCAGATGAGAGCTTATTAATAAACCTACTTTATATTGCATTGAGAAATAGATAAGGGATAGCAGTCATTTATTGAGATATATAATACCCCAGGTCATTTTTCTATGCCAATTCCTACCATTGATATTAGGATAAATATATGCACAAAACCCAATATAGTTTCCCCTTAAAACACAACACATCGAAGTTTTGAGTGTAACGCTTAAACCCCTTGCAGTGTTGTTTTACTTGTAAATTGTTAAAACATTTTGCCTTCTTAAGGATTTTGAGTTTAACACAAAACCCCCTATGGTATTTCTTTATGTGAAAATATAGTTAATATTGACAGGTGTTATCACATGAGCAATACATCTTTTATTTTAATGGATGTCTATGGTTTTCACATAAAATGATACATATGGAGTTGAGTGCTCTTACATTAAATCTCAGGGGAAGGAGCGGTGTTTGTGCGTTTCCCTCTAAATATATATATGTGTGTGTGTGTGACAGTAGCCAAACAAATGAGAGTTTTTTTGCTACCCAAGTCAAGCCTTTTCTAATTAGAAGATCTAATCTGTCACGGGTGTGCCCTCGTGGTGCTTCCCATGTTCTGTTCCTTTATTTTAAAGGTTTTTGAGCATGTAACATCATACAAACATCATACCATCAAATTTGAGCATAAAAGATAAATTATTTTGTTGCTTAAAATTTTGACGAAATGTATCTTCATGCACCAATTTAAGTTGGTGGCATCTGTTGGTCAAACCAATACCTATGATGGATGTGTGCGCTTTAAAATTGTAAAGTTATAATTTACAACTATGTTTTATGTTGGCTTTATTCCATGACAAAAAGTGTTGTAATTGCTTTAATTTTATTCCTTGTATTTTGTGGGATTTTATTGTATTGGATTTAGTATTAAGTTGGTGAAGAATTGAGCATGTATTGGAAGAACAAGGGATTTCGTGAGAAGATTGCGAGAAGCTAACCCTTGAAAGAGCAATGTGAGAAGCACATGATTGGAAGCTAAAGAGTCATGCCAAGCTGTCAGTTTGGTGAGTGTCTCGTGAGTAAGGCCTTCCCGAGAAGTACTCGCGAAACATTCTGCCTGGAGGATTTTTAAGTGTGACTTTCTTACCCTTTACCTATACTATATATACCCTCATTACCCACGAGATTTGTGCCCAAACACTACTCACACCTTTTTAGAGTGTAGAGAGTGTTTTGGAGCTTGGGAAGCTTTGGGGATTTGCCAAAAGAAGCTGGTGAGACTTGGCGGATGCAATCGGGCGTATTGTGGAATCTGGAGAGCTAGAGAAGACAAGGTTTCGTTAAGTCAGTTGGTAGTAGGAGCTTGGAGGGCTCAAGTACATTGGATAGACTAGGCTTGGAGGGTCTTTTGTTATTTGTGTACTCCAACTTTATTTTCTAGTGGATCAATTTACCGCTTAGAGGGCAGCGGAGAGATTTTTCACTAAGTTCTTTACTTTCCTCTTCAATAACACGTCTTGGTGTTATCTTGTTGTTGCATTTCTATTTCCTTACTCTTGTGCTTTACTTTTATTATTTGTTATTCATGTTTATGTACTAGAGTAGTTATCGGTTTATTGCGCTTCATTTACTCTTGTTCCGCACTTAGATAAGTTAGAGTAAAAGCAATCTAGCTATAATTTTTATTTTGGGGATCTAATCTAGTTAGAGTAAAATTATAATATCCTTATAAAAGAAAATCTCATGTATGAATCATCTATATGATAACCAAAAATGAAAAGATAAAATGTGTCAACTTTATAAATTCACATGGTAATATAAAATGGGAACTTTACTTGAACTCAATGTTCTAGTGTTGAAATGGGGGAAGGAATTGAAAAAAAAATAATAATAAAAAATTGAAGAGATAAGTTCTTTGTGTGTGTGTGCATTCGCACGTGTGTGTTTTATAACTTAAATGTTCCTCATGTGGTTTCTTAATTTTATCTTCTCCTATGCTCATTTTCTCCTTGTACCACATTTCACTAGTACAAGTGTGGTTTTGTACAATGAACCATGAATTTTATGCCATTGGAGTATACAAGCACAATTTGAGATGCATTTAGCGCAACCAAAAGAATAAAATCTACATCCTTGCAAAGGATAATCAGATGGAGCCTCAATATGTATTATTTTTGCAAAGTGCAAGTTAAGGGCATTCGAGTTTGACCCTCAAATCTAAACCCATAAAAAGGTAGCAGAATGCCAATATGGTATATGGCCATTAATTGGAAACTCACCATTATATGTAAACATTGTGGTTGTAGAGAGCTTTTATGATATTAACTAGTGGATATCCCTGAGCAGTGCATTTTGATAAATTTAGTAAAAAATTATTTATAATCCATTAATTTCATGAATACTATTATTGTTTGTAATAATTAAACTATGAAGTTTTCTAGTAAAACAAAATTGAAACTAAATCATTTGGGGGAAAATTCTTGTAATTCATGCAACCAACAAATGTCACCATATTACATTCACATTGTCTTTCTTGTATGATTTATGCTTTATATATAGATTTTATAGTGTTAATTTCTCTATTTCTTATGCCACTAAAGTCTCTATCTCCATTATATCAACACCTATAAATTTTATGTCAATGAAAATCGCTTTTCATTAGTTTCAAAATTGATATGAGATAAAATTAAGGCCCATTAATATTTTAATTAAACAAAAGTTTGATTTTCTTAGACCTTAATTATAATAGGGTGAAAATTGAAAGAATGGTATCTTAATGAATTAGCTATAAAAATTGCTAGAATACAACAACAAAAACGATAATGCCATAATGATGCAATAATATCACAATTTAACCTTCAAATTTTTATTGAACTAAAAGTAGCCAAAACACTAAATATACTACAAATCCTTACCAAGTACATGCATCATACAAAAATCCCAAAATCTAAATTAGCACATAATATGGAAAAACCATCCTAACCACATTACAAAGCTACATCAATGAAAACAAATACATAAAATCTAAAAAAAAAATATTAAAGATGAACATAATATTTTGGAAGTTAACATACCTCTCAGAAAGGGAACCAAAGATATTGTGTGAAAATTTATGGAAGTTTGATTTTTTAAGTCCAAAGGAAATGGGGATTTTATATTTGACAATTGTGAAGACAAATAATCATATTACTCAATATTCATTGAATTTGACTCTCGCAATTCTGCATTGAAGTTAGTCTTATGCATAAAATTGAAAAGTTTTCTTAATTCCTATCTTTCCCATGACTTTTTAGATCCATCCGTATCTATCCAAAGCATTTCAAATAATAAATGTATACAAATTCTTTGAATTTTATTAATGCATCAAAATTAATGCATATGTCATTACTTAGTTGTTTGATATAAATGCTAAATTTAGATGAGGTGGAAGTCCAAATGAAAAAAATGTCATACAATGCCTCACTTGGCAGAACCTCATGTTCTCGCACATGTGGTCTCTGCTTTTATATATGTATTGATATTGATATTGATTACTAATATTCTTGAGCAGTCATTCAATCTGCCACCTTTGAAAAGCTTACAGTTTTAGCAATCAATGAATTAAATTCATATACAAGCTGAAGCACAATTATTTCATATGATAATTCCCCTTTTTTAATTTTTCTTTTTAAATCCTTGAAATTTCTGCAAAATTTGGTAAGTTACAGAAACTACACTTCAAAATATCTTGGGCATCTTCAGTATATGAATCTTTTTTTTCGTGGTTGATGTTTTTTTCTTTACCTTTTACAGGAAGGCTTATGCCTTGAATGTAGTTGGCGTAATTCCAGATGAACTATGGACTTTGACTTTCCTCTTCAATCTGTAAGATATCTTCTTGATATGTTTGTTTACTTGCGTGTATGAATATGGATTACCTTCTTTTTCATGTAAGCTAGGATTGAACTTAGACCTTGAAAGTGTGCTACGTCATGTAAACCAAATGAATTTTGTAGTAGATGTGGTGTACTAGTTTTCCTGGATGGTTCATTTTCATTATATTTTGTTAAATGTGCTATGTTTCTAATATTTCTTACAGGAATTTGAGCCAAAATTACTTGACTGGTAACTTGTCTGCATCCATCGGCAAACTATATCGCATGCAATACCTGTAAGCCTGTCTTAGTTTTGGTTTGAAACTCAAAGGATATTGTACATCTAATGTCAGCTAACCTTTCTCTTTCCTTTGATGTTTAATAAATTAGGAGTTTTGGCATCAATGCATTATCAGGGACACTTCCAAAGGAACTTGGAAATCTTACAGATTTACTATCATTGTAAGTTACCCTTATTCAAAATTTGTAAGTCATCTATGTGGCATCTTGGTGGTGTTGTTTGAACCATTCTTTTATTGTAATTTAATTGAAGAAGGTTTTTGTGATAAGGTCTATCTCAAATGGAATTTCCTCCTCCCCCAATAATAGGATGCATGTGTGATTTCCCATTAAAAATAATGAAGAATCACAAAAATATGAATTTAGTAGTCACCCTGATGCAATTGTACACCTATTTTGATGCTTTTTGCATTTCACATCTTTTTTTTTTTTTGGCTGGAATTCTATATCTTACATACTTGATCTTGATGATCTGCACCCTAAGAGAATCTAGTCCTTGTTTAAAAATTCATATATTGTTTTACTTGTTAATTTTGTGGGTCTTTTTCGACAAACAACTTCACTAGTTCTCTCCCATCTGAGCTTGGCAATTTAGTGAAATTAGAAGAGCTGTAAGTTCTAGTATTAGGACATATGTGATTCACTTGTTAGGAACATATGTCACTATTTTATGTAATTGGCTAATCCTTTGACAAAACACACTTTATTTGTAATTAGGTAAATCTAGGATGTGTTTAATACTTCAAGAAACCTTGTTTCAAGCTCAACTGCTAAAGCCATGCAAGTCTGTCCAAGATTCAAGTCTGAAAAGTGCTTGTTATTAAAGCTCGACAACTAGCCATCTATCGAGCCTTGAAGAGCTGTTGAAGCCCATGGCTCAACAGCAGCTCGATAGATAGGGTACTTGTCGAGGTTTATGAAGTTCAGTTTTTCAAGACTGTTTTTCATTGAATCTGTGATTGTATGTTTGGGCTTTCTTTTCTCACAACCCTAGACATATAAAAGGATTATTTTAAGGGCCGTCAAAGGTGGAACAAGTTGCATAAGTATTGAGCAAAATTTGTTCAAGTAAATTGTGATCGGAGACAAAATTTGCCCTAGTTCATCTTTTTTGTGAAGAAGTTGTTGTGTTTGTGCATTGTAGGGTTTTGTAACCAAGCATCTTCTAGATCTTCATCGTGTGATAAACTGAAGAACTTTGTAGCGAACAACTTTCTCTAATTGGTGATTGAAGTCGCGTATTGCGATTTGTGCAATTGGTTAGTCATGTATTGGGAGCCGTGCAATAAAAGGAGAGATTGTCACTACAAAACAAGTCCAATTGTGTATTGGGGTAAGGGTTTAACTATAGGTTGGTATAAGATACTAGGATCCCTTTACTTGTAACCACTTGTTGTGATAATAGTGGATTCTCGGGAGTGGTTACCTTAAAATCACCCGGTGGGGTTTTTGCCATGTAGGTTTTCCTCATTTGTAAACAAATCACCGTGTCAATTTATTTTCCACTGTATACTTAGTTTAATTGGTGAGTTGTTTTTACTACCACGCATTTGCATGTTAATTTGATTAATTAATAAACTTGGCTAATTAATCAATTAATGCATCACAAGGGGTCAATACATTTTTGGCCTATCAAGTGATATCAGAGTAAGCACACTCTGATTAGGATTAATCTTTGTTGTGTTGATCCATTGACCCCTGTTTGTCATGGATAGAGGACAGTCTCTTATTATACCTCATTTATTTGATGGCACTAACTATGCATACTAGAAAGTACGCATGAGAGCTTTCTTGCAGTCTTTAGATGAGAAAGTGTGGCAAGTTATGGAGATAGGCTGAACCAAGCTAAAGGAAGTGCCGGCTGACTAGGATGATGCTAAGATCAAGGCAGCAAACTTCAACAGCAGGGCATTGAATGCTTTGTTCAGTGCAAACACTAATGAGGAATTCAAGAAGATATCTTCCACTGAAATTGCAAAGAAAGCATGGACCATTCTTTAGAAAACCTATAAGGGAACAAAGGCTATCAAGGACTCGAAGCTTCAATCGCTCAGTACTAGCTTTGAAGAAATTAAAATGGAGGAGGATGAGTCATTTGATGAGTTCTATGCTAAGTTTAAGGACATAATGAACTTAGCTTTTAATCTTGGGGAAACCATTCCTGAACCCAAGATTGTGAGAAAGGTGCTTAGATCTCTACCCGAGAGATTCCATGCCAAGATCACCCGATCAAGGAATCAAAGGATATTGACAAGATTCCTTTGACAGAGCTGGTTGGTAATCTGCAGACCTATGAGTTAGGTTTAACAAGAATTGGTAAGTCGAGTAAGGGCAAAAGCATGGCATTGAAGGTCAAGAGTAGTGATACTAATGAGTCTTCAGATGATAAGGATTCTAAGATGAAGTCCTACATTACAAGGTAATTCAAGAAATTCATGAAGAATGTCAATGGGAAGGGCTTTGACAAGGACCGTAGGTAATCCAATTCTTCTCAGTTCAAGAGCCAAGACAAAGGGAAAACGGATGCTAAGGATGGTAGTTAGTACACTGTTCCCCCAAGACCAAAGTTCTTTGGGTGTCAAGGCTTCTGTCATATGAAACAAGAGTGCTCCACATATCTTAAGACCATTAGAAAAAGCAAGGCACTTGTAGCTACATTAAGCAACACCAAGCTTGAAGATGATTCCGACAATGAGGATGACGGAATCTTGAATGCTTTCATTGCCACTGTTAATCCTACTGAAGGGATTGTTGAAGATGTGGATGAAGAAAAAGAATTGGTGGAGGCTAAAATTGAGAAGATAGATGAACAAGATGACATCCATACAACCTATGCAAAGTTATACAAGCTTTTAGAAAAGCACGAGAAATTGTATAGGTTGACCACTAAAAAGCTTAATGATGTGGAGCTTGAGCATGAAGAGCTTTCCACAAAGTTTGATGAAGCCAATCAAACTATTGGAGCATTGAGATTTGAGAATAACTTCTTGGTTGAGAAGATTAAGAAGCCTGAGGTAGAACTGTTCCAAGTCAAAGCTCAACTGGAAAGGACTTCAAGCGCTAAGCTAGATGAAATGCTTAGTTTTCATAAATCTGCTTCTAAGTGGTTAGCCACTCAACAAAGCAATGACATGATTGCATCGGGAAACCAGAATCAGTTTCAATCCTCTTTTGCTCCTCTTGGAGATCTTCTCAAAGCCCTCATGTTCCTTTCGAATTTGAACGGTTTCAATTCTTCTCTTTCACTGCTAGATCAAGGATTTGCTAGAAGGAAATGTTCTTCCAAGGTGTCAAAGGAAAAGGGCTCCAAGTGATTCTATCACTTTTTCTCTCTTTCACCTTCTTGTTTTTGTTTGCATAACTTGTGTGTTTTGCTTTCATGTTTTGAGCCAGTCTAGTTTTTATGCTTTACTTTGCTTTATTTAACAAGTTTTTGTTTGTTTTCAGTTTTGTTATTTTTTTTAATATAAAAATAAACAAAAAATTGAAAAATCATAAAAATACAAAAATAGTGTGTGTTTTGTGTACATTGGTACTTGTGTACTTTAGATGGCTATTGAAATAAAGTTTTCTAAACTTTGTATCTTTTGTAACTTAGATGAGCATCTCTATGCACAACTAAGCAAGTGAGCTTTATGGCTCATGTTTGTGATGATTAAAATTAAGTAATCTCTTGTACTTTACACTCATATCTCTCTTTTTGACGAGAAGGACTAGAAAATCCTAAGAGAAAGGCATAAATAACCATATCACCACTGTTGCCCACCAATCATGAAATGACATTTGTGTGTTTCGACATAGAAAAATTGGTATGTCAAATGCTTAACATCATTGGGTATTTCTATTCTATCTCTTATATGCCCATGCATGATTTGCTTAAAAGGAAAATTATGCAAAGAAAATAAAAAGCAAAAAGATCAAAATGCTTTATATATGATTGCAAGCGTGTATTCTAGGAGATGTGAGAGTTATAGGATGTACCTTGAAAGTGATAGTCCCTATCAAACAGTTATGATTGTGTGTGAGTTAAAGTGATTTTCTCATATCTCAAATCCTCATAACATGTATACATTTATGCAATCTTGCGATATTTTTCACACATAACACGTAATATTCTTTGCTACTCTTGATACATGTGTAGGTACAATGTGATTTGGCCATCACAAGGTTTACATGTGTTAATGCATGCTCACTAAACTGTCTTGACTCATTTTTGAAATATAAAATTGGTTAGACTTGTTTAGTGTGTGTGTGTGTGTGTGTTTTGGGATCTATGTGCTTAAATTTTTTGGTTGAGAGATGATTTTGAGAGTTTAAAATGCTGTTTGGATCCTTAGTTGAGTTGCATGCTTGATTGCATTCATATATGTGTTTTTCACTTCTTGAAAAATTGTTTTTAAGCAATCTCAACAGCTCCTCGACACCTCTCGACACCTGGCTTATCTATTGAGCTCATCTATTGATTTTTATTGCAATCCCGATACCTCTCGATAGCTAGATGGATTGATTGAGAAATCTCCTATCTTCTCAATAGCTCCTCGATCCATCAAGCTTATTTTGCTGTGGACACCTCTAGACACCTCTCGATAGATTTGTCGAAGCTTTTAAAGCTCGACACCTCTTGATACCTCTATCTATCGAGAATTACTGAACACTTATATATAGGTTTTAGCACGATTTGATCCTCATTTTCTCGATCTCTCTCAATCTATCCGCGCCTATTCACCTCCCAAACACTCTCTTCTCTCTCTAAACCTCTTCCTCAAGGATTTTTTCAAGCTTATTCAAGTTTTTCTTCACTTGGTAAGTTTCTAATCCCTCATTTTCATGCATTTCATGCTTTGTAACCTAAGTTTTTGGGATTTCTGCAAAATTTTGGGGATTTTTAAAATCAAAAAAGGTTTTTGTGAATTTTTTGGGATGGGTTTTGAAGATTTGATCTTAAAAACTTCATGCATTGCATTCCATGTGCATTATAACTATATTTTCATGCATTTAGAGGTGTGTAATATATGTTAAACTAATTGTGCTGGTAAGTTTGGATTAGGCTGAGCCCATGATGATATTACTGTTGCACGTCACATGTTCATGCATTTTCATGCATACATCCTTTACATTCAATATATTTTTATATATTTGAACTGTTTTTGGGACTTTTCTGAGTGTTTCTTTCTTTCCCCTCATTCTCTAGTTTATGTTAGTACGTTAATGGCACCAAAATGTAAGTCTACCCTGTCTTGAAACCCTCTTCGTTCTAGGGCATCTTCGTCTTCTGATCCCACCCCTTCTTTTGTTCGGATCCATGATGAGAACGCCTGAAAGGACTTCTCGGAAAACTTCTCTAAACGCGGCATTCATTCGGAACGCTGAGTCATCTTGTCGGACTTCTCCGACATTGACCTACCCACTGTCATTTACAGTCGGGGTTGGCAGTCACTGTGTGACATCCCGGTCACCTGTCCTTCCGTGTTGATCTAGGAGTTTTACTCCAACATGCATGGACTGGATTATTTTGTACCTCTTTTTCATACTCGCGTTTGAGGTACGCGCATAGTGGTCACACCGGATATTGTATTCGAGGTGCTCCATGTCCTGAGGGTAGAGTATCCTGATTACCCTGGTTGTGAGCGTCTGAGGACTGTGTCCAAAGACAAGATGATTTCTACTTTTTTCGAGCACCCTTCTGATTGGGGTGATCGTCAGTTTACTCCTTGTTTGACCTTTGCTAAAGGTCCTAGATTCATAAACATGGTAATGACTTTTGTTTTGCACCTTCTCTCTCATTATAACTCTATCATAGGGCCTCGTGCTCAATTTTTGCTTTCCCTTCTTTAGCATCTCACTATAGATTTTCCTTCACATTTCATTCTTTCTATTATAGATGTGTATAGGGATACGGTGACCCGTGATAAGCTCATCTTCCTTTCAGCTATCACACAGATTTTACACCATTTTTCTGTTCTTTTTCCCTCGTCCGACCACTTCTCTGTTATGTGTGCCATTGACTACGCTACCATTAAATGGAGCGAGGCATAGTTTTGTTCGAGGTGATTCGGTATGGCAGCTCCTCCTACTCCTTCAACTCCATCCACCTCCACTCCCTCTACTTCAGCAAGAAGTATGACTCTAGATGCGATCATGGCGCAACTTCAGTGCATGGATGCTCTCCTTGACACTCTCACTGATAAGTTGTGTCAGATGAACACCATTGTTGGCCGTATTGCTAAATGGCAGGCTCGCCTTGGTGGCTTTGTGGAGTCTCCCTCTCCTCCTCCTGAGGCATGCAATGGCTATTATGTTTGTATCCGAGGTTTTTATAATGTTTGTTATGGTTTTGTCATGGATTGCCAAATGGGGAGATTGTTAGGACATATGTGATTCACTTGTTAGGAATATATGTCACTATTTTATGTAATTAGCTAATTCTTTGACAAAATGCACTTTACTTGTAATTGGGTAGATCTAGAATGTGTTTAATGCTTCAAGAAACCCTGTTTCAAGCTTAAGTGTTAAAGCCATGCAAGTCTATCCAAGATTCAAGTCTGAAAAGTGCCTGTCATTAAAGCTCGACAGCTAACCATCTATTGAGCCTTGAAGAGCTGTTGAAGCCCGTGGCTCGACAGCAGCTCGACAGATAGGGTATCTATCGAGGTTTATGAAGTTCAGTTTTTCAGGACTGTTTTTCATTCAATCTGTGATTGTATGTTTAAGCTTTCTTTTCTCACAACCCTAGACATATAAAATGATTATTTTAAGGGTCATCAAAGGTGGAACAATTTGCACAAGTGTTGAGAAAATTTTGTTCAAGCAAATTGTGACCAGAGACAGAATTTGCCCTAGTTCATCTTTCTTGTGAAGAAGTTGCTGTGTTTGTGCATTGTAGGGTTTTGTAACCAAGTATCTTTTGGATCTTCATCGTGTGATGAACTGAAGAACTTTACAGCCAACAACCTTCTCTAGTTGGTGATTGAAGTCGTGTACTGTGATCCGCGCAATTAGTTAGTCACGTATTGGAAGCCGTGCAATAAAAGGAGAAATTTTCACTACAGAACAAGTTCAATTGTGTATTACGGTAAGGGTTTAACTGTAGGTTGGTATAAGGTACTAGGATTCCTTTACTTGTAACTCCTTGTTGTGTTAATAGCGGATTTTCGGGAGTGGTGACCTTAAAATCACCCGGTGGGGTTTTTGCTGTATAGATTTTCCCCATTCATAAACAAATCACTGTGTCAATTTATTTTCCGTTGCATACTTAGTTTAATTGGTGAGTTGTTTGTGCTACCGCGCGTTTTCATGTTAATTTGATTAATTAATAAACTTGGCTAATTAATCAATTAATTCATCACAAGGGGTCAATACATTTTTGGCCTATCATCTAGTACCATAAAGCTTTCCATTTTCAGTGAACATTCTAAAAATCAGTTTGATTTTATTTTATAGCCTGTCTGTTGCTCAAGATTATAAGAACTTTGTTACAAGAAATCTCATATGCCACATTGCAAGGTTTGCAAAAGCAAGATTATCTGTTTTATCCCAAGACAGAAAACAATGTAATGATATTTTTTAAATATATATTTTACATGATAAAGTCAAGTACTATTAGCTACCAAAAATTATATGGTGAAAATGACATATTTTGTGGATACTTACCATGAGATATTTTGAAAATTGTTCTATTAGTTGCCACAAATGGCTTGAGACCTTTCCTTTGGTTGTTAAATTAATTAACTATTACTACTTAATTTTTATTTGAGTTGAAGATAGGATGTTAATATAATTTTATTCATGTAAATTCTTTACCTCAACAGCTACTTTGATAGTTCTGGAGTTAGTGGTGCGATTCCTTCGACATTTGCTAATTTAAAAAGCCTTTTTATAGTGTAAGAACTAGCTTACTACTTCTTTTCTCACCTGCAAACTTTCTAAAATTTACATAATGATGAATATTAAAAAAAAAAAAATTGTGAATAGATTGTATGAAAAGATATTTCATATGGTCTCAGGTGGGCTTCAGACACTGAACTAACAGGCAGGATACCTGACTTCATTGGGAATTGGTCAAAGCTTACTACCTTGTAAGACTATTGTTAGCCCTATCCTATTTGCTTCTCTCTAAATCGTACTTTATAAGGCTCAATTTTCATTGCAAAGTCAAAGTTATTATTGATAAAATTTTAGTATATACTTGTACATTCTTCAGAAGAGATGCATTTGTACACAATTTATGATTAACTACTCCAAAATGATTTTGGTAGGAAGCTTGAAGGAAACTCTTTAGAAGGTCCAATACCCTCAGCGTTTTCCAATTTGACTTCTCTGACAGAGTTGTGAGTGTCAACATCTCTTGGTTACTTTTATTTGTATTTGGCAAATCTTGTAAAGTTAACAATCTCATGTATGATATTACTTTAGGAGAATAAGTGATTTGTCTAATGGGAGCTCTTCATTGGCTTTTATAAAGAATATGAAATCTCTAAGTACCTTGTAAGAAAAAGCCCAAGCATCTATGTTTCAGATTCCTAATTATGAATATCCATATTTTCTTTCCTCCTTGTTGCTCTTCCAGAATATAATATAACAGTTTAGTTGCATCTGTTGCAGAGTGTTGAGGAATAATAACATTTCTGATTCAATTCCATCAAATATAGGAGAATACTTAAAGTTGTCACAGCTGTAAGTAATTCCCATTGGTGGGTGACTAGTTACATGTAGAATTGGAATTTAGGTTGAATTTGATTGTTGTTCAAAGCAATGGAACTAGGAACATCAATGCTATTTATTGGGTTAGGCAACCCCAACCTGAAGAAAGAAATTTATGTGGGTTCTTGTATTAAAATTTATTTGATAAATACTGATTAAATTAAGTGATATTGTTATTAGGTTTCTCTTGGCTTGCAAAATGAACTCACCCTATGTGTAATTGGATAAGGGGCCACTTCATTGTATTTCAAATTCATCCTGTTTCTTTTCCACTCTTCTTATCTTTTCTCTATCCTTTTCTTTTTCCTTCTTTCTTGTTGGGATAGCGTGTAAGGATTATAATTGTTAATTACTTCTTGTAGATAACTAGTTTTGTGAATCTCGATCATGTGATAATAGCTTTGTTATCAATACATAATAATAATATTGTTTGACTTTTTTAGGGATTTGAGCTTCAACAATATAACAGGACAGATTCCAAATGCACTTTTCAATTTGAGTTTGCTCTCTTTCTTGTAATATACCTCATTTTCTTAATTTCATATTATACATCCCAATATTATTCTGTATTATATTGAAGTATGTACTATTGCCTTCACTATCAGGTTTCTTGGAAATAATAAGTTAAACGGCACTTTGCCTGCACAAAAAAGTGGGTCTCTTCTCAACATGTAAGTACATAAAGACATTATTTGCTTTTAATAACATTATGATACATTTAAAATGGAGGTGTCTAACAATTAGCTTTTTAATTGAAATCCCTTATTTGTATAAGGATTTTTTGAATCTCCGATGCATATGTACAAGGAGTTATATTCAGTCTGATGTCAAGTGGGTAGTATGAATCCAATCTCGTATTAATACTAAGCTATTTACGGTGGTATTTTGGTAGAAAAACGTTGAGTTCCACATCCCAAAATCTTGTATGAGCTAAGCAAACATTTATATGTAGTGAGCTATAACAATCTTATGGAGCAGATGCTTTTACATTGGGAGGTTATAACACACTCAGGTTAATCAAAGATTTGATCTCCATGTAATAATTTAGCGATTACTCTAAAATGATGGAAGTGTTTCCTTTCTTTTTTTTCTTTTTTTTGGGGTTGGGGGGGTGGTGTGGGTGGGTGGGGAGGGTATTTTCTATATCTCTATAAGTAAGCAATTATAGAAAATAATAAATGCTGTATCACTAATGGATTAATTGTATTGGCCTAATCTTATAGTCTCATAAAAGAGTATACATGGATTTCCATGTGTAGCTAATAGCATAAACAAGCATGGCATTATTAGCAAACATAGAAAAATAGAGGTTCTAAATTTCGAATAATGTGGCTTCAAAATTTTGTTTCAGAGCATCAATGTCAATTGACTAATGCGTAATTTAGTAGTGAACATGTCATGTATCTAACATCCTTCTTATGTTATGATTGCAGTGATTTGTCTTACAATAATTTGCAGGGAAGCTTTCCTTATTGGGTTAGAGATCAATATTTACAACTGTATGTATACTATTGTATTTGAAAATATCTTATATTATATTTATGTTTCTGATATTCTATAACTTGCTACTCTTGAATAAAAACTGACATTCAGATCTTGTGCTGTATAATATGCAGTAATTTAGTTGCCAACAATTTCACAATAAAAGGTTCATACAGCAGGTAAATTTCTCAATGCTATATCTTCTTATTTTAACGCTTGAGTTTTACTATAATGAAACCAGTTTCTAATCAAGTTTAAAATGTTATTATCTTGTCAATTATGGTGATGAAGCTGATAGAGGCTGATAGCATGTATATACTTAGACATGTTCATTAAAAGGAGTGAATCAATAGGGTCTGATGCAAGACAAAAGCTTTGATACCAAACTAATTTGAGATTTGTTGAGTTTGGGATAGGTAGGGCCGTAGGGCTAGTTTTTGTTGCGGAGAAGGCTGGGAAATATTTGGAAGTAAAAAAGAAAATTGCTGCAAGTTGAAGAGATAAAGGAAGAAGTAGAAAATATTCTCTTAAGCCTCACATGTGGAGATCCTGAGCATGGAAAATGGGGTTTCCAACTCCAACAATTCAGGAGTCATCAATTACCAAAATATGCACACACAAAAATAATTAAAATGGCTCAAGCTTGGTTATATCATCTTATTTACATGGTCAAATGACATCTAATCTATAAGTTCTGCTGGTACGAAACATTGATAAAAATGAAGAGTAATTAGCTTATTTGATACCTAGGGGAGTAAGGGGGACTATCAAAGCCCATTTGATTAAATTTCCCCTCCCCCCACCCCAAAAGAAAAACACCACTTTTGCATAAATATTATATGTTTCTCTTCACGTTTTATTTCATATATATTTATTTACTTCTTCTGATTGCAAGTAATGCCATACACTGGGAAACCACAAGTCGTAAATCATTTAAAGAAACCTCTTTCATCATGGGGCAATCATGGTTTAGTATCATTAAGAGAATGCTTATGAGCATATTGCCAACAGATCATTTCTAATTACATGAGTGAAAACCTAATCCTAATAAGAATATTTGTATCAATCATGTAAGGTTAAATTTATTCAATCATGTGTTTGCTTTATTCCGTGCCAAATTTTCTTGTATTTTTAGCAATTAGACACCCTGTATCTAGGTGGAAATTATGTAAGGGTAGTGTGTAAGAGAGTGTGAAGAAAACTTAAGATGTGTGCACTTAAAGGAATCTTGTGACTAGCGAGTCGCCGAAGTGACACACATGTGAAGTATGCAAGAAGCTGAAGGGTCACGACAGCTTGAGCACTACAGGACAAAAAGTACAATATGGCCTGGAAGTTATCTCGCAACTTGTTCCAATCGCAAGTCCAAGTCGCCAAAATGCCCTATTTGGATGAAAATTGACTTTTCACATTCCTCATGTACCCTACTATAAATACCCTTATACCCACGAAATGTAAAGAGCTTCCAGAGAGAATTTTGAGAGAGAAACCCTAGAGAAAACCAAGATTGACTCATCCACAAACTTTTCCTTTTGATTCTCTAAATTTCTCTACTTTCACCCTCTCCATTGACAAATCCTTGAGGGGTATATTAGCCAAATCCTTATCTCACTATACCCATATTAGTGAGGAGGTATTTTGGTGCTTGGGAAGTAGTTTAGAAAGGACTAACTTGTTTGGTTGATGCAACGGACTTATTGCGGGATCTGGGAAGCTAAAGAAGACAAGGTTCGGTGTAACCCTGTTGGAGCAAGAAGGTTGGAGGGCATAGGTACATTGCGTAGATTAGGCTTGGAGAGTCTATTGCTATTCATGTATCCTAACTTTATTCTTTAGTGGATCATTTGACCAATTGAAGGGCGGTGGAGAGGTTTTTCATTGAGTTTTTCGGTTTCCTCTTTGATAACACGTGCCGGTGTTATCCTTGTGTTTGCATCTCTCTTCCCTTACTCTTTAACCATTAATTGTTGCTGTGTTTGTGATTAATTATGTGTTAAAGTAGTTTGCCATATTGGGTATTGCTTATATTTTATATTCTGCACATACATTATTTGAATATAAGCTTGTGTTAGTTATTTTGTATTTGGGGGTCTAAACATTCATTAGTGTTTTACACACTAATTGAACTTTCAATTGGTATTAGAGTGCGTACACTTGTGTAGTTTCATTACCTAAGTGTGATCCTAGACCCCATTTGAGATGGAATGATCTCAATCTATCAATGCACCTCCCTACTTTGATGGGAGCAGCTATGTGTTAGGACAAATGTGATTCATGTTAGGAACATATGTCAATATTTTATGTAATTGGCTAATCCTTTGACAAAACGCACTTTACTTGTAATTGGGTAGATCTAGGATGTGTTCAATGCTTCAAGAACAAGGTTTCAAGTTCAAGTGTTAAAGCCATGCAAGTCTGTCCAAGAATCAAGTGAAGAAGTTTTGTTCATTAAAACTCGACAGTTAGTATCTATTGAGGTTTAAAAGAGCTGTTTCAGCCCTAGGCTCGACAGCTGCTCAACAGATAAGGTAACTGTCGAGAATTATGAAAAACAGATTTTCAATTCTAATTTTCATCCAATTAGTGATTATGTGTTTGGGCTTTCTTTTCTCATAACCCTAAACATCTATAAGGATTATTTTGAGGGCCATAAAAGATGGAATATTGCATAAGTGTAGAGCAAAGTTTTGTTCATGCAAATTGTGACCGGAGACAGAATTTGCCCTAGTTCATCTTTCTCTTGACCAAGGAGCTTCTTGATTTTCATCGTGTGACGAATAGGAGAACTTTGTAGCCAACATCCTTCTCAAGTTGGTGATTAAGTCGCGTACTGGGATCCGCTCATCTATTGGTTAGTCAAGTACTGGGAGCTGTGCATTGAAAAAGAGAGATTGTCACTACAGAACAAGTCCAATTGGTTATTAGAGTAAAGGTTCAACTGTAGGTTGGTATAAGGTACTGGGATTCCTTTACTTGTAACTGCTTGTTTTGATAATAGTGGATTCTCAAAATGGTGACTTTAAAATCACCCGATAGGGTTTTGCCGTGTAAATTTTCCCTATTCGTAAACAAATCACCATGTCAATTTATTTTCTACAGCATACTTTAGATAATTGGTGATTTGTTTGTGCTACCACGTGCTTTGCATGTTAATTTGATTAATTAATAAACTTGGCTAATTAATCATTAATATATCACAAGAGATCAATACAATCTTCGCCTATCACTATGCATTTTGGAAAGTCTGTATAAAGGCATTTCTCTGTTCTATTGATGATAGTGCTTAGGTTACTATCGAGATAGGATGGACTAGGCCGGAGGCTACCAAATCTAAATGGGATAAGGCAGTCTTTACGGCAGCTAATGCTAATAGCAAGGCTTTAATTACTGTTTTTTGTTGTGTTTCTCCTGACAAATTTCACAGGATCTCTCATGTTACAATTGCCAAAGAGGCGTGGCATATCTTGGAGACGACCTATGAAGGCACTAAAAAGGTGAAGGATATCAAGTTGCAAATGCTTACCATACACTTCGAAGAGCTGGAGATGAGTGAAGACGAGTCATTTGACTCATTTTATGGGAAGCTAAATGAAGTGGTGATTAGGAAATTTAACTTAGGTAAAAACACGGAGGACTCCAAGATCTTTCTCTTGAAGAAGTTGTTGTGTTTGCACATCATAGGGCTTTGTGACCAAGGAGCTTCTTGATTTTCATCGTGTGACAAACTAAAGAACTTTGTAGCCAACATCCTTCTCAAGTTGGTGTTTAAGTCGCATACTGGGATCTGCTCATCTATTGGTTAGTCATGTATTAGGAGCTGTGCATTGAAAAAGAGAGATTGTCACTACAGAACAAGTCCAATTGGTTATTGGGATAAAGGTTCAACTGTAGGTTGGTATAAGGTACTGGAATTCCTTTACTTGTAACAGCTTGATTTGATAATAGTGGATTCTCAGGAATGGTGACCTTAAAATCACTCGGTAGGGTTTTTGCCGTGTAGGTTTTCCCCATTCGTAAACAAATCACCATGTCAATTTATTTTTTGCTGCATACTTTAAATAATTGGTGATTTGTTTGTGCTACCACGCGCTTTGCATGTTAATTTGGTTAATTAATAAACTTGACTAATTAATCATTAATATATCACAAGGGATCAATACAATCTTGGCCTATCACTATGCATTTTGGGAAGTCCGTATGAAGGCATTTCTCTATTCTATTGATGATAGTGCTTAGGTTGCTATCGAGATAGGATGGACTAGGCCGGAGGCTACCAAATCTAAATGGGATAAGGCAGCCTTTACGGCAGCTAATGCTAATAGCAAGGCTTTAATTGCTATTTTTTGTGGTGTCTCTCCTAACGAATTTCACAAGATCTCTCATGTTACAATTGCCAAGGAGGCATGGCATATCTTGGAGACAACCTATGAAGGCACCAAAAAGGTGAAGGATACGAAGTTGCAAATGCTTACCACACACTTCGAAGAGCTGGAGATGAGTGAAGACAAGTTATTCGACTCATTTTATATGAAGCTAAATGAAGTGGTGATTGGGAAATTTAACTTTGGTAAAAAGACGGAGGACTCCAAGATCTTTCTCTTGAACAACCTGCTGTGTTTGCACACCATAGGGCTTTGTGACCAAGGAGCTTCTTGATTTTCATCATGTGATAAACTAAAGAATTTAGCAGCCAACATCCTTCTCAAATTGGTGATTAAGTCGCATACTGGGATCCGCTCATCTGTTGGTTAGTCACGTACTGGGAGCTGTGCATTGAAAAAGAAAGATTGTCACTACAGAACAAGTCCAATTTGTTTTTGGCATTTTCGCGACTCAGTTTGGCGACTAGTTCGCGAGTGGAAGCTCTAGTCACAAGTTTACACAAAACGATTCGCGACTTGCTTACAATTGGACTGCCCAATTGTGAAAAACAAATTTTGAAAAATTTGTGTCAAGGGATTTTGGTGACTTGACTTGGCTACTTGCTCGCAACTCATTCCAATAGCAAAAATTGCGTGTTTTGCACAAATAGGGTTAAATCCATTATAGTTTTAAAAAACTTTTCAGTTTTTTCTCGCATCACATGCACACACTTTGTCTTGTCCCCATCTCCCTCTTCCAAAACCTCCATTTTCTTCATCAACCGCTCATCAATATTCAAGAAAAGGTATGGGTTTTTATTTTTTATTTTTTATTTCTAAAGTATTTCATGTCTTTAGCCCTAAAGTTCTTGGATTTTGTGTTAATGTTGTGATTTGAAAATATGGTGTTTGAATATGGTTTTGATGATGTTTTGTTGAGTTTGGTTTATGGGTTTTGTTGATTTTGTTAGTATAATGCCTATTCTACATGTTTTACATGATTGTTATTCATTTTTGTGCATTATATCATGTTTGTGTTGTGTTGTATTGTGCATATCATGTTCATGATAAAATGTCTCTTAGATTTTTTTTTTTTTTTTTTTTTTTGGTGTCTCTTTGGATTCCATGGAATACAAATTGTAGGGATAATCATGTTGCTTTGATCTTGAAACAACTTATGATTATGTGCTTTTCCACTTTGCCCTAGTTTGCACACTTCTGCATTTGTTGCACACACACACACACACACACACACACACACACTTTGACATGTTTGAGTGCTTAATGTCATGATTCTATCATGCATTGATGATTTACGTTTTCACATGTCAATTTTGGTTGAATTAATCTTTAAATTTATATTTTTATGGTTTTTATTCAATGTCCATTGTGTTGGTATTAACTTGTTACTAATCAAGTTTGTTATCACATTTTGTGCTCTGTTTTGTGGTACTAGTTGCTCTGTTTTTTTACAGATGACTCCAAAGAAGAAAACCACAGCACAACGTGCTGATAAGAGAAAGAAAATGGACAATACTTGATTTCGCTACACCCAACACTTTGAGCAATATAATCGACAGTTTGAGAAGGCTTCAATCATCCAAGAGTGGTTTGTGGACCTTGTCAATCTTAAGGACTCCTTCATCCCAAGTTGCTTTGAGGAGAGAGGTTGGGAAAAGCTTCTTGGTGATCTCCCCGGGGTTTGTGAACCACTAATTTAGGAATTCTACGCTAATGCCATAGTTCGAAAGGATGTCATAGACTATTGGGTTAGAGGCCATGAATTCACCATTGAAGTGGAGGTCGTTGATGAGGTTCTTGGATTTGGAGATGTGGAACATGACTTCACTCACTTCAAGGACTGAATGCTCTCCATAGAAACGGTTCAGTCCCACATTGGTAAAGTTAGAGAAGGGAGATGCCTCAACACAGCTGCTTTCCCACCGGATTTGCGATGTCTCACATACATCATGATGTTCAATCTATACGCAGTGAAGAAGATGACCACCATCAACAATACCAGAGCCATCTTCCTCATGGAGATTTGGGAGAATATCTATATTGACATCAGTGCTCATGCATTCAACATCATTGTCGATGAAACAAGGACATCTTCAAGGGAAAAGCTTATCTTCCTTAGTCTAATCATGAGGATCCTTCATGCAAAAGGTGTGGAAACTCCCCAGGGCATAGTCTCATGCCTTCTCCTCTAGCTATCAATGCTCTAACAATCTAAAGGATCAAAGTTTGTCCTCCGGGTGAAGAAGAAGAGGTTGATCCCACACAAGGAGAGCTTATGGACACCGAGGCTGAAGCAGAAGGATAACCATTAACTTTTAGAAGACGTGGTAAAAGGAGCAGAGCCTCATCTTCAATAGTCCCTCCAGATGCTTTTCAGATCATTCTAGAGAGGATTGATGGCTTGAGAGAAGTCCAAAATGAGCACTCCAATAGGTTGACCACCATTTAAGAACAAATCAACTTGCTCACAGCCAAGTTTGATAGCTTCATGGACCAACCTTAGCCCTTTGGCCATTCTGGTCAAAAAGGGGGAGTAGTATGGAGTTGCTCTTGAAGGGGATCCTTACCTTGAGGGGGAGAACTTTTATAAGCTTTCATATTTTTATGGTTTAAGTGTGTTTTAGTTTCTATTATAGGTTTTCATAGCACTTATTTAAGTACTTTGGTTTGGTTTATAAGTAATTTATGACTCTAGTACTTGTTTTTTTTTTTAAATACTTGACTATGGTGTGTTATGAATGATTGAATGTTTTAACTATTTAAAGTATGTTTATTATGTATCTTTGCTTTGTAGCTTAGTACTTTTAGTTAATGTTATGCATTTTCTTTAGTACTCCACTTTTGTGCCCATGTTGGATCTTGTATCCTTGATGCAACTACCTTTGTGTTTTTGTATTGGTTGAATGTTGGACATGTAAATGACACTTTGCATTGAGCTTATTAGCTTGTATGTCTGGATGTTCATTCCTTGTGTGGATGATCATTGTGGTCACTATTTATAGTGATTGTTCTTGTTTGGTCAAGCCATGCTTTATTGCTATATTCTTTGTTGCTTGATCGCATTGTGCTTGGTCCATACACATTTCAAGGTTTCTGCTTACAATGATCCTATGTTATTGTTTTCAGGTAACTTGTTCGTATGGTTCAAGAATGTCACAGAATCTAGAGTTAGGTGTGAGTGAGTTTTGGCAATTGTACCCAACTCACATTTTAAGTCTAGAGTCTATTTTAGGGTTTTGTCACGGAATAGCCAAAGGGGGAGATTGTAAGGTTGAATTTATTCAATCATGTGTTGGCTTTATTCCGTGCCAAATTTTCTTGTATTTTTAGCAATTAGACACCCTTTATTTAGGTGAGAATTATGTAAGGGTAGTGTGTGAGAGAGTGTAAAGAAAACTCAAGATGTGTGCACTCAAAGAAATCTCGCAACTGGCAAGTTGGTAAAGTGACACATGTGTGAAGCATGCAGGAAGCTGAAGGGTCACGACAGCTGGAGCACTATAGGACAAAAAGTATAGTATGGCTTGGAAGTTATCTCGCTACTCAAAATCGCGACTCATTCCAGCCACGAGTCCAAGTCGCCAGAATGCCCTATTTGGATGAAAACTGACTTTTCACATTCCTCATGTACCCTACTATAAATACTCTTATACCCATGAAATGTAGAGAGCTTCTAGAGAGAATTTTGAGAAAGAAACCCTAGAGAAAACCAAGATTGACTCATCCATTTTTTTTGCCTTTTGATTCTTTAAATTCCTCTACTCTCACCCTCTCCATTGACATATCCTTGAGAGGTACATTAGCCAAATCCTTATCTCACTATATCCATATCAGTGAGGAGGTATTTTGGTGCTTAGGAAGTAGTTCAGAGAGGACTAACTTGTTTGGTTGATGCAATGGGCTTATTACGGGATCTAGGATGCTAAAGAAGACAAGGTTCGGCATAACCCCGTTGGAGCAAGAAGCTTGGAGATCTTAGGTGCATTGGGTAGATTAGGCTTGGAGGGTCTATTGCTATTCATGTATCCCAAATTTATTCTTTAGAGGATCATTTGACCCTTTAGAGGATCATTTGACCGCTTAGAGGGCAGCAGAGAGGTTTTTCGTAAAGTTCTTCGGTTTCCTCTTCAATAACACGTGCCGGTGTTATCCTTATGTTTGTATCTCTCTTCTCTTACTATTTAACCATTAATTGTTGTTGTGTTTGTGATTAATTATGTGTTAAAGTAGTTTGCCATATTGGTATTGCTTATATTTCATATTCCGCACATACATTATTTGAATATAAGCTTGTATTGGTTATTTTGTATTTGGGGGTCTAAATATTTATTACTATTTTACACACTAATTGAACTTTCAAATCAAATATATCTGCTTTAATAACGAATGTTTTATGTCGTAAAGCTACATATTCCTTGCCTAAGTACATTTCTATTCTGCTTTAGTGTTTTGCCTTCAGGATTGAACTGTCTTCAACGGGGTTTTCCTTGCAATCAAGGCATTGGAAGATGTAAGTACAATTTAAAAAATCACACTTGATTGTAAGATTGGGAAGTATTAGTAGGTATTGAGGCCAAACCGCGAGAAGATTATACTCTAGGATTGGTGCTTCTAAGTAGAATATGAATTGGCGAAACTTCAAATGCTTACAAAATATTGATATGGACACAGTAAAATCAAGATGTATTCCAAATTTTTAGTACACATGAATATTAGATCTGTCTTACTAAGGGCTAAATTGGCAATGCATCACAGCTACATTCTAATGTTAATTCAATACATAGTAATTTTAAATGGCAACATGATGTACTTTAAAGAAAAATTGCAAGGTTAGTGAAACTCTGTGAAGAACCCTATACTGGTGATCATTAAAAGAGTATTTAAAAAGCTTGAGTTTGAATATGTAAATCTTCGCATGTTCAACTTACAGATAATTAAACTATTTTTCAAATTACATTCTAGTTTTTTTTTTTTTTTTTTTTAAATTTATTTTTTTAAATAACAAACTATTGGTCATAATTCTAAATTCAAGCATGTCCACTATTGAAATGCATAGCATGCTTATGAACGCACAAATTTAATTACCTTTTCCGAGCTCACACATCAATAACTGTTTTTTTTTTATTTTTTTAATATATTGTTTACAGACTCTGAGTTTGCGATTAACTGTGGTGGACCTCCGATTACCTCTTCTAGTGGGATTGTGTATGAGGGGGATACTGAGACACTTGGTCCAGCCACATATTATGTGGATGACACAGATTGGTGGGACAGAGAAAAGTGGGCAGTTAGTAATGTTGGATATTTTAGTGGGTCCAATAATGCTCAGTATACAAGTTCTTCGTTATCAAAAATCACAAATACTTTAGACTCAGAGCTGTTCCAAACAGCTCGACTCTCTACTTCAACATTACGATACTATGGCCTAGGGCTTAAGAATGGAAACTATACTGTGAGCCTCTAGTTTGCAGAAATAGCTTTTGAAAATTCTAACACATGGCAAAGTCTTGGGAGGCGTGTCTTTGATATTTATATCCAGGTCTGCATCATATTATTGTTAGTGTATAGCTTAGACTAGATTAGCCCATTGGCCTTAACCCATTATACTGTACTTGTAGTTTACTAATATTACTTGTACTGTACACATACCTAGTCTATATAAGGCTCTCTATTGTACATTATTGTTTACACATCAATATACAGACTATTCAGTCTTTCTCTATCACTTTATATTGTTAACATGGTATCAGAGCTATTCCTCTGACTTTCTGGTTCCTGTGGACATCTCCGGCGTTCTTCTGCTGCCCTCGCCTTCATCTAGTACTCACTGTCAGAAACGAGTCACTGCCGTCACACCCACAACCCTTACAACACTCGGATTTTGTCAACTTTGTTAATCAAACTGCAAACGCCAAGCCACAGATTGACAAATCTGACGATCTCGAGCAAAACCCAACCAAGAACTGCTAGAAACCACCTTACACACGCCCATACATGCCAGCTGAAGTTCTTGCCTCATGAGCATGCACTCTACGCGCCACCATGCTTCGCCAGTCACTTACACGCGCCTCACGTGCCAAGAACAGCGCAATCACGCACTACCACCTGCTAGCTTTGTATCGTGTTCTACCATGTCAACCCTAGGGTGACATCACTTTGCCACGTCAGCATCTCGAGCCATTGACCTAGCTGTTAACTTTGACCGAGTAGTTGACCGCTGACCGTTGACTTTGACCAAAGTCAAAATATTTCAACAGGCCTATCTTGCTCAGTTTTTTGCATAGATTCTGATTTTGGGCTCCGTTTCTTCATTTGAGGTTTCTAAATCCCATGTTTTATTCATTTTCTTCATTATGGCTCAACAAAACGATCGAAATATTATACATCCTATCACCATTATATTGGTTGGTCCTACTAGCTATCATGCATGGTCTCAGAATATGAATTTCTTTCTCAAGGGTCATAAACTGTGGAGATATGTGACTGGTTCAATTCCTAAGCCAGTACCAAAACCTATGTTCGAAGCCACAACTACTGAAGATGCCTTTAAGACTGTTGTTACAGTGGATGATTATGAAGAATGCCTAGAGGAATGGGAGAGTATTCAGAGTAAGATCTTGTCTTGGTTTATCAATACCTCTATTCCTTCCATTCATAATCTTCTTCCTCGTCTTGAGATTGCTGAGGCTGCTTGAAAATTTATGGCCGATCGCTATAATTGCACTAATGATTCAAGCCTGGAGTCCCACATTGAATCAAAACTTTATCAAATGTGCCAAGAGACAAGTCAGTCTATTTCTGATTTTTATTCTTAGACTTCTACTATGTGGGAACAACTATTTGCTGTTGATCCTCCACTAGTGTTTTCTAAGGACATTGAGCTTTTTGTCAAATATCGGGATCGTCGTAAATTTATGCACTTCATGATGGGTTTACGTAAGGATTTTGAGCCTACTAGGGCTTCTCTGCTTAGCCGGTCTCCTACTCCTTCTCTTGATGCTGCAATTAAGGAGCTCATTCCTGAGGAGAGCCATCGGCCTACTCATCACAAGTCATCATCTGATCATGTATTGGCCACACCATCTCTACAACCTCCCATTGCTGCATTCACTGCTTCTCCACGAGTAAACTCTGGGCATCGTACCTCTTAATCTTCCAAAGGTACTCATTGCGAGTTTTGCCGTGTCAAAGGCCATGACATCTCAATTTGTCGTAAACTACAAAAATTTATGCCACAGCATAATAAAGCTTCTCTTCCTCGGGTAACTGTTGTATGTCTTTCAGATCCATCAGTTCCTACAGGTCCTTCTTTGGCTTCCTCACTTACTAAAGCTGATGTTGAGGCAGTAATTCAACAAGTTTTATCTCGAACTTCCACTGCCCTTTTTGTCACCTTAAGTAAATAACCTTGGTTTTTTGATACTGCATTGTTAGGTTCTAAGGTCTTAGGATTTTATGTATTTAGAACTCTAATTTGTAATGTTGGCAAACCATGATCAAAACAATGTATATAGTCTTGTTTAGGCTTGCTCAAAGTTGGTTTAATATTGTAAAGTTGGAATCGAGAGACTGCAGAAGCATTGGGGCTTCTCGGCCTGGCTCGATCGATCGAATGTAATTCTCGATCAATCGAAAGTCGGCCCAGATGCGTTTTTCTGCAGAATTCCAACTCAGCCCAAACTCTTTTAAACGTTTAGGGTTTTCTGTTTTTGCCCTAGGTATATAAGGCAAAACCCTAGCCACGTTTTTAGAGTTGCACAAGTTGTATTGTTGCTCATACATTGCGGTTTTGTGTAAATCTCTTGTGAGATCTAGAGGAGCTTTCCTTTACACAAAGCTTAGGGTTTTCAAGATTGAGATTACTCTACATCTTGATGATCAACTTGGTTGCTGCCACTGAAGCTTAAAGATAAACAAGCGGGGAGCTTGTACCTGATTGAAGGAAGACAAAGAAAGAAGTAGTCCGTGGACTCGGAGCCTGCGCGTGCTCGTGTCAGGAAGTTTTACTGGTGGGTAGCATTAGGAAGTCAAGCGGGGAGCTTGTAAGTCCTTTTGTAAGAACTTCAATTCTTTCTTAGTGGATTCCGTTTTGCCTTGAGGATCGGTGGGTAAAATCCTCCCCAAGTTTTTTACCGGTTTGGTTTTCCTGGGTGATCATATCATGTGTTATTTATTTTCCGCTGCTTTATATGTTTTATATGCTTGATATGATTTTGTGATTGTTTTAACCTAGAATTGTTTAATTTGACTAAGTAACAACTTGGCTAATTAATCTAGGCTACGCAATTTATTTGTGGTTTAAGGGGTCTAAATCCTTAACATGCATGTTGTAACCAAATAACTCTTGATGAATCCCAATTTTCTGATAAGGCACCCGTAGAACACCCTATCATCATTTACACTACTGATAGAACTCTTATGCTTGTTAGTCACAAAGGAACAATCTCTTCTCCTTGTTTATCCCTTGGTGACACTTTTCATATCCCAAAGTTATCCCTCAATTTCCTTTCTATTGGTCAACTTTGTGAATTAGGCATAGATCTTTTATTTACTAATCATGGTGTGGATGTGCAAGATCCTCGGACGGGTTAAGTACTTAGGACAAGCCATAAGGTTGGTCGCATGTTTGAGGTTCATAACTTGAAGATTCCTTCACAAGTTGTTTCTGCAACTACTACCACTGCCACCCCCTCACTTGATCTATGGTATCCTCATCTTGGTCATACATCCTTATCTCATCTTCAGTTGTTAGCTTCTCAAGGTCATTTAGGTTCAATTCAGTTTCAAAATTTTTGATTGTACTTCTTGTTATTTTGGCAAACAAACAAAATTTCCCTTTAATAATAGTGACTCATTTTCTTCTACATCTTTTAATCTTATACATTCTCATATTTGGGGTCCTGCACCAGTTCTCACTGAGGGGGGATCTAGATATTTTTTCATATTTGTGGATGATTTTTCTCGATATACTTGGATTTATCTGCTTCACCATTGGTCTGAACTTGTGTCTATTTACCAAATATTTCATAAAATGATTGAAACACAGTTTAATCACACTGTCAAAGTCTTTCGATTAGATAATGCTCAAGAATATAATGATAAATCTTTCCTATACTTTTTTAACAGTCATGATACCCTTCCTCAGTGGTCTTGTCCTTACACCTCTCAACAAAATGGTCGTGCAGAACGAAAGCATCGTCACATTCTTGATGTTGTCCGTACCCTTCTCATTTCTGCCTCTCTTCCTGAGCGCTTTTGGGGGGAGGCAATACTCATTGCTGTGTACACCATTAATCGTATTCCTTCACCAACTACAAACAACAAATCACCATTTGAGCTTCTCTATGGTCAAACCCCCGACTATTCCTCTTTTCGGGTTTTTGGTTGTGCTTGCTTTGTTTCTCTTCCTCCTCATGAATGAACAAAGCTCCAGTCTTATGCTCATCTTTGTTGTTTCCTTGGTTATGGGGTATCTCAAAAGGGGTTTCATTGCTATGATACCATTTCTCATCGCCTTCGTGTCTCTCATCATGTTGAGTTTTGGGAACATCGTCTTTTCACGAGTCTTCAGCAGTTTCCTGTGTCCTCTTCCTCTGAGTCTCCCATTTTTTCTGATCTTTTTCTCCGTCTCTATTCTGAACTTGTGGAGGATTCTTCAACATCGGCTGCCTCTTCAAACAACTCATCTTTAGTTTCGTCCCCGGCATATGACCCACCTGTCTTGGATCTTATGGCACCACCCTCTCCTGAGTCTCCTATTGGTCTTAAACTTCGTCGTTCCACCCGGGTAAGGATTCCTCCCCTTTATCTCAATGATTATCATTGCTCTTTTGCTCTTGCCACCTTCTATAAACCTCACACATATCGTGAGGCTCGTACTGACCCTCTTTGGCAGCAAGTTATGAACGAAGAGCTAGATGCCCTTCATAAGAATCACACTTAGGATATGGTTGATTTGCCTCCTAGGCAGTCTGTAGTAGGTTGTAGGTGGGTTTACAAGATCAAGACCAGCACTGATGGATCTATTGAATGATACAAGGCTCGCCTCATTGCCAAGGGCTTTACTCAGGAGTATGGCATTGACTATGAAGAAACATTTGCTCCTGTTGCTCGCCTTACATCTGTCAGATGTCTCATTGTTGTGGTTGCTATTTGCCATTGGCCTCTTCATCAAATGGATGTGAAGAATGCTTTCCTCAATGAAGACCTCTAAGAATAAGTGTACATGCAACCACCCCTTGGCTATCCATACTCAGGCAGTCAAGTTTGTCGCCTTCGTCGTGCTCTTTATGGCCTCAAGCAGGCTCCTCGAGCTTGGTTTGAAAAGTTTAGCTTAGTTGTTGCTCACCAAGATTTCACTTCGAGTCCTCATAACACTGCTCTCTTTGTCCAAAAATCCTTTGCTGGTATCACTCTTATTCTTCTTTATGTTGATGATATGATTATTACTAGATATGATTCTTCAGTTATCCACTCTCTTCAGCACTTCCTTAGTCAACATTTTAAGATGAAAGATCTAGGCACTCTCAGCTATTTTCTTGGGCTTGAGGTTAGCTCATCCTCTAATGAATACTATCTTTCCTAAGCTAAATATACTTCTGATCTTCTCTCCAAAGTTGGTATTATTGACAACAAGACTGTTTCTATTCCCTTGGAATACAATGCAAAGCTGACACCATTGAATGGTGAACCTATATCTGATGCTACTCGCTATCGTTAGTTGGTTGGTAGTCTGATCTATCTCACATGTCATGGGTATGGTTAGTAAGTTTATGGATGCCCTTTGTTCTGTCTACTATGCTATTGTTCTTCGGATTCTCCGATATGTCAAGGACACTTTATCATAGTTTCCACTACTCCTCTTGGTCTTCTCTCGAGGTTCATGCTTATTTAGATGTGGACTGGGCAGGTGATCCAACTGATTGATGCTCTATCACAGGTTTCTATTTCCTGTTGGGTACTTCTTTTGTCTCGTGGCATAGCAAGAAGCAGGATGTGGTTTCCTGTTCTAGTACCGAGGCTGAGTACTGTGCCCTTATCGACACCACCTGCGAGCTTGTTTGGCTTCGCTAGCTTTGGGCTGACATTGATGCTCCACAGCCCACTGTCATCCTCTTTATTGTGACAATCATAGTGCTATCTACATTGCTCATAATGATGTCTTCCAAGAATGCACTAAGCACATTGAGATCGACTGCCACATCGCTCGCTAGCATCTCAAGAAAGGCAATCTCAAGTTGTTCTCCATCTCCTCTACTGACCAGCTTGTTGATATCTTTGAGATCTTATATCCAAACTTCAGTTGGCTTCCTCCTTGCCATCTCAAGTTTGAGGGAGGATGTTAGTGTATAGCTTAGACTAAATTAGCCCATTGGGCTTAGCCCAGTATACTGTACTTGTAGTTTACTCATATTACTTGTATTACACACATACCTAGCCTATATAAGGCTCTCTATTGTACATTATTGTTTATGTTGGGAAATTTATGACCCCGGTTGATAGAATTAACAAGTTTTAAACCCAAATTGTTAATTAGATTTATTATCAATAAAACTTGTTAAAACAAACAAACATCAATATCATGTCAAAATAATATGCAGCGGAAAAGTAAATAAGACAAGATATGATGACCCAAGAAAACCAATGAAACCAACCAGTTTCACAGTAAAAAACCTGGGGGGAAACCTTCCCGAAAAGCAATTCACTATAGAAAAGAGAAGTTTCAGATCTAGTACAAAACCTTTGTCCCTAGACTCTACAATCCTCGTAGATGAACTCACAGCAGAAACCTTCTACCGCTTCAGAACCTCTGAACTCTTCAATATATGAACGCCACCCTTTGATGCACAAATCCCAAGGACGTGACTAACCAATTGCGCGGATCCCAATACGCGACTTCAATCACCAACTAGAAGAAGATGTTGGCTGCAAAGTTCTTCACTTCATCAAGAATGAAGATCAAGAAGCACTTGGTTACAAAACCCTAAGGCGCAAAAACGCAGTAGCTTCTTTCAGAGAGAATAACCCTTTTCATATGTTCTCCTTGTATTCTCTTATTCTTTCATGTGACGGCCTCTAAAATAAGCCTTATATAGGTCTAGGGTTGTGGGAAAAGAAACCCTACACAAATACATAAGCCTAGCCCAAAAATTCAAAAAGCTGAATTTCCGTAACCTCGACAGATAGCAGCTATCGAGGAGGTGTCGAGGTTTAATGAATCTCAACAGATACAGCTATCGATGAGGTGTCGAGAAGGTGTTGAGGGGACAGAAACTTTCTCGATCGATCGACCAAGTATCGAGAAGCTATCGAGATTGCGATAAGAATCAGCTGAAGAGCTTGACAGATAGCCAGGTGTCGAGGAGGTGTCGAGAAGCTATCGAGCTATCTATCCGCAGGTGTCGAGATATCTGTCCAGCTTTATTGAACACCTTTTCTTCACTTATTTCTTGGTCCAATCTTCATGGCTTTAATACTAGACTTGAACAACATGTTTCTTCAAGTATTAAACACAACTTAGATCTACCCAAATACAAGTAAAGTGCGTTTTGTCAAAGGATTAGCCAATTACATAAAATATGTCCTTAACAGTTTACACATCAATATACAGACTATTCAATCTTTCTCTCTCACTTTTTATTGTTAACATTATCGAATTGTTTTAGAACTGGTGTGCTGTCGCAGACAACCAAAAATAAAACCTATACTCCTAAAAATATATGTAGTAGTGCGAGTAAGGATTGTTCTCACGGAGAGTATCTAGCCTACTTTTATGCTACGTGAACAAGGATTTAGGGGGGGGGGGGGGTTTGAGTATAATGAAAACAATTTTAAGAAAAACAACTAAGGAACAATTCAAATTAAAGTATCGAAATCAATCAAGAGAACAAACCTTGGTCCAAGTTAACATCCACCATCAGAATTTTACAACTGATCATCAATGCAAGTATTTATCAATTCACACTTTGAATATTCACTATCGGAACAATTTTCCTATCTCTCCTTAGTTGTAGTTAATTAGAAAACAAGCAATCTAATAAACCCTAACTACTAAACAACCTAAGACAAGCACTAAAGGTTTAATTTAGTAGCAGCCTTAAGAACTAGAAAGATTGATGAAGCTAAACAACACAAACACAAAAGGTTGCATTTAATTTAGTCGAGCGTTCTTCCTAAGATCTAATAATTTCTGATGTAGCAAATCATTAAATCTTGGTTACTTCACAAATTAGAGAGATCTGGAAACTTTTGAAAATAAACCGCATCAGATCCGAGTATTGGAATTGCAGGATAAGGAATGTTCCAGAATGTCAACAGTGCAGATGCAGCAACTTCAAGCCCGAGTTCGACCTTGATGTGTCCTGTATCTCTCAAAATGCAAAACACGAAAGTTGTAGAGCTTTGTCTTGGAGTTTCACAGCATCTTGAATCATCTCAATCAAAGCTCGAATGAGAGAGTTATGCCTAGATTACGAAACGATGTCAAAGCTGTCCAGAATCACCAAATTAACTACGTTTTGCACTTAATGCCTCCATTCGCATCCTAAATCAAAATATAAGAATAATGAGTACATTTAGGCACCAAATAAGTATAAAAGACTAAACATTAAGGGAGAAAAAAAATGACATTTTGCATTCTCATCAAGAACTTCAGCGTTTTCTTTTAAGATGAAGTTTGCATGGCCTAAAAAGTTTATTCACCCTAGTATATAAGTGTAAGTTTCTTTGCTAAACATTAATTGTGTAGTTTAATAATTCCCACCATGATCGTGACTAGGGATTATGATGCCAATCTAAGTGTATATTTCTTTACAAAAAAAGAGTATAAGAACAAATATATCGACGGTCTTATTCATCAATATAGATTTTTGTTGAATATGATGCATATTTACAATTGAAATTATCTAATCAATTCTAAATTTGCCACTAGCAGTTCTCAATTTTGGCCCCTCCACATGTTTTCTTTAACAATCTATTTTGCTCTTATTTTTCTCAGAATTTTTGTCAAGTACGGTACAACCATTACCTCCGTGATTTCTTCACTTTTTTTGCAATTTATTTCCAAAACTCAAAATAGTTCTGATATCTAAAATATGTCTATAATCACGATAAGGATTTTGAATGAAACCTTTGATGTATTCCCTCTCCAATTTTCTTATAAAATGACCTCTTTCCTCTTATCCTCATTCCTTTTTTTTTTTTTTGGGCTAATTTTTGAATTTGTTTACTCCAGGGGAATCTTGTTTTAAAGGATTTTGACATACGAAAGGAAGCTGGTGGTGCCTCTTTTGTAGCTGTTCAGAAGGAATATAATAATGTTCAGTTATCACAAAACTACCTTGAAATCAATCTCTTTTGGGCTGGAAAGGGGACTTGCTGTGTACCTGCTCAAGGTACTTATGGGCCTTCTATTTCAGCCATCAGTGCTACCCCAGGTAAAAAAGTGCAGAAACTATAGATGCAATTTAGAAAGATTAGGTATTGGTTTCCTCACAATATAGTAACATATTATTGACTATCTTACTTTGGTATAGAATTTACACCCACTGTTAGTAACAGTCCTCCAAGCAGCAACAAGAATAGGACTGGTCTGATTGTGGGTCTCGTTGTTGGTGTTGGGGTTGTAAGCTTTCTGGCTGTTTTCATTGTTTTCTATATTGTTCGAAGAAGAAAACCGCCAACCAATGATGATGAAGGTAAGCCAAAAATCATGTTGCACATGCATGCTGATAGTTGTCAAACTTTATTCAGTTTCTCCCATTTATTAAGCTGCCTACCCAATCTCCTGCTTCAGTCCAACAACTTTCTGGACTAAAACACATTGATCAATGATGCTTAAGAAAAGGATAGTTCCTCATTTAGTTTGCAAAAACGTTGCTGAGTTTTCTGCTTTAAACCACTCAAGCAAATCGATTACTAGTTATTGGATTCAGTGTTACAACCTGTGTTTATGTTGACATTGTAGAGCTCCTTGGAATAGACGCTAAAACATTCACTTTCAGCTATGCTGAACTAAAGACAGCTACAGAAGATTTTAATCCTGATAATAAGCTTGGAGAGGGAGGATTTGGACCAGTTTATAAGGTAATTCCTTATTCTAATCAAGAACTTTAGTGGCGGAAACCAAGCCATTGCCTTAAAGTTGACTGTTTGATATAAGTTTAGAGCTTCTATGCATCTATTGATATTTCCAAGAAATAGCTATTGACAAATCACAGAGTTGAACATCACCCTTCTTCTTTTACTTTTATATTATTCTTTTATTTTCTTTTTCCATTTGTTGTGAAATTACTTCGTTGTCTTTACTATGATATCTTGTTCTTATGATTGGCGAGAAGCTGCAGTTGCAATTGCTGTAGAATTAAATTGATCCAAAAATAAATGAAGATTCATAATCCCATACCTATATGCCCCTCTCTATTTCTTTTACTAGTTCTAATTCACATTCATCTTCTTTTATTGTTATCTTTCAACTTTACTTAGTAAGCAACAAGCTGAAACCAGCCACAACATTTAAGGGCTACAACAGAGCAAACAGCTCCCAACTACAACTAGACAACAATATCTAAACTACGCAACCAGGATTGACTACCCAAATACACAGATCGGGGACAAAATCCCCGCAACTAACAAACCAAATTACAAAATAATGCAAAACTAAAAAACCACATTTCCACTTAGAAAATTAGCAAGGAGAAGAATCTGCAACAGTTGGAAAGTTGTACTGCCACATAGATCAAACTTTAGGCTTAAACACAACGTCTGAGATACCCCATCTGGTGCAGATTTTTTTGTCTGGGATATATGCCCTTGCTTTCAATTTTATACTACACCTGATTCTTTATGACCCCTAAAATTTGTTCCTCTGTTATCACAGTTCCCTGGTACTTAACAGAATTTCTTTGAGCCCAAACATGGTATATACCAGCGCTGAAGCCTAACCTGCAACAATCTTCCCTTAAGTTTTTTCATTTCCAAGTTTGTACTGCCCAGGTAATGAGATTACCCAATTCATCATCAATGCCTTCTTGACAGCACCATCTTTTAATTATCCTCCAAATTCTTTGAGAAATAGGGCATTTGAAGAAGATATGGTCTCTATTTTCAATGCATGCTCTACATAGTACACAAAATGTCAACTTATTCCCCAACTAACTATTCTTTCATTAGTAGATAATCTATCCCTCAAAGCTAACCAAGTAATGAAAGCTGCCTTGGGGTGGCTTTGGCAAATCATGAAATCAAACAATTTTCTACCAATTGATAGTAGGCCTCCTTAGCCTAATTTGGTCCCAAGAACTTGAGATAGAGAAAATACCTGATTCAGAGGGAATCCATACAGCCTTATCACATTCACCAATAGCAATCGATGGCAATTTACTTAGGATAGTAACAAGATCATCAGACCTTGCATTGCTCCAATTCTAAGCCGTGTTTAGAATCACACTAGAGAGTTAGCATCTATTGAGCTGAAAGGGCCATCTGGGTGCTAATTATCATCCCACATGTAAATGTTAGAACCATCCCCCACCAGAACTTGATTAATGGCCTAGCCAAATCTCGGAGTTGAAAGTTATTCAAAGTTCTTAATCAAATGAACCAATCTATTTTCTAATTGTTTTCTGATTCAGGCCATTTTCCCAAATTCAAACTTCTTCCACACCATAAAATCTGTTACACATTTTTTCTCCTTTATTTGGCCTGGTTTACATATTCAAAATTACGGTTCTATTCCATTTTTTTAGGGCTACCCTTTACAATTGGTAAACTTATAAAAGAAAGTATCGTACGATGAAATAAGGCCCATTTTATGGCACTTTATTGCAATTTCAAGAAGTGAATCTGTTATCAAAAAGCACTTATTTGCAGAAAACTACTTATAGAGGGTGATGAATTGATGAAAAAAAGGGACAAATTATATTTTGAACCTTATAGTTTGTGGTTGATTCATTTAAACCCTAAACTTTAAAAGCTTACATTTAAAACCTTCTAGTTTTTCAGAACTTTCAATTAACCAACCCCTTCTAGCCCTATGTCCTTAATGCCATATACTTACCCGAGTCCAAAAGGGTGCACTTTGGTAAGTCCAAAATAATGCCGTATTTCCTCTTTATTTATTTATTTATTTTTATTTTTTAAATATATATATATATATATATATTATTAGGTGTCAAATTTGTGTCATTAAGCTTTGTAAAACACAGCTGTATGGGCACATGTATTTGGTAAACGATTTTGGAAAAAATAGATGGAGGAGGTGAATTGAAACTTTTTAAAGTTTAGGGTTCAGTTGCAATCAACCCAAACTATATAGTTAAAAATGTAATTTGCCCAAAAAAAAAAAAAAAAAAATTATGGGACACATTCTATGTAGTCTCATTCTAAACAAACTACAATAAAATCCTGCATTGATGATTATGGAAAATTAATATCCTCATGGATGGTTTAAAGTTTGAGTAGTTGTTTAAGTTTGTTAAAAATGGACTGGTCAAGAAAAAATCATCTCTGGCTGATGTTTGTTAGATTTGATAATCATGGGAACCAATAGATGGGTAATTACATTTTGTGGAGGGTATAGTAGTTTGAGTAATCACAGTTGGTACGAATAAATAATTTCCAAAATCGTTTATTATTTGGAAATTCTGACCAAATAATTGAAGTCCAAACAAGATTATATTTACTTGCAAGCATAAATATTTTTTTTTTAATTCCTTCTTTTCTAGACATTAGTAAGTTTCGTTACCTGATATATGAAATGGGATCCATAAGATTACGTTTTTGGTAGTTTATAGCTTGCCAGATGTATTGCTTGTATCATTGGAAGGAAAAACATCCAGAAAGCAAGTTTTTTTATTTTAGAAATCGAAGTTTTGGACCATATGAAGGCAATCTAGTGATTTGTAGAAAATTTATATTGGGCAGCCTGTCATTCCTGCCTGATACTTTTCCTTGAATGGTATGAGGCATAAAATTGAAAATGATTAAAATGGACATGCAATTTCATGGTGATGGTGACCATTAAGCAACTACAATTTTTTTGAAATTTATCCTTATAAATTTTATGTATAATTGGATATTGTGTGGTTTTGTTTTACATTGTTTGACTTTACTTAAGACATCAATCAGATAAGAAGTCTAAATTACATCTCTATTAAGCCATCCATCCTAATTATCCAAACTCTTCTTTTCTATTTACTATAATAGATTAAAATTATTCATAGATGGGTGATATTTTTTAAACAGATTCTTTAATATTTTGTTTGGTATTTTGTATTGAATAGGGAACACTTAATGATGGGAGAGTAATTGCTGTGAAGCAACTGTCTGTAACATCACACCAAGGAAAGAACCAATTCCTAACTGAGATTGCTACTATATCTGCCGTGCAACACCGTAACCTTGTGAAGTTGTATGGATGTTGCATTGAGGGAGATAAACGACTCCTTGTGTACGAGTATTTAGAAAATAAAAGCCTTGATCAAGCATTATTTGGTATGTGAACGCATCTTCGCTGTTGCTAATTGTGTATGTAAGTATTTATACTATGCACATTTAATTTATATGCTTGCATGAGACAGGAAAAAGAATCTTGAATCTCGATTGGTCAACACGCTTCAATATATGCTTGGGTGTGGCAAGAGGTTTAGCTTATCTTCATGAGGAGTCACGGCTTCGGATTGTGCATAGAGATGTGAAGGCTAGTAATATCCTGCTTGACTTTGATCTCATCCCTAAAATATCAGACTTTGGCTTGGCCAAGCTTTATGATGATAAAAAGACCCACATAAGCACGCGCGTTGCAGGGACTATGTAAGATCCTAGAGGCTTAGCTTGTCACCTTGTCTTTATGAATCACATAATCCTTTTTTTATATATTGATTTAGTTAGATTAGCACTAAGTTGTGAATGTGATTTTTACTGATGCAGTGGGTACCTGGCACCAGCGTATGCCATGCGTGGGCACCTTACAGAGAAGGCTGATGTGTTTGCCTTTGGTGTTGTGGCTTTAGAGCTTGTTAGTGGCAGGCCAAATTCTGACTCAAGCTTGGAAGAAGAAAAGATATATCTTCTTGAATGGGTATGAACAATATTTTTGTGCACCATGACAGTCATCTTTCTTTAATTGGATGGATTTTTTTCCTTCAAAAAGTTTCAGTAGCATTTATTTTTGTCTGGATATGTGTTTTGGGTTCATGACAGTCACGATCGATCCACAACTATATATATTTTTTTGGTTTTGCCAAAAGTTGAAGTATCAGCAAAACTTGGATCATAACTTAACAATAAATAAAGAGGAAAGTTAGGACGTCTAAAGGAAACAAAATAATTTTATTTGCTTATTTAGAGTATTTGCAAAATGAGTCCACTTTGCAGCGTAATGGGAAATCAAATGAGTCTCCATACCTAAATCTATGCAAGTAAGAGTCTACTTTTTGTGTGACCAAATACTATGTAATGGCTCTTTCCAAGTTATTTTATGAAATTAATGATAACACACGTGGTCTTGATTATTCAAAATTTGTGATGTTCTTGATTTTGAAGTTTACACACTCTTATATAGAAATATATTTCAATCTTGACCTGTCAGTGTCACTCATCCATATGTCACAGAACATTCAAAATGAGTACCTAAAATGGAGTGACTGTTACATTCACACGATGAATCTGTGGGTGACTTCAGGGAAAACAAGTAGATTTTATTTAGATCCCCAGTAAACTAAAACATGGTTGTCTTATTCATTCAGACAATTTGAATACTCACTGATACATACTATATTATGAACACTTGAACAACTAGACTCATTGAAACAATTGGATTCTCACTTCCACCACTTCTGTATTATATTCTGAACCACAGAAAGTTATTGAATATTCTGAACCACTAGAAAGTTATCTCATTGAAACAAATGGATCACTCACTGCCACCACTCGTACACAATATTGTAAAGCTACTCTGATAAAATATATATCTTTCTCAGGCTTGGCAGTTGCATGAAAACAACCGTGATGTTGATCTTGTGGACACTAAATTATCACAATTCAATGAGGAAGAAGTAAAACGACTGATAGGAGTATCTCTTTTGTGCACTCAAGCATCCCCAATGTTACGACCATCAATGTCGCGTGTGGTGGCAATGCTCTCTGGAGATATTAAAGTGAGCACTGTAACTTCAAGGCCAGGATATTTGACAGATTGGAAATATGATGATATAACCAACGTAATCAGTGAGGGTGCAATTGATACTAGCTATTTCAACTCATCAACAGCCAGTACAAGCATTGTGGGTGATGTAGGAAATTCACCAGCAAATGCTTCTAAACCTATGATTGGTGATACTATCAAACAGGGTCGATGAGAATTCATCATTATTTTCCTTCAAATTTTTTCTTGTGTGTAAACTAAAAAGCGTTTTGTATGTTCTTCAGATCTTAATCATATGTATTTATATAATCATGGATGTAATTGTTTAGCATGGATTTTGCAATCTTCCTTTTGTGATTTTGACACCTTAATTCCTTAACATTTTTTGGTAGAGGTGTAGTTTGTGTCATATGAAGATTTACCTTATTTATTTAAAATTTCACTACTTTAAGTTTTTAATTGAAAAAGAATTAACTCTTTCACTTATCTACTTACAGTTCACCATGGTGAAATACTGTGAGTATGACGAAGGCATTGAACCTTGATATCTAAGCTGCGTTGGCCCGTGAGACATGGCTAGCTAAGTTTGATAATCGCAGAGTCCATTCAATTGAGACATATAAGGAAAAACGAGATTTAATCTCCAAAGAATCTCGTCTATATTCAAGTTGTCCTAAAGAAAAATACTACTTGATTGGCAAGCAATAGAATGGTTGTGTTGTGTATCAACTCTTGATGTCATTTGTGGAAAGGCAAGGTTCCTTTAAAGATTGCATGACAAGATTGTTGGGTCCTTTTTTCAAATTGCCTCCTGCTTGTGCTTGATTGGTTCTCTCTGTGGACTTTGAATTAGTTTGGGGAGTTGAATCCACCTCCCTTGTCTGCACAATTGGCAAAGAAGGCTAGCGGAGTGCCTCATTTTATGTTTAGACTGTTTAGTACCTTTAAGAATGCCCAAAAAATATAATAAGCTATTTGCTGAACTAATCATGATGTGTATGAAGGTGTAACGATTTTTGTGCGAATGTAAGGATGAGTTTTATTGCAATTTTGACATTCTATATTTCTCTAATTCAGTTTAGGACTCATGCCCTTCATTTCAGGTTATTCCCTATTTTAAATATATTTTTTGGTGCTCTCAAAAGACCTGCTCAATGTAGGGAAGTCCTGCTAAACTCACTGGATTGTTAATCATTTGCTTACCATTAGTTCATTGAAGGTCAAAATCTGTAAGAGGGACAAGCTGACTTTAAGGATTTAGGACAATCATCATTTTGTGCTTGATTGAATTAAATCCTTTTATTGGGTGTGAGAATAAGTGTGGGGTAAATTGGAGTCAAAAATTTTTTCTAGGGGGCAAACTAAACATTAAAAAAAATAAAAATAAAATAAAATAAAACTGATGACTAAAAAAAGTGGAAGTCATAATTTCATAATTAGCATATCCTATTTTTAGGTATCTCACATATAGAAAATGAAACAATTTGGTCAAAAGTTATGACACCACTTTTGCATGTATTTAAAATATTTTTTAAAAAAATTTATACCCCACCTTCTTTCGTATTACTAAAATAATTTATAACTAAACCAAACAATTAATGCTTCAATAAATTACACATAATAATATATAAAAAACAATCATAATAAATTTTTATTTAAATTTAACAATAATAATAACTTAAATTTTTTTTTGAGAAATAATGACAACATGTTGCTAACCCCGCAGCTCGAACTCTTTCCCTCTTAGACCCCAAAGAACTTTGTGCATGAGAAGGTGCCAATTCAGCTACAAAGCCTTTGGCATAATAATAATTTAATTTGATTACTTAAAACACTTTCAAAAAATATATATATATATATATATCTAAAAATTGAAGCGTAGCATTTATTGTTACTACGCTCCAGTTGAGCCACATCATCAATCATGTCACATTTTTTTTCTTTCATTTTTTAAACAATATTAATATATAAATAAATAGTGCAACTTTACACATTCTAGAACTCATTAAATCCAACTCACTATGAACAACCTTACACATTCTTTAACTCATTAAATCCAACTCACCATTAATTTTGTCTTCTTCTAATTCTCAACTCTTCATTTTTCCCTTCAAAACCGTTTCGCATTTTTGAAGTTCAAACCCTTAAATTGTCACTCCTATGATTAAGTATGTTATTTTTAACACTATAAATTTCCAGTTGCTCTCCCTACCTCCACCTCTGCAAAAGTTGCCAAAGTGGTATCAGATTTGAAAAGTCCCTTTGAGGTGTGTTCTTTCCCTTTTTATTTTTTCTTTTCCCCCAACTTTGGTTTTTCCATTGGATTTCTAAAGTTTTTGGATGATATGCATTTTTGTGGGTTGTCGACAATGTGATCACTTTGAGGCTATGAGTGGCTTGGATTGGTTTGTCAGTTATTAGAAAGGTTCTCAAGAGTTAGGAATCTCTACAACAACTTCTTACTTTATATTCATGTTGTAAATTTTTTATTTTATATTTTTGTTTTTTACCCATTCAATTTATTTATCTTTGACATTTTAGTTTTCTTACATTTGAAATTTGTTTAACTCTATGTTAAAAAAAAAAAACCAAAGTTTAATGTATTTACCTCTGTTAGTTTTGAAACAATAATAGAGTATAAGCTGTAATTACACTCCAATTACTGCTTTCATATTTTTTAACTCAATGGTTCTTTTTTGTTGTGGGGCCTTTCTCAATTTTTGTTTGGCTTCGACAAATGTTATGTGAAAGCTTGAATATGTGTGAAAATACAAGAGCTGTTTAGACTCCAAAATTAAAAATTATGGCTTAGTTAATTTTACTCAAAGCCATATTCATCAAATCACAGCAGTAAAAAAACAACTAAAAGAGTAG